>JAECUM010092877.1:0-213716 GCA_016617855.1 Megalonaias nervosa | reverse complement strand
CCACTTGAATTAAAGCCACAAAAGGAATAAGCTGAGAGATCTCACATGAAGTCATTAACCCACATGGTGACTGAAACTGCATTTTCTGAAACTGAACTTGAAATCATTAGGCCAAAGTGTATTTCAAGAACTTTTTCATTGAACGCATTGTTGCCTTCCCTGCATCAGATCACACTTCTAAACTTTTGAACTGCATGTTTTCCATGTTGACAATATCAGTACATAATATTTTGTTAGACTTTATTAACAATTGTTCTAATTTACAGAAAAATATCAACTGTCTTGCTGATAAGGTCTTTTTAGGGGTGTCAGGTCTGTATCTAAATGTAGAACTTTCAGGTTAAAGCTGATATAATACATTTTCATGAGGTAAATAGGTGTATGAATGGACAAGATATGTGTTTCTATTAGGCACAAACTCATGAACTGTTGCAGTTGACTGGCATTGGTCTGATGTGTCTAACTCAAGTACTCATAGTTGACTGGTATTAGTTTGAGGGGTCTAACTCAAGTACTCACAGTTGACTGGCATTAGTCTGAGGGGTCTAACTCAAGTACTCATAGTTGACTGGTATTAGTTTGATGGGTCTAACTCAAGTACTCACAGTTGACTGGCATTAGTCTGAGGGGTCTAACTCAAGTACTCATAGTTGACTGGTATTAGTCTGAGAGGTCTAACTCAAGTACTCATAGTTGACTGGTATTAGTCTGATGGGTCTAACTCAAGTACTCATAGTTGACTGGTATTAGTCTGAGGGGTCTAACTCAAGTACTCATAGTTGACTGGTATTAGTTTGATGGGTCTAACTCAAGTACTCATAGTTGACTGGTATTAGTCTGAGGGGTCTAACTCAAGTACTCATAGTTGACTGGCATTAGTCTGAGGGGTCTAACTCAAGTACTCACAGTTGACTGGTATTAGTCTGATGGGGCTAATACAAGTACTCACAGTTGACTGGCACAGTTGACTGGCATTAGTCTGATGGGTCTAACTCAAGTACTCATAGTTGACTGGTATTAGTCTGATGGGTCTAACTCAAATACTCACAGTTGACTGGCATTAGTCTGAGGGGTCTAACTCAAGTACTCATAGTTGACTGGTATTAGTTTGATGGGTCTAACTCAAGTACTCACAGTTGACTGGCATTAGTCTGAGGGGTCTAACTCAAGTACTCATAGTTGACTGGTACTAGTCTGATGGGTCTAACTCAAGTACTCACAGTTGACTGGCATTAGTCTGAGGGGTCTAACTCAAGTACTCATAGTTGACTGGCATTAGTCTGGTGGGGCTAACTCAAGTACTCACAGTTGACTGGTATTAGTCTGATGGGGCTAATGCAAGTACTCACAGTTGACTGGCACAGTTGACTGGCATTAGTCTGATGGGACTAACTCAAGTACTGACAGCTGACTGGTATTAGTCTGATGGGGCTAACTCAACTACTCATAGTTGACTGGTATTAGTTTAATGGGGCTAACTCAAGTACTCACAGCTGACTGGCATTAATCTGATGGGGCTAACTCAAATACTCACAGTTGACTGGTATTAGTTTGATGGGGCTAACTCAAGTACTCACAGTTGACTGGTATTAGTCTGATGGGTATAACTCAAGTACTCACAGTTGACTGGTATTAGTCTGATGGGGCTAATTCAAATACTCACAGATGACTGGTATTAGTCTGATGAGGCTAACTCAAGTACTCACAGTTGATTGGTATCAGTCTGATGGGGCTAACTGAAGTGCTCACAGTTGACTGGCACAGTTGACTGGCATTAGACTGATGGGACTAACTCAAGTACTGACAGTTGACTGGTATTAGTCTGATGGGGCTAACTCAACTACTCATAGTTGACTGGTATTAGTTTAATGGGGCTAACTCAAGTACTCTCAGCTGACTGGCATTAATCTGATGGGGCTAACTCAAATACTCACAGTTGACTGGTATTAGTTTGATGGGGCTAACTCAAGTACTCACAGTCGACTGGTATTAGTCTGATGGGGCTAACTCAAGTACTCACAGTTGACTGGTATTAGTCTGATGGGGCTAACTCAAGTATTCACAGTTGACTGTCATTAGTCTGATGGGTCTAACTCAAGTACTCACAGTTGACTGGCATTAGTCTGATGGGTATAACTCAAGTACTCACAGTTGACTGGTACTAGTCTGATAGGCTAACTCAAGTACTCACAGTCAACTGGCATTGGTCTGATGGGGCTATCTCAAGTATTCACAGTTGACTGGTATTAGTCTGATGAGGCTAACTCAAGTACTTACAGTTATTGACTTTGTTTCCCGTAAATTGCATTGGATGATTTTGCCAGTATTTCCATATGGGCAAAGTGCCTGCATCGGAAAAAGAGAAATTCCAAAGTAAGTTAAAAATTTTTTTAGAGTTTAAGATCAGGTATACAAATGAAAGAAACCTATGTTATATTCTCAACAGTTTGAAATGTTTGAAGTCAAAGCCTGTGATCTTTTTTTAAGTAGATAAAATGATGGACATTAATCTGTTATGACTATGGTTTTAAACTAAGTGACAGAAAAGAGTGAAAACCAAGAAGTTTTATAAAATCCAACAAAAACTTTATTTCACCAGAATACAAAGTAAAAATTTAAAAAGAACTTAAGTATTGTAAAATAATCCCCCAAAATGGTTCTAAAAATTCTATCACAGGTCCAAATGTACAGAATTCTTCATTAATTCCAGTGGTTTTCCAAATGAATTCCAGTTTTTGAAAGTCCTGATGTACCAATAGGCAGGAATGGTGTTGATGTGGTAACAGTTATGATGTACCACAATGATATAATACAAATTGTCTTTAAATGAATTCACAATAATCCCAAAATAGTGATTTATTCCAATATTAATGATGAACACTTTGTAATTCAAGTGAATAATTTAAATAAATAAATCTTCTCAAATATTAACCAAAACATAACTAAAATTGATTCCTCTAAGACTGATTTTAAGATAGGAATAAGTAATTCTGAAGTAAATAACATTTATATAAAAAGCTAAGACACAATAACATAACCTGGATGAGGGTCATTTTCCAATCAAATTCATAAAGAACTTGCTTCTAGAATATTCTCAACTCCTAGAAAATAGACCTTGAACTCAACATCTGTAAACAACCTATTAATAACTTAAAAGCAAGACAAAATGATGTGAGTAGTCAGGTAGGCCTCTAACCTCAATTACAGACCAAGGTCCACCACACAATACAAATTAAATATACATAACAAATCCTTCAGTAGAAAAATCAGATATACTCGAATATTTTTAAACAGCACCTTATACAGTGTGATTTCAATGCAGTTTTCCTTTTCAGCTATTTTAGCTTGACTATCTTTCATCCATTTTATTTTAAAAAATTAAATTACCATGAGAAATGCTGAAATAATTAAATTATTTATGTCATATTTAATTGCCAGTGCATTACAATCATACCTTTTTTTCAGGAAGTTGAAATAGTTCCCTTGTATGGAGACATGCAAGTTGCCATCTACAAATACATCAAGGATAGCCCTTGCTTTGACGTATCCAAATGGTCCAGCTGTGAATCAAGTCACCCATGTCCACAGTCCAATCTTTTAGTCAACCTTCCTGCCATCCGAGAAGATCATTTGTCCTACATTAGCCAACTTTCCAGATACAGTATTGAGGTAAGATACTTAACAACTAATGTGCTGAACCTTTTCAACAATATCAGTGTTGTTGAGTGTTTCAGAGTGTAATCTAATGTTGTAAAGCAACATAGATTTTTACCAGCCTACAGGTTATCTAGGTGAAGGATATGTCTCATAACAGCTGTTTCTTCAATGCAACAATTAGATCAGGAAACTTTTTTTAAAAATACACAGCTGATGTCCAGTATTAAACTTTCTTTGAATGGTGTTACTAAGTTTAGTTCAGTGTTGTATGTTGATTGATCCAACACAGGTCATTTAGAAGATTATATATTCTTTCAAGACAAAGGAAGGTAGTGTGTGGAGTTCAACACACTGTGCAATCTAGTGTGCTAAGTTATACTTTTGCTGGGTATAGTACTGTTGAGTGTAATACAGTGTAGTATGTTGATGTAGGTTTAGTCATCCTATTGACCATCCTGAGAGACCATAGCTAGCTCTCTAGCAGCTGAAGTGAGATCAGTTAAGTGTGATAAATCATACACCAGTACTTTTTAGTGTCATGTAATAGTGTGCACTGCTTTATAGATTTACCAACTTGTTGAACAAGCAAAGAGACCATTTGCCTAATATAATTTAGCTTTCTAAACAGACAGCAAGGTCAGTAAATGCTGATATACTCATCAGATACAGTGTAATCACCATTACACTTGCACTGGTGTAAGGTAATTTTGAGTGTAGTTTAGTGTCATGTGTTCATAAATGTTAGATAATGTTACCATAACAATTACACATTCAGACTTAACATGTAGATGAACTAAATTTATTAGTCAATATACTCGATACATTTTTGCATTGATTATTTTGTAAAATATTTACAGAAACAGCTATTTCAGATACTCTCTTTACTATCGTTATTTCAAGAAAAACAATATATTAGTAATTAGAACTGGTAGTTACAAGGTCAAACATCTCTATAAGAAACTGAAGAGAAGTTACATTATTTTCTGCAGTACAAAAACTGGAGAGCTAATAACAGTAAAAGGTGACAGGAAGTTTATCCCTGTTACTTTGACAAATGACAGTAAACAAGTATATAAATTAAAACAAAATTCATTTGCTTCATAAATATGAAAATTTACCTTGAGAAAAAGATACAGTTCATTACATATATAAAAAATATTCATAATTTAATATTTAAATATTCAAAAATAGCTGAAATCAAGGGAGGCAAATAAGCATGGCACATAATCTTGATTGTGAAAGGGAGAAAATATAAATTTTATACTCTGAACATTTCACTGTTACAAATCATATCATCAAACTGTCTAAACTGTGTCATACAAATGATATGAGAAAACTGTCTAAGCTGTGTCATACAAATGATAGCAGAAAACTGTCTACACTGTGTCATAAAAATGATATCAGAAAACTGTCTAAACTGTGTCATACAAATGATATCAGAAAACTGTCTAAACTGTGTCATACAAATGATACCACCAAACTGTCTAAACTGTGTCATACAAATGATATCACCAAACTGTCTAAACTGTGTCATACAAATGATACCACCAAACTGTCTAAACTGTGTCATAAAAATGATGTCATCATACGTTCCAAACTGTGTTATACAAATGATATCAGAAAACTGTCTAAACTGTGTCATACAAATGATACCACCAAACTGTCTAAACTGTGTCATACAAATGATACCACCAAACTGTCTAAACTGTGTCATACAAATGATATCAGAAAAATGTCTAAGCTGTGTCATAAAAATGATACCACCAAACTGTCTAAACTGTGTCATAAAAATGATGTCATCATACGTTCCAAACTGTGTTATACAAATGATATCAGAAAACTGTCTAAACTGTGTCATACAAATGATACCACCAAACTGTCTAAACTGTGTCATACAAATGATACCACCAAACTGTCTAAACTGTGTCATACAAATGATATCAGAAAAATGTCTAAACTGTGTCATAAAAATGATACCACCAAACTGTCTAAACTGTGTCATAAAAATGATACCACCAAACTGTCTAAACTGTGTCATAAAAATGATACCACCAAACTGTCTAAACTGTGTCATAAAAATGATACCACCAAACTGTCTAAACTGTGTCATAAAAATGATGTCATCAAACCGTCTAAACTGTGTCATAAAAATGATATCATCAAACCGTCTAAACTGTGTCATAAAAATGATACCACCAAACTGTCTGTGTGATAAAAAAATGATGTCATCAAACTGTCTAAACTGTGTCATGCAAACAATATCACCAAACTGTCTAAACTGTGTCACAAAAATGATATCACCAAACTGTCTAAACTGTCTTGCACATATCATGACATGAGTAAACTGTCACATGGCAAATGATTTAAGACAACTCTGACAACTGAGCCAAAATAAAAAAGGAAGAGTTATTCATTTTGTTAGATTTCTCTGTCACATAGGTGAAAAACTGTTATAAATCTGCATCTGCTGATCTGATTGTAATATTGTTGATGTATATTATGTCTCCCTCATACCTTTCTCTTGCAGAAAAAATGTGTTCCACATGATAAAGGTGTCAAGAAGAGTGAGACAGATGGTAGGAATAGAGAACTATACAACTTGGCTTTGCAAGGTCTACAACTGCTGTCATCATGGACTCAGAAAATAATGGAATTTGTAAGATATATATATATATATATATATATATATATATATATATATATATATCATATATATATATATATATATATATATATATATATATATATATATGCATTAAACTGACAACGAACAGTGCAAAACTAGTATCTAAATAGCCTGAATGCTTTCGACTCTTAATGAGTCTTTTTCAAAGGCATATACAAATCACAGACAAGACAAACAAATAAAACAGAAAAACTCTCTTCTACTTTTGAATCTATGGAACCTCCTATTCTTTTGTCTTGTGATGTCATCTGTATTAGTCCTTGTAAAATCTTTACCAGGTTTGTCAATGTCTTTCTCATGGTCACTGTTTCTGATTCCCCCTCCCCCCCCTATTTACGGCTTCTGCCTATGTCTTTTTTGTTGTGCCCTGGGGAGTCAAGTTTTTTCACTGCTGTTCATCATGTTGATTCTTGTTAGGAGTTTACAAAATTCCTATTTATGTTGACTCTTTGGTTTACTGATATTTTGGGAGGTGCTGTATGTGTATTACTGTTCCTTGCTGTAGTTTTTTGGGGTTTTGAATACTTCCTTTCTTGCCGTTCCTTACTCAGTTGTTGTGGTGATTTGTTGCTTTTCTGCTGCTGCTTTTTCAGTTGTTTATAGATTATATGCTGTTCTCCAGTTTTTTCAACTTATTGACTTTTTTCTTCTTTACTCTTTCGTAAATTGTTCAGTTTTTCATTCTGCTTCAGAAGTATATTATTTTCAGTTGATTCTGTTTTCTGATATACTTCTTGATCAAAATTGAAAAGGCTTTGACCATCTAGTTTCTTCAGTTCATCCCTAACATTTTCCATCTGATTTCCTAAGTTTAGTGATCTTTTTCGTTGTTCTTCTGCTAATCTCTTGCATATGTTCAGCGAGACTTTATGTAATAGACTGTCAATAGAATTTTGGAATTCTTCATTTTCGCTTCCTATATAGATTTTCAGTTTCAGTCATAAACCTGATGGTACGATCCCCTCCTCAACACTTTGTTCAAGAAATTGCTGTGAAGGCTGCTTTTCATTTGATTTCAGATAGTTTTAGTATTTGATATTTCAAAGACGTCATTGCTCTCGGTTGATCATTATTTGATGCCATTATGTTCTTGAAAAATTTTGGAATTGGAATAAAATACAACATAAACACTGATAATTCTGTGCAACTAGTTTTGCATTTAATGTATGCTTCTTCAGGCACAAAATGTTTTTCAGTCATTCAAACATTTTGTGCCTGAAGAAGCATACATTAAATACAAAACTATTTGTACAGAATTATTGGCGTTTGTGGGTTTTTTTTACCCCAGTTCTCAAATATTATGATCCAGAAATGTTCTTGTTAGAAATCACTATAATTCCAAATTAATGTTCCAGTCGAAGAATATTATAAATGAGCAGTTCTATTTCCAGTGAATAATAATTTGAATAAATAATTCCACCCAATGAAATACTGGACACAACAATAAGACCAATTCTGTCTCAGATGTTAAATGCAAGAATGACAAATTTCTCAAGTAAACAAGATTATATAACAAAAACTAAGACACAAAAGAAGTACTAGGATGAGGGTCAAAAGTTCATTTCTAGAATATTCTAAGTTGTCAACAAGATTAAGTATGTTACTAAAATTATAATAAAGAACATCTTAAACTTCAGGTACAATAGATGTATATCCATAAGGAATATCAAATAAATATATCTACCTCTATTTATAATGATCATAATATTCAATCCACACTCACAGAGAAATATTAACTATGTATTATTTGTTTACAAAATAAAAACTTCTGGTCAGGTACACAATGAACTTGATTTTTGACAAGGTCAGGTCCAAAATACAAATATACATAAAATCATAGAGAAAAAACTAACAGTTACAAATTAAATAAACATGACATTAGTCATTTATTATACTGGTCATTTTTGACTGTGAGTTAGACTAGTCATCTGTAAAAATGACAACTTAATGTAGGAACTGGCAGACTCACAATCAAACAGATTATGTTATGAATTTATTTACTTTAGTGTGAAATATAGTATATACATGTATTTAAAAAGTTGCCAAATTATGGTTTGTAGGTTCACCAGAGAGCAACCAGTGGAGAGTTCTCAGTCACTGTTTTGAATTTTTACTCAAAAATGTGATCTTTTTACTTTCGACTTGGAGCATTGTGGTATGTGTGTTGAATGAACTAAGGAGCATTGTGGTATGTGTGTTGAATGAACTATAGAGCATTGTGGTATGTGTGTTGAATGAACTAAGGAGCAATGTGGTATGTGTGTTGAATAAACTATGGAGCATTGTGGTATGTGTGTTGAATGAACTATACAGCATTGTGGTATGTGTGTTGAATGAACTATAGAGCATTGTGGTATGTGTGTTGAATAAACTATGGAGCTTTGTGGTATGTGTGTTGAATGAACAAATGACACATATAAGACTGAGACTTTTGAGTAGTACCTTGTTGTCTTCCCACCCTCCTGTCTTACAGCCCCTAAATTTTAAAATAGACTATTGAGATCCCCACCCTGTAACATCATACACACTTATTGAACATGAATTTAAACAGTCGTGCAGCTGACATTAACCTCAGGGTCCAATCCTACATCAGTGCCATAGTCCCCAGGTCAGGACTTGGATACTGTCAAGAATCCCCCTCTTTATGGCCATGTGCCTACATATTGGAAATGAAACAACAAATACACACACCCAGCTGTCATTTTCTTCTGGGGTAGTCCTTACCCACGGGGACCTACCTAAGAGGCTCAGACTTGTTGATGGGCATCAGAACAGGGGATATGTGTTTCACTCATTTCTAGGTCTGTATAAGTCATAATACTAAAATAGAATGACAGTGACTGCACATTTTTGTTGACCCTCACATGCATGACTGTTGAACTGGGTGTAGTATTCATAGATTGGCATCTTTGATATCTTGTAGTGATAGTATATTTTTTATTGCATAATCTATTTTCCTGGAAAATTTGTCAACCTTGGCATGACATTGGTAAAGACTGGAGAGGACAACTTTAGTTTCAAAATTTTAATCAGCCTCCTGGCAGCAGGGCTTAAATGATAGGGGTGTGACATAGTGGCTGGGGTTGGATAATGATATAGTTGCTGTTAGATGCCATTATTTTGCGTCTGAAAACGTCAGTTTTAAACACACTTTGCTTGTTTATAGTCTTTCTTTCTTCTTGCAGTATTCTTGGAAACTGCTCAATCCTACGACTGAGAACTGTCCTGCAACAGCTGAGCATTATGAAAGGGTAGGCCACTCTAACATACACTACTAATTTTTAAATTGTTACTTATTATTTAATAGGTTGACTTTACTCTGTAGGTAAATTTATTTGTGAGATAAAAAAAGTGTTAAATATGCACACCATATACTAAATCTTGATATAAGTGTGACCTCCTGTAACTGGTCTAATTTATTTGAAGAAAAAGAGCACACACACACACACAGACAGAAAGAGACAGACAGACAGATCAAACTGAGCTGAAAGTGCTATCCATGGATCCTACAGTGCTTGATAACATTAACATAATTTTATTTATGAATAAATGTTATTATACAGGTTAGAGAATTTTTATTCAATTTCTGTATAATGACCTCTTAATACATTGATTTCTGTTGCAAGAATCTGGTGCGATAATGAGAATTAATTACTGGGTAATATGCTGGTGTGTCTGCCATGCATGAATACCTATACCAATGACTTTATAGCATCAATATTTGGTGATGTGTGCATAGTCACAATATTATATGGGTTGGGTGATGTGTGCATAGTCAAATGGTATAGAGGTTGGGTGATGTGTGCAGTCAAAATGGTATAGATGTTGGGTGATGTGTGCATAGTCAAATGGTATAGATGTTGGGTGATGTGTGCAGTCAAAATGGTATAGGGGTTAGTTCATGTAGACAAGGTGATGGGTGCTGTAACCCATGAAACCAGGTTTGACTCTATGCAGAATATCAATAAAAATTCTCTAACCTATTTAATAATGTTATTTATTCCTATTTAAAAATTATATTTATGTTATCAAGCATTCTCCAGGGAAATCGCTGTTTAGTGTATTTGTATTAATGTAGGTCTACCAATGTGGTATTAACAGTAACTTCTGAGTGAATATTAACCTTACAGACTTTCACTGGCCTAATTCAGGACTAGTACTAAATATTGACTAAGGTATTTTTTTGAAAAATAAGGTGCTCCTAAGACATAAACATACTTGGTACATAACTAGTCTAAATTTAAGAAAGAACACAAAGATTAAAATAGCTAATCTTTATTTTCATGCATGAGATTATTGGACCAATCTAGATTCACACTTTCATATGGGAACCTCTTGGAGTTTTTCAAACACTCCCACCCACCTTTTATAAACACATGTACACAATTTATTTTCAATAATGGAGAACTGTATATATAGGTTATGTATGTATGCATGCACGTGTACAAACTTGCATCGAAAATTTTTTCTTTCCATGAAAGTTTCTATCTATATTCATACACATCATATGCATATTTAATTCATTATTATATGTTTTAATTAATAGTCTACTAAGTATAACTACAGCAATGAAGAGAAGTTTGCCCTTGTGGAGGTCATTGCCATGGTGAAAGGTCTTCAGGTGAAAATGTCCAGAATGGAATCCATGTTGACAGATGCCATTCACAGTCATATGTATGCAGAGTTACAAGACTTAGTTCAACTTGAGCTTCGGGAACCCTTGAGAAGATCTGTTAAAAATGGCAAGACCATTAACAAGATGTAAGTTTCTCATTTGGTTTACAGTTCTCTGACTTTGAAGTGTGGTGGTTTCTTTTGAACTCATTTAGTGGAAAGGTGTGATAACAGTCAGTGGCTTTGTTGACAATAGTTTTATTAAGATTTTATTTAAGTTTTATTAGCAAATTTGCAAGTTTGTGGACCACCAATGAAGACTTTAGAATATTATCATCAGGTCTATTAAGAATCCAGTATACAATGTGACCATGTTTATGGTGGATTGGCTAACTGACTGTTTGAGGTTGAAAATGTGATTAGAGTTTTGATGTGTAGTGAAACTGAAATGTACAAGAATAATCAGTTTGCCAACTATTTAATTCCACACTCCAGGAGGTTAAGAAACTGCTCCTAAAAGAGATATTCAGTCAGCATGTTTTTTGACTAGGAAGAGGGTGATAGAGGCATTGGGAGTGAGGTTTGGACCAGTTCAAACAATGTATGTTTGAAATTGAAAGTTGTAGTGTAGGTCAGACAGTGAGTGATGGAGTTCTTTGCAGTGATAGCAATTCCACCTCCACGGGAGTGGCATGGGAATGCCTTGATGGAGTAACCAGAGGGTATTAGATTTGCACACTTTGGGTCATTGCCTGACAATATTTCTTTTACACTGCCATTTACATTTAAGTAAAGATGAATTAAGTCCCAGGTTGTGAAGTTTAGTGCATAATGTAGTATCGAGCACCAAAGATGTTTACTTAATGCAATTAATGAGGGTCCATGATAGCATAAATGGGATGACTGGCAAGTATAAAGTAATGACATCATGTTCAAAACAAAGATGGTTGTAGAAGAAGTGGGGCAAAATGACTGAGAAAAAGTCTAACAGTTTTTCCCCCTAAAAAAAGCAAATGAAGAAACACACTCCAACTGAACAGCCAATGCATGGTGAAACACACTCCAACAGAACAGCCAATGCATGATGAAACACACTCCAACAGAACAGCCAATGCATGATGAAACACACTCCAACAGAACAGCCAATGCATGATGAAACACACTCCAACAGAACAGCCAATGCATGATGAAACACACTCCAACAGAACAGCCACCAATGTAGACGAACATAGTAAATAAACACATATGACTTGAGAAATGGCACAAAATTCCAGAGTAGCTGCCTCATGCCTGTTTAGCAATGGTGATCATTTTGAATTTTTTTCAACAATTACTATTTTCAACTTTAAAAAATAGTTCAGGTCAATATCAGCCAGATTTGGTAGAAATCATCCTGGCATGAAGGTCTTTCAAGTTTACACAAACAATGCCAGTGTGACATCAGATATGGCCACTGTTGCGAAAAATAGACAAACCTTTAAACATTTCTTTAAGGTTACTCAGCATTTGATAGAAAACATCCTGGCATTAAATGCTTTCATATTTGTACAAATGATGCCAATCCACCATCAAATATAGCTACCATTACTAAATAAAGAAAACTCTGTAGTTTGACCAAAATTCACTGAAACCTTCCTGTCACAAAGGCTTTCAAATTTATGCAATTGAATTCTATCTGCCATCAGAGATAGCTGCCATTACGGTACTAAAAATAGAAGAAAAAAAACTTGAGTTGACATCTCAAAAACTCTAAATAGAATTTAACCAAATTGAGAGAAGCATTCAGGCTTTAACAGGTTTCAGTTTTTTAAACTGATGCAGCTCCACCATCAAATTTAGCTACCACTATATTATAACTAGAAAAACATTTAAAGGACTTTCTTCAAAAATTGTTCATCAAAATTTGACCAACTTTGACTGGAAGCATCCTGGCATAAAAGGTTTTCCATATTGGACAAATAATATTGATGTCCCATTAAATATGGATTTGGATTTTTTTTAAAAATGAGAACATTGAAGAATTGTTTTCGTAACATTTTCAATTGACAGCATTGGAGGGAGTTTCTACAAGTAGCATCCAACTTGAGTACCTGGCCAAATGATCTTGCATTGGGCTGTTAGTCATATGTCAAGATGCCAGCCAGGTGAACAATATCTCTTGTCATTTTTTTCAATATATTTAATTAAGCTCATGATGAATACTTAGGATGTTTCACTGTCAACCAAATGAAGTTACTTTGCACTACACATACTCCTTCCTTTAAATGCTGGGTCAGGATCATGGACATCAACAATCACCTGAAAACCCTTATGATTTTACCATAAGGTTTACTGAGATAATTCTTTTAAACTTTGGACTTATGAAACAATAGCAACAAAATATGAAACTATGATCATTGTTTTTAAAATTTGAATATTGGCTGGTCTAAATTTGGTCCAGATCCAGATTTTATACTGAATGGAGTTAGTCAAGGAACCAGAACTACTTTACAAGGGATAGCTCAGATATATAGATCTACTGAAGTTGTTGATTCACAATGGACGCATAATCAAGCTTTCGATTTTATATTATAGCAATGCTTGGATTGTCATGCAGCAAAGAAAAGCACATTGAAAGTCCGGGGATAATCAACCTGTAATAAAAACCATCCCAAGTAATTGGCACAGAAGTATTAATAGAAACAATATTCAGGTATTTGGCCATACATTAACAATAATAAGGCCTGGTTTGATGTGATACACAGCCTAGTACCATGTAAATAAGGCCTGGTTTGATGTTATACCCAGCCTAGTACCATATAATAAGGCCTGGTTTGATGTGATACACAGCCAAGTACCGTATAATAAGGCCCAGTTTGATGTGATACACAGCCTAGTACCATATAATAAGGCCCAGTTTGATGTGATACACAGCTTAGTGCCATATGATAAGGCCCAGTTTGATGTGAATTCATCCATGACAAAAATCTTTGCTTGGGTCATTGCAATCTGATTTGTATCACCTATTTTATAGCTATTTTACCCAAGCTGGGAGTCACCCATCAGTCTGTAATAAGGTCACATGTGTTGTATTAGTGGGGAGTTAGTGGGTATTCACATATCAGTCTGTGACAAGTCCACATGTGTTGTATTAGTGCGGAGTTAGTAAGTAGACACATATCAGTGTGAAATAAGTACACATGAGTTGTATTAATGGGGAGTCACATATCAGTCTGTGATAAGTCCAACTGTGTTGTATTAGTGGGGAGTCACATATCAGTCTGTGGTAAGTCCACGTGTTGTATTAATGTGGTGACACTTATCAGTCTGTGATAAGTCCATATTAGTGGACAATAAAACAAAGATATTACTATGCTGCAATCTTTTCTGTTACAGTATTTCTTTTTGTTTAAATATCAGAATTCCAGAAACTGTAAAAACCATTACTGATTCATATGTAAAAGAAATGATACATTTAATGACAGAATGTGATTGTGACAGGTAAAAAAACATCAGAGAAAAGTATGTTCTATGGGTGTAAATCATGAGACCTCTGTTACAGTGTTCAATCAATCTTACCACTGGGCTAATGACCATAACATGAAAAATAATGTGTTGTATCCATTAAATTTGCATACAAGCATTATAAGTTTGAAAATACATATTTTAAGTATGGTCAAAATTTATGTTTCTTGTGTGACACACAGCACATAGTACTTGTTGTATTTTTTAATTTTTGTATGATACACAGCCTAGTACCTACAATTTGTCTTTTGGCATAATGCATTGCCATGTACCTGTCATTTGTCATTTGTCTTTTTTTGTGATACACCACCTACTATCTGTAATTTTTCTTTTTGTGTCATATACAGCCTAGTAGTGTAATATGTTTTTGTGTGATACACAGCCTAGTACATGTAATATGTTTTTGTGTGATACACAGCCTAGTAGCTGTAATATGTGTTTTTGTGTGATACACAGCCTAGTACACGTGATATGTTTCTGTGTGATACACAGCCTAGTACATGTAATATGTTTTTGTGTGATACACAGCCTAGTAGCTGTAATATGTGTTTTTGTGTGATACACAGCCTAGTAGCTGTAATATGTGTTTTTGTGTGATACACAGCTTAGTACATGTGATATGTTTCTGTGTGATACACAGCCTAGTACATGTAATATGTTTTTGTGTGATACACAGCCTAGTACCTGTAATACATGTTTCTGTGTGATACACACCTTAGTACATATAATATATCATTTGGAATTCAAGAGTTTATTGGGAGACTCTTTGTAGATTAATTTACATATCTACTCTATTGAGCTGTAAGGGGAATTATGTTTCTGACCTCAGAAAAACCTGTTTTAATAATGTAAATTTCAAAAATTGACTTACTGAAGCTTCGTTCCAGCTCATATCAAACTAAACCATGGCCTTTTGCATTTTTAGAGATAATTTATACAAAATACACCCTTACATTTGTTTTTTGCAAGATCTGATTTTTGGGTTCCAAAACATACCTCTTTGGAGATGAATGTGCATTAAAAACAGCACTGTCATTTTTTAGGTCCACAATTCAGCATTAATTTATTTTGATTGCATATTCACTGTTACTATGCATGTCATCATTTTAGCATATTCACTGTTAATATGCATGTCATCATTGTAGCATATTCACTGTTACTATGCATGTCAACATTGTAGCAAATTCACTGTTACTATGCATGTCATCATTTTAGCATCATTGTCATTATCATTACCAGCATCACCATCATTATCATTATAATTACCATAAACATCACCATCACCATTGTCATCACCACCACCACCACCACCATCATCATCATCATTGTCACTTTGTTGTCAAAAATTGTCATTAATGTTCATCACATAGTCCCAGTACATACTAAAATTGTGTGCATCTTGTGATTTTCCTTTCTAATCGCAAACGATATCTCTTTTCTTTTAATTTCATTCTGAATTTTCAGGGTACTGCTTTCCATAAGGGACTCTTGTGTTGATTGGCTGAGTGGAATTGAGCCCTCAAATGACCCAGCTCTGAAAGGCAAGAAAGATTCTAATGAAGGGTTTCCCATTCAAGTCCCAAGGAAAAGAGTTGGCCCTTCAGGTACCCAGGTAAGCCTACATTGAAACTTCTCATGACCTAACATCTGAATTTAGTCTCGTGGGTTTGTAATTGGTTTGGTTTGTTTATTTTCAAAGGAGACAGTAAGAAACTGACTATCAGCATTCTTCACATCTTGTTTGAATGTACAGGTAAGCATGAGTTGTTTATGGGTGATAAAACTAGCAAAATTGAGTTGTCTATGGAGGATAAAACTAGTTCAGGTGAGTTGTTCATAGAGGTTAAGACTAGTTAAACTGAATTGTTCATAGAGACAAAGGCTAATTCAATTAATATAAGGTAAGCATTGTTAAACTGAGTTGGGTTGGGTTTTTTATATATTACTAGTTAAATTCAGTTGTTCATAGAGGATAAGACTAGTTCATTTCAGTTGTCCATAGAGGATAAGACTAGTGTAAATGAGTTGTCAGTAGAGGATAAGACTAACATAAATGAGTGGTCCATAGAGGATAAGACTAGCATAAATGAGTTGTATTTAGAGGATAAGACTAGCATAAATGAGTTGTCCATAGACGATAAGACTAGCATAAATGAGTTGTATTTAGAGGATAAGACTAGCATAAAAGAGTTGTCCATAGAGGATAAGATTAGCATAAATGAGTTGTATTTAGAGGATAAGACTAGCATAAATGAGTTGTATTTAAAGGATAAGACTAGCATAAATGAGTTGTCCATAGAGGATAAGACTAGCATAAATGAGTTGTCCATAGAGGATAAGACTAGCATAAATGAGTTGTCCATAGAGGATAAGACTAGCATAAATGAGTTGTATTTAGAGGATAAGACTAGCATAAATGAGTTGTATTTAGAAGATAAGACTAGCATAAATGAGTTGTCCATAGAGGATAAGACTAGCATAAATGAGTTGTATTTAGAGGATAAGACTAGCGTAAATGAGTTGTCCATAGAGGATAAGATTAGCATAAATGAGTTGTATTTAGAGGATAAGACTAGCATAAATGAGTTGTTTTTAGAGGATAAGACTAGCATAAATTAGTTGTCCATAGAGGATAAGACTTGCGTAAATGAGTTGTATTTAGAGGATAAGACTAGCATAAATGAGTTGTCCATAGAGGATTAGACTAGCATAAATGAGTTGTCGATAGAGGATAAGACTAGCGTAAATGAGTTGTCCATAGAGGATAAGACTAGCTTAAATGAATTGTCCAAAGAGGATAAGACTAGTGTAAATGAGTTGTCCATACAGGATAAGACTAGTTCAATTCATTTGTCCATAGAGGATAAGACTAGTATAAATTAGTTGTCCATAGAGGATAAGACTTGCGTAAATGAGTTGTCCATAGAGGATAAGACTAGCATAAATGAGTTGTCCATAGAGGATAAGACTAACATAAATTAGTTGTCCATAGAGGATAAGACTAGCATAAATGAGTTGTGTTTAGAGGATAAGACTAGCATAAATGAGTTGTCGATAGAGGATTAGACTAGCATAAATGAGTTGTCGATAGAGGATTAGACTAGCGTAAATGAGTTGTCCATAGAGGATAAGACTAGCATAAATGAGTTGTCCAAAGAGGATAAGACTAGTGTAAATGAGTTGTCCATAGAGGATAAGACTAGTGTAAATGAGTTGTCCATACAGGATAAGACTAGTTCAATTCATTTGTCCATAGAGGATAAGACTAGTATAAATTAGTTGTCCATAGAGGATAAGACTTGCATAAATGAGTTGTCCATAGAGGATAAGACTAGCATAAATGAGTTGTCCATAGAGGATAAGACTAACATAAATTAGTTGTCCATAGAGGATAAGACTAGCATAAATGAGTTGTGTTTAGAGGATAAGACTAGCATAAATGAGTTGTCGATAGAGGATTAGACTAGCATAAATGAGTTGTCGATAGAGGATTAGACTAGCGTAAATGAGTTGTCCATAGAGGATAAGACTAGTATAAATTAGTTGTCCATAGAGAATAAGACTTGTGTAAATGAGTTGTCCATAGAGGATAAGACTAGCACAAATGAGTTGTCTGTAGAGGATAAGACTGGCATAAATGAGTTGTCCATAGAGGATAAGACTAGCATAAATGAGTTCTCTGTAGAGGATAAGACTGGCATAAATGAGTTTTCCATAGAGGATGAGACTAACATAATGAGTTGTATTTAGAGGATAAGACTTGCATAAAAGAGTTGACTATAGAGGATAAGACTAGCATAAATGAGTTGGCCATAGAGGATAAGACCAGTTTCAATAATGCTTCTGAATCTGCTTTGTAGTCTTTAATACAAGTCAACAAATTGCCCCCTACCTTTTTCCAAAGTATTGATGCTGCTGTCCATCCATCTGTTCATCTATCACTGTCCTTTCCACTCTATAACTTTAAAGTCATTTGAGGTTAAAGGATGAAACTTATTAGCTTCTATAATGTAATCTGGAATGAGTTTGATAATGCATGCTGTTCATGGGATTGGTATGTTGCCACTCTAGAGACTATCTCCAATCCAATTTTGATCAAACTTGGTAAATTGGCTTATATCCTGAGGATTACAATTATGAGCAAGATCCAAACATATTGATGAGGTGATTTTTTTCATCTTCTGGGCAAAACTCGTAATTGTACTGATAATTATCTTGTAACATGCCAGTCACATGCAGAATCACCTTGTAACACTGTCATATGCAAGATCACCTGGTAACATGCCATTCACATACAAGATCACCTTATAACATGCCAGTTACATGCACAGTCACCAGGTAACATGCTAGTCACATGCATAATCACCAGGTAACATGCCAATCACATGCAAGATCACCTGGTAACATGTCAATCACATGCAAGATCACCTCATAACATGCCAGTCACATGCAAGATCACTTGATAATATGCCAATCACATGCAAGATGACCTCATAACATGCCAATCACATGCAAGATCACCAGATAACATGTCAGTCAAATGCAAGATCACCCTGTTAATCTGCATATATCCCATGCATTATTGAATTCATGAAGATCTATGCATATTAATGTAGGGACCTTAATTATTTAGGAAGAGATTCTCACCACTTGAGGGATTGTATTTTTGACCCAATTTTAATCAAACTTGGTTAATAGGCTAATTTCGTCAAGATGTTTGATGATATTTATTATAAGAAAGACCTATACATGTTTATGATTGGTTGAGATTTTTAGCTGAACTCTTTATTAAGTCAAGTGTGCTTATGCCCTGCAGCCATTGTGTATTGTCCATTCATGATGCTATTTTCAACTTCCCAAAAACTGCTAGGCCAGTTTCAATCAAACTTGGTAGGTGTGTTCCTCAGTACATGTTCTACCAAATTTATGTTTGGAGTGGCTCCCCAGTGAATGATGTGGCTTCCATAGCAACCAAATGGAAAATCTATTTCAGCTTGCTAAGACGCTTTTCATCATACCAATTAGGAATATTTCCTAGGACATATTTATCAAAATTTTGTTTAGGATCACTCCTCTTAGGAACTAGGAATGACATCCTTTGGAACCAGTTGGCATACATATTATCTACTTCTCTATAATGTCTCAGTCAGTTTTGATCAAATTTGATATGACTGTTTCTAAGGACATGTTTTATTAAAATTATACCCAATATAGCTCCCCATACAGTGGTGTATTTTCCTTAGCAAACACATGATAAACCTGTTTTCAACTTTTCTCTAGAATGGATCAACAAGTTTTGATTAAGTCTGATAGGATAGTTTCTAAAGACATGCTCTATCAAAATTCTTTTTGAAGTGGATCCATCTGCAATGATGTGCCTGTTTTGACTTCTTGTCTTGTCTGGCTGGGCTAATTTTCATCAAACTTGATGGCAATGTTTATGAGATATTTGTTATCTTAATTTGTCCCATGTATGATGGTGTGCCTTCAATTGCAACCTTACCAAAAACAACTGAGCCAAGTTTGACATATTTGAACTTCATCAAAATAGATGTACCATTTTTGAAGAAGCTTTATATAAATGTTTGTTAGAACATGTACTACTAAAATATGTGTTGCCATGGCAACAGTTTTACTTTCCTAGCAAATAATAGGCAGAAAACCTGTTTTTTACCTTCATAAAATGACTGAGCCAATTTCAGTCAAACTTGGAGAGTTTCTTAGGATCATAAAATGACTGAGCCAATTTCAGTCAAACTTGGAGTGTTTCTTAGGATCATAAAATGACTGAGCCAATTTCAGTCAAACTTGGAGTGTTTCTTAGGATCATTTTTGTCTGATATGACTCCATAAGCAATGGTTTGACTTAAATAAATTGAAAATCTATTTTCAGTTTCTTCCACAGAACAGCCTAGCAAACTTTGCTCACACTTGGTTGTGTCCTGGATAGCTTGCCAAACAGTGTTGTGGTTTTCATAGCACCTAGGTAGAAAACTTGCAAATGATACTTATACCCCATCAGGCATAGTAGCCAGCTGTTAATAGTATATTGAAACTGTCAATGAATGAATTTTTCTTCAAAACTTCCATATCAGACCAGGTATGATTGATGGAGTCATGGCATGAACACATTTCACATTCATTCAAAAGATGCTAATCTACCATCTTGTCCAGCTGTAGTTACTCAATGTAAAAATATTAAACGTGTCAGAGTAACCACCAAATTCTAGCAAATGGCTGGAAATTATTCTGAAATCTTCCACCCTGCCCTATTACTATAATGGCCTTTTTCGACTAATGTATGCCATGTGAGCTAAATCAGGTCCTCGTGGGTCTCTTGACGAAAATAAATTCCATATTTCTATCTATTTCAGCTATATATGGTGAGAACAATGCTTGAGTCTGTAATCTCCAACAAAGGTCTGGCAAAGAAAAGTTCCAGGAAAGATTTTGATCCTCATAGCGTCGCAAGTATGGAATCTTTCCACAAGAAATCATTCTATTGGAACTATCTCCTAAATTTTGGTGGTAAGAAAATTATCTCTTTCTATTACACTCAAGCCTCAATAATGAAGTGGGGTCATATAGTTAAGCTTTTATTAGTCTGTCCATCTGTCCATCCATCCATCCATCCATCCAACTTAAGACCAGTCAGCTGCCACATTATTTCAAAGTGCATCTAGTCCTGCTTTGTTTGATGGATTGCCATTACACTTGATAAATAATACAGTTATCACTTAAAGATGACAAACCACATTGCTCTGTTTATATCTGTTAGCATTCTTGCCCTTTTGATCTTATATCTTACAGGCGTGTAGCTGTCTATATGTAGATATGCAGCTGTGTATGAAAATTTTGACAAGAAAAACAACAATGGATTTCAGACCAATTATTTTAATGATTTGTTAGCATTGCAATCAACCTTGATATGATAAAAATCACTCCATGATTTCATGACCAGTGTTTACAATGAATTTATGCAACCACTTTCTTTGTTGTTCCCTTCATGACAAGGGGAAAGCCTCCATCATTCTGTACTTTCATATGATGAAAAATGGTTTAGCTAATGCCTGGCTTAATGCATCATGTGACAGTCTTGTTAGTGCCACTAATCCTGCAGTTTTTGATGGATTACCATGATACTTGGAAAATATTATGGTCATTATGTGAAACAACACTTGTCAATGAATCAATTTTCCCCATCATTTTTGTTGCTAGTGGGTGGGTTTAATGTAGGTGGTTTAACTTTATGTCTGTATGGTTAACAGTATGTCTGTATATACTGGCTATGTATGCTGATTAAAAGTCAACAATTCTAAATTTTAAAATTATTAAAAGTTCTGATGTGAAGATCAATGATCACAGAAATTTCTTTAGTTAGAAAAGAGGCAATGATCACTCCAGTTTGAATTCATTTTCTGCATGATAATGATTGCACTGGCTACTGGAAACAAGTCAAATTAGAGATGAGCTATGTAATTATTTATTACACTGCTATTTCCTAAACCCCTTGATGGATTTTCTTCACACATGGGAATTAAATCATTATGAAGCTAACTCAGTGTTCATTCAGTGACACAGATTTCATCCTATGGTCACGGTCAAAGTCATGGAAAATTTGCTGTAAGGTCAAAGTCTTTTCATTTGCTTGTATTTCCTAAACCCCATAATTGATTTTGTTCATTCATTGGATGATTCATTATGAAATAAAAGCAGTTATGTGACATTCTTGCTCATCCTTTTGATCCTGCTTTGATTGTGGACTGTGTAATATGCATCCTGGCCTTTTTATTAATTGGGGTTGGTGAGGGTTGGTCAATCTTTTAGGATGAAATTTAGTGCCAACCTTGTTAGTGCCATTACTCAGAACCTGACTGACAGATTTAGTAAACCTGCTGATATGCACATGTGACCCAATTATATTTCATCATCATTTGAACATTTTGTTTCATCCAACTCTGGCACATTGTGTCTTACATGCATACCATGGGTATTGTGTTTCCAGTGGTGGTGTTGTTATTGTTGTTGTTGTTGTTATTGTTGTTGTTGAAATTGTAGCTGTCAGTGTATTCATGGATGTTTTGATTTTAGTACTACTGGTCATAGACCAGGAGAACGTATAGGATCACTTTTCGCCTGCATCCATCGGTCCATTAGCAAACATTTGTTACTGCTACTCCATCTAAACTACTTGAAGGATTGCCATGAAACTTTAAACACACATTCATCCTATGGTTAACTGGTCCTAAATGAACATTGTGCTGCTCAGACATCTAGTATGGTTACCACAGCAGCCATCATGAAAATCTTGTTATCACTACTCATTCTGAATGGAAATTTAAATTGAAATAAGCTTTTCACCAGAAGACTTCTTGTGATGTTTGGTTGAGGTTTTGAAATGAAAATGGTGCTAATCTGATATCTAATGTGGTCACCACAGCAGCCATCTTGATGATTTTGCTATTGCTATTCATCGTGAATGGAAGTTGATATCAGCATGGTTTTATTTATGATGTCTAGTCAGTCCTAAATAAAAATGGTGCCAATCTGATGTTCAGTATGTCCCACAGAGCAGCCATCATGAAAATCTTGTTAGTGTTACTCATCTAACAGAAAGTCATACTGACATGGAGTTTTCATCAAAAGACATCTTGTAATGCCTATTTGTCCTAAAGAAAATGGTGCTTCTCAAACATCCATTATGGCTGACACTGCTGTCATCTTGAGAATCTTAATATCGCTATTCCTTGTGAATAAATGGCTATATCAGCATGGGGTTTTCACTGAAAGACTTATTATGTTATCAAGTTGTTCCTATATGAAAACAGTGCTGCCTGGACATTCAGTATGGCCATCTTAAAAATGGCCATCAGTGGCCATCTTAAAAATCTTGGTATTACTTCTCCAAATTTGGATAGTCATAGCAACATGGGTTTTAGTAAAAGACTTCTTATGATGTCTAGTTAGTCCTACATAAAAACGGTGCTGATCTTACAGCTGTTATGGTGACCATGGCATTAATTCTCCTAAATATGTCATGTCAACATGGCATTTAGACAGAAACTCTTCTAATGGTCCCACTTTGGCTGTCACAGTGGCTGATTTGAACAAACTATCACTTAAAGATTACAAGTGTTGGCTGCAACACTCAGCAGTTAAAGGGAAGAAATGGTCTTATCTTGAATTCCTGGAAATTCTTTTGGATAGTAGAGCATCATTCCCTTCATTGGATTCTTGTTTCTCTTAAACTGTTGCATAAGCAGTAATGAAAACTGAAAGATGCTTTTGGCTTGATGTTATTCCTCACCACAGCAATAGGAAGTCATTGTAACCATCTTGTCACACATCAGTTACTGTTAATTTTTGGTATTTAACTCTATTTCATGGTGACCACACAGCACCCCACTAGATCAAAGAATCTGTAATCATTGCTGGGAGATGAATATCACTTTGTTTATAGAATGTTATTTGCCTCTAAGAAGGAAGTACATAAATTCTTATTTTTGGAGAGGTTTGAGTATGTTGAAATGTATCATATTACTCAATTCCACTAAAACTACCGGTGTTAGAAATCTGGGCAATTATATTCACTGAGCACTAATTGAACATAGTAATATGACAAATATTATCTAAAGTTACATTCTCCTTTTCATTGTGTAATACATGCATTATACTGTGTCATAATTCAAGTATAATGGGCTTATGATACTATTAAGTAAACCATGTTGGATACTGTATGCATACTGATGACACATTTTGTATCTTCTCCTGACTGAAGGAGCTTGTAATTTAGCTCACAATATGATTTTACAAGCACATTCTGGAGTAATTTAAAGGTTCCAAATTAATGTGTTATATTCTTACTTTGTATCATACATCATGCATACAATGAATGTAGGTGTGGATGTTTATGTGTGTGTGTGTGTGCTAATCACTCTATTTCAGGGTGTATGTAATTATGTGCATACATCTGTGTAAGCATGTTTGGGTATATGCATATACAAATATAATGTACATGTGTATATATGAATGAATGAGTGTGCATGACAATGTGGGGATGTATACATAAGTATATATATTTATATACCTTTAGTATTTATTGAAAATTTGTAATTTCAGTAAGTTTGTTTATCATTATGTATTAAACGTGTCACCATCAATGTTTGTAACAAATGTTTTTGTATATACTTGCTGATAGCCAATCCGCTAAATGAAAATAAAGTTCTTCTTACTGTATTTGCTGTCATCAGACTTTAGGAGCACATTCATCTTGAAGAGCTCTACTCATGGTCACAGTGACCTGCTTTTGGTCCTCTATAGATTATGTTAAGATCCATTCTGTCAACAATGTTGCTTGTACAGCCATGAAACTTAATAACGGTCTCTTTGTATGATGTTGGTCAATTTATATACTTAACCATTTGTCAGAGGAACCACATGGCCTATAGAAATTTGATGAGATAGGTCTGTTTATATACAAATGTCACTGGTCAGAGGAACCACATGGCCTATTGAAATTTGATGATAAAGGTCTGTTTATACTTATATCAATGGTGAGAGAAAACTGTCATACAGTTGAAATTAACCATGAAAACCTTTTTTTCTGGATCTTTTGGAGTTTTCCCTTTTCTGTACTGGCTGGAATTTTTGGAGTTTTGTACTTTTTCTCGATTCATCTCCATTTTTTAATTAAAGACATTTCTGTTTGATAATTTGAATTTATTCAATTTTGTATCAGTGTTTGATAATTTAGATAAAGGTGTTAATTTTGCCAATACTTACATTTATAAGTATGCCTCTGGCAGTATGAGATTCCTAATTACTGCACAGGTAGACCCTCTTTGGTAGACCTGTGTCATTAATGGTTTATAGAACCTCAAATTTATCCATAATAGTTATCATACTCACAGGGTAGAGTTGTAAATTTTTGTCAGTGCTACATTCCATTAGTGACTGACAGAAAACAGTTTATTCAAAATATTTAGATACTGTACCAAATAACTTTGGTTTTTTTTTGTTATTAGAGTCTCTTCAAAACTGCTGTGACTTATCACAACTGTGGTTCAGAGAATTTTTTCTGGAGATGACAAATGGTGCAAGAGTCCAGGTAAATGAAATATGTGTTACATGCTGTATTGGTCCAGTGATAAGTCCATTCCCGATGATAATACTTGCTGTATCTATCCAGTGATAAGTCCATAGGTTGGGTCGGAAATCCGGGCACTTTTTCACATCCGGGCATTTTCAGTGCATAATTATGACCGCCAAGGTGAAAACAACCGCCATTGCTCTAGTGACTTTCAGTAACGTGTGGGAGACATTTATACAACATTTTAAGATATGCTTAAGATTTGCAGTGTTGGTGGGTGCACAAACCATCAAATGCAAAAGGAAAATTATTATAAATGCAGTGTGGATAAATGCACATAGGTTGAAAAATATACAACTTTTAGTGCTTATTTATCAAGGTTTAATAGGACAATTAAAGAATAATAATAATGGAAAAATATAAATTGATGAGAACTTTAAAAAATAATTAGGATCACGGGTAATACCGACTGAAATTTTGATTTAGTTTAATTAAAGAAAAATAGGTTTAAGAAAAAAGTGTACAATTACTTCAACAAAATATTTTGTTAAAAAAAAAAACACTTACCAGGTGTATCTGTAAGATAGTAGCAAACATCAGGCCATGTCACTTTTTTTCTTGGCACCAGACAGATGCCCCCCCCACCACTTATCCAAACAAAGAAAAGTGTTTTATGTGTTCTTGTAACCCCCTAAGGTGTGATGCACTGATTTCTTTTATATACAGAATTCTGATCAAAAATTTATTTAATAACAAATTTTTGATGGGGTATTTTTTCCCTAGTGCATCTAAAGGGTCATTCGTCCGATCTAGGTTTCAATCTCCTGGTCGAAATCCCTCCCCTTTTAATCTCCAGTAACCTTTGCTAAGGGTCCCCTATGTCCTGTGTATGCTATATGTGTATTTGCTATATTGTTTGCTTGCTATAGGTTTGTGTGTATGGACATCATTAAATCAAATCTTTCTTTCCAGGTTCTCTCCTAAGTTGTATGATATATGTTTTATATATTAAAAAAAAAAAATTTTATTTCTAGGAAATGCCAAATTTCCATTTCCTAGTTATAATTTATGAATTTTTCCAATTTGGAATTTTCATTTTTGAATGAAAAGCAGTTGCTGTTACAAAATAAAAATAAAATCCTAGTGTTTTTCTGTGTGTGCGGTTGTGAGACGCTTCTCATTTTGTGCCTGCTAAGTTCATGAATGAGAAGGCTATGCATAAATTAAGGAGCTGCATTTTTTTAAATTCATTATCATGCTTCCCTTATTTTGTAGGCATAGCCTAACATAACATCTTGAATTTTGTTTTCATATGACCAAAGGGTTTAATTTTTCTCAAAAAAAAAAAAAAATAAAACTTCAGGCCATTTTGTTGGGTTATTTACCCAAATATCTGCTGGAAATTTATAAGGATAATCATTAATTTCCACAACTTTAAGTTTCTGTAAATATCGTGCATTAGCAACGCTATCCAGTGTCTCTTTGTAACCGTAAGACATTGCAAGAATGGCCAACTGATCTTATGATCCTTGCATTTATAAATCAAAAGTGTACAATATACAAACTATACAACAAACACAGCCTTCAAACTACCTTGACACTAATTGGCGTATATTGTCGTGTACACATGTACGTGACATATACACACCACTGCCACACTTATCAACCTAACATATATTACATCTATAACAATAATCGACAGACAAACATTCATGGTTTTATATCCTTCTTGTACGGAAGACTGTGCAGCACTTCTGAACAGAAAACAGAAATAATAAACAAAATATAGGTAAACTGAAACGGTTTGCAATATCGAACATAACTAACATTACCGTACTGTTACTAAGCAATTGTTTTCACCTCTGCAAGATAGCGGAAAGTAGGTCGCTAAGCTTGTGACGTCATGCCGACCCAACCTATTCCTGATGATAATACTTGCTGTATTTATCCAGTGATAAGTCAATTCCTGATGATCAGTGTCAGATTACCCATTGAGCATGCTAAGCACATGCTTAGGGCACCAGCCCAGAGGCAATGATAAAAAATTCAGATTAATTGTTGATGATAAAATTGAATGAATTATATATGACCATTTCAATCTGCATGTACAAGTATTTTGATTTTGGAATGATGGCAACTCTGGCATTTTCTCACCTTTTGAAATTTTATTATTGTTTTTTTAATTTTAGTTTCACATTTTGTAGAAAGGGGGCACATAATATTTTCAGTGCTTAGGGCCCTGGAAGGCCTTAATCTGGCACTGTATCTATCCAGTGTTAAGTCCATTCCTGATGATAATACTTGCTGTATCTATCCAGTGATAAGTCCGTTCTTGTTGATAAGCCCATTCTCATTTTAAAAAGAAAACCTTTGGCATATTGTAATTAAGGATAATCCCAAATTTTTGATAAATGTTTTGGCCACCCCCTGGTCTTATGACGAGAGAAATACTGTACAATAACATTGTCAACTCATATTTTTTTTACAAATTCTAGTCATTTAGGAAACACTTTGAATTCATGTTTATTCATGTAATTTGCTTTTTTGTCTGCCAGGTGAGGATACTGTATTCTCCCTATTGCAAGATGGAAAAAGAGGAGCAATGGATTAGAATATTTTATGGAACTAAATAGCTGAAAATGCTAAAGAATTATTAATAGATTCAGAACACTCAAAACACTTTAATTTTGTTCATTTCTTCCAACTTTGTCAGCACATATTTCCTGCCATAAATAAAGTCCAGGTTTCTTTAAATCACATTGGGTTTATAATAGGCACAGCAAAGTGTAGCAAGGCAAGCTGGTATGGTAATGCATATCAGTTGCATGCTTGTCCAGATAAAAAGCTTTGTTTCTGGCTTCTTTCATTATTTACTTTATATAATACAAATTTTAGAAGAAAACCAAAACTCATGCCTGTATGTTCAGTATTCATTGAAGAAATTAATCCATGCTGTGTAGAAACAGTTTACTTGTACAGTTGAAGAGCATGCATGTAATGCTATGCACACATTTTCATGTCGCACAATAGAGTTGTTGTTCTTGTACATTCCTCCATTTCAGTCATGAGCAGCATTCATTCAGTACATTTATATTTCAGTCAGTATATACAGTCTTAAGCTGCACTTGTTTAAGCATTTCTTATTTCATATGGTACATTCTTCACAAGTTCTGGATGTTCCATGCACATTTAATGATCATGATGAGAACACTGATCAAACAGAACTATTATAATTGAGCACACCTCATGTTAGTCTTGGTCATTAAGCTACTTGATGCATCCATAAAGCCATAATAAAAATCTTGCTGGTGGAAACTTTGTCTGAGTTTGTAAGTTTGCATTGGTATTCATTAAATACACTAGTGAAATTTCTAAATCCCAGTTAGTTTAAAACTAGGAAATAAAATACTCCACTTATCAATATCTTATCTAGACCTTTGTCAGGAAGAACAAATGAATGACAATATCTCTGCCAAAAATATGTAAATCAGATCTTTTCAATTTAATTAGAGCCACTTTAGTTCAGGATATGACATGTTTATTATGTGGGCACTTCAGTTCAGGATTCAACATGTTTATTATGTTGGCAAAAATTTAATTGGAGGTTCTTCAGTTCAGGATGTGATATGTTTATTATGTTGGCAAAAATTTAATTGGAGGCTCTTCAGTTCAGGATGTGATATGTTTATTTTGTTGCAAAACATTTGTATAGAAGTGATTACTTTGATTGTTCCTGGTTAGCTGGAGTACAGGCACAAAAATGTACACTTGTGAATTCATTAATTTACATGGGTTTATAGTTTGTTGCTTTGAGACAAATGGCATTTTCATCGATACTTAAATTCATGGGTATTGGAATGATTCCTATCATTTACACAGACTAATCAATGTTTTTGGGGTCTTTTAAATTCACTAATTTGTGTCAAGTATGAAATTCACAAAAACCAATTAGTTAGCTAGTCCTCTTCATCCTATCTGGGACATAAGGCTGCAACTATCTTCCGCCATCTAGGATGGTCTTGAGCAATGGCTTGTGCCTCACCCCAGAAAAGTACACCATCTCTTACAGCTTGATCATCACTATCCTTTGCCAGATTTATCTTTTGGCATCCACATTTACACTTACCAGCAGGTGTCCATCTGAGGGCTACCCTGGGTGCCATTCTTGGGGCATCTTCACATATCTGAGCCATTTGATCCTGCATATCTTAATCTCCATGGAAATGATTTTACATCTTGCCCTTTTTTTCATATGGGTTCACATTGGAGATCTTGTTTGGCCAATATATGTTGCAGACTTTTCAGAGGCAACTATTTTTTTTTGTTGTCAGTATTAATAACAAAAATCGATACCCCATGAAAAATAATGAATTCACATTTTCTTTCAACCTGTTCCATAGTTTGTGTTGTATAAGAAAATGTGGGCAGTGTTACAATTGACACAAGCTATACTATCAGTACTCAGAGCATAAAGGAATTGTTTGTGTCATATGAGAAAGTGTGGGCAGTGTTACTATTGATACAAGATTTAATGTCAAAGCATAAAGGAATTGTTTGTGTCATATAAGAAAGTGTGGGCAGTGTTACTATTGTTACAAGATTTAATGTCAAGCATAAAGGAGTTGCATGTTAAACTTCATTTTGTGAGTGAACATTTCAGACTGTAAAGGTTCACATACAACTTGCCCAGAGTATGTGAATGACAATGTTTCATATATGCTAAATGCATTACCACGTCTGTTAAGATCAAAGTCAAGCTCGGGTTGCTTTGTATTTATGTAATCTTTGTATCTCTGACATGCTGTTATATATGTATTCTTCATATGTCTGACATGTTATTATCATATATGTATTCTTCATAACTCTAACATGTTATTATCATGTATGTATTATTTATATCTCTGACTTGTTACTGTCATATATATATATGTATTCTTCACATCTCTGCTTCACATCTCTGACTTGTTATTGTCATATATATATTCTTCATATCTCTGTAGATATGTATTTTTCAGATCTCTGATATTATGTATGTATTCTTCATATCTCAGACTTGTTATTGTCATATATGCATTCTTCATATCACTGACTTGTTATTGTCATATATGTATTCTTCACATCTCTGACTTGTCATTATCATATATGTTTATATCTCAGACATGTTATTGTCATATTTATTGTTCAGATCTCTGACATTTATTGTTTTACATGTATTCTTCATATCTTTGACATGTTATTGTCATATATGTATTAGCAAATGGCAAAAAATATGTACCACTGTTCTAGTGAAGACATTAGCATCATCAGTCAGACTAATCCCAGGTGGCGCTCTCACATCTCTCAAAAAACACCTAAGGGATCACATGTTCACCTATATGCAAAATTAATTAGGGTCATATCCCACCCAGCTGTTATTTCTTTAAGGCATCCAAGCTGATCATCCTCTCAAGACTGAATTATCATGTAGCCAATTCCATTACTGTAGCAATTGCAGTGAATATAAAAGTTGTATTTCCTCAGCCAACAAATCTAGCACCATTATTGTCAACATTTCATCCTTTTAGCCAAATTAAATGCAAAAATGACTGAGCTACAAAGTAAAAAGATGATCCTACCCCTCCAGGGGTCACAGGGTCAGTGCAGGCAGTGGTGTTGTTTTCCTGTGTCATTAGAAACCAGTTTATTTTTTCAGGCATTAATGAACTGAATTGAAGTGTTGTGTTCAAGTTTTTGAAACTGTGTTAATATTATGGGGTTACATTGCAGCCTGATATGCATGTGTGAGACACCAATCCATGGAATCCTTGCTGATCTTTGTCAACATTTGGATCTTTCTTTCAATTTTTTTGGTCAACATTTTTCTTTCTCTTGAAGAAAAAAGATGCACATTGATCATTTCAAATATTTTTGCCATTCTTAAAAAGGTCATTAAAATATGCTGTCAATAAAAAACTATTTGGAAAAAAATAAACATATTTTTGCCATTCTTAAAAAGGTCATTAAAATATGCTGTCAATAAAAAACTATTTGGAAAAAAATAAACATATTTTTGCCATTCTTAAAAAGGTCATTAAAATATGCTGTCAATAAAAAACTATTTGGAAAAAAATAAACATATTTTTGCCGTTCTTAAAAAGGTCATTAAAATATGCTGTCAATAAAAAACTATTTGGAAAAAAATAAACATATTTTTGCCATTCTTAAAACGGTCATTAAAACATGCTGTCAATAAAAAACTATTTGGAAAAAAATAAACATATTTTTGCCATTCTTAAAATGGTCATTAAAACATGCTGTCAATAAAAAACTATTTGGAAAAAAATAAACATATTTTTGCCATTCTTAAAAAGGTCATTAAAACATGCTGTCAATAAAAAACTATTTGGAAAAAAATAAACATATTTTTGCCATTCTTAAAAAGGTCATTAAAACATGCTGTCAATAAAAAACTATTTGGAAAAAAATAAACATATCTGCATTGCTTTTCAATGTAAGGATCAATTTAACACAAATGTAAGAAGAGATAATTGATATTTCTACCATGGTCTCATTTTAGTTTGTTTTCTCAATTTCAGTTTCCCATTGAAATGTCCATGCCATGGATTTTGACTGACCACGTCCTGGAGACCAAAGAAAGTTCCATGATGGAGTAAGATTGTCAACTTTCTCTCTCTCTCACACACACACACACACACACACACACACACACAAGGAGTAAGTCTCTAAGTCACTATTATTCTTAGAAATGTTTTGTGTTGGAAAGGGAATATCAGATTTTCCCAGAATGGATAAATGGTGATTTTTACAAAGGGTTTGTTTTGAGAAGGTGTAGTTTAATGGCTGCAAATGGCAAAATTTCTGAATTTTTCACTGAAAGTGCACTACTACCAAAATTAGGAAATACATCCTTCCTGTCCTGTATTTTAATGCATGTACTACCATAATGTATTGAAAACCAATGTACTACCATAATGTATTGAAAATCAATGTGCTACCATAATGTATTGAAAACCAATATACTACCATAATGTATTGAAAACCAATGTACTACCATAATGTATTGAAAAACTGCTCCAAGACCTTGACATAACTTTAAAATTTCAAAACAGAGCAGTGCATTCATGTTTACTTCTAGAAAAATAATGATTCACCATGATAGCCTTGTTCAAAATATCAAGTTGGATGGAAATTAACAAAATGACTAATTACAGTAAAGCTGATTTAGTTTAGTAAAGTCTAAACTGAACTGCACTACAAGATTTATACAAAATGTTTGGTCAGATGCAGTCTGGTTATGCACTACACTCTGTCAGACTAAATTGCTCTTGATACAAAAAGCTAAATTTGTGTACTTTAAGAAGAGCTTTGATTTTTCAGAGTTTTTGCCTGGAACAGGTTGCCTTTTAATAATACGATAAATTATCTCAGTGCTTTTAAATATAACTGCCACAACTATATAATACAATAAATTATCTTAGTGCTTTTAAATATAAATGCCACAACTATATAATACAATAAATTATCTTAGTGCTTTTAAATAAAAATGCCACAACTATATAATATAATAAATTATCTCAGTGCTTTTAAATATAAATGCCACAACTATACAATACAATAAATTATCTCAGTGCTTTTAAATATAAATGCCACAACTATATAATACAATAAATTATCTCAGTGCTTTTAAATATAAATGCCACAACTATATAATACAATAAATTATCTCAGTGCTTTTAAATATAAATGCCACAACTACATGTTAAATAAGAATTGAGTATTCTTTTTCAACTTATGTTGTATTGTAAGTTAAGTGGATGTAGAAAAGTCCTCAAGAGTGAATAACTTTGTACTAATACAGTTACCCTCAATAAATAAAAAGTGAGTATTATTATCATAATTAGAAAAGGGGGAGTTTGACCAAAACACCCCCCATTACCCCTTTTTGAGGGTAGGGGTCAGCCATTAGCTGTTTCCTGTTATCAATATATCAATTTCCATGGGTATGGTCTTGAATCCCATTATTTTGGATGATATTTGTTTTAAGATAGCTACATTTACTTAGTCTAAGCAACATCATTTATTGAAGGTATGATCAGCTTGACAGAAACACCTGACCCATACTCATAAATTTTATTATTTTTGGGCAGAAAAACCTGACCCATACTAATAAATTTTGTAATTTTTGGGCAGAAACACCTGACCAGTATACTCATAAATAGTATTAATTTTTGACAGAAGGTATAGGTAAATAGAGTTGACTTCTGATCACACACCTTTTTTTTAGGTACATTCTGTATCCACTTGACCTGTACAACGACTCTGCACACTATGCTCTCACCAAATTCCGACAACAGTTCCTCTATGATGAAGTGGAAGCAGAGGTTAGATTTTTCTTTATGTAAGAGTAAATTAATTACATTATTATTTTTGATTTTATCCAAAGATATTACATAATAAATGTAAATATGTCTTGATATGTCTTATTTCTATGCATGTTATAGGATTTCTGGGCTATTTTCATTACACATGATCTTTCTCACTTAGTTTTAAAATTTATGGAAAATAAGTTTTGCATTCAACTCATAAAGTTCCGCATCTTGCAAGTTAGGATATCAAGGCTCTATGGGGTGATACAAATAATGCCAATTGTTCATCAAATATTGTGGCCATTACTGAAAAGAACCACTTGAATGACTTATCTCGCAAATGCTCCCCCAATGTGCTCCATGTTCGAAGAGATCATTCAGGCAACAAAGCTTTACAATTTGTATGTTTGATGTAAATCAGACATAAAATATGATGACTGTTACTAATTAAATTAGTAACACTTGATGACCAGTCTTAATTAAACAAAAGGTCACCCTGGCATCATGGTGATGCAGATCTTCCATCAATATGGCTACCTTTATAACAAGTAGAAAAAAAACACAATCTAGATGAGAACGGCTGGAGGAATTTTACCCAAACTTGACTGTAAAAAACATCTTGGCATGAAGGTCTTCCATTTCAGACACTCATGCAGTTAATACAAATTGAAATTATCTAAGACAATCTAGTATCACATTATATTGATTATATGTAAACATCACAGCATCTTGGTTTTCAAGTTTGTACAATAACAGACTGCAATTTAATACTGTCAAGTTACTGAAAGGAACAATAACTTTCAGTATGTTCACATTAAATTAGAAAATTAATTTATGTAAACTTTAAAGAGGAGCATCCACATACATTATGTCACTTAATTATATCATATACAATATATCAGTTGTTACAAATATATCATATAGAATGTATCAGTTATTATATCATTTAATATATCAGTTATTACAATGTGTATTGTACAGTACCTGCTAACCTCAGATTTAATATATCTCATCCATTGTAATGGTATTTGGATATAAAGATTTCAAGTTTGTTGTCCTTGGGTATCATAATACCCAGAGTTAATTGTTTGAAGGTCTTTAAGATCTGCACCAGTGATATAAAAGTCAGTCACCAATATATGACAATATTTTTAAGAATACTAAAATAACTAATGTTGCATTCTCAGTGTATCAGATGTCTATCTCTTCAAAACTCCCTTGTACCATTATCTATTAAACTATTACTGGTACGTCATTTATTAAGGCTTGGTGCAATGAATTAAGAATCAATGACTTGAAAAGTGGTATATGTTTCCAAAGATAAATACATGTTGTCAATGTTGTCATTTTCCCTGAGCTCTGACTCAATCCATCAAATAATTGCCAAGCACTGACACAATCCTAAGCACTGACTTAATTCATCAAATAATTGCCAAGCACTGACACAATCCCTAGGACTGATTTAATCCATCATATATTACCAAGCACTGACACAATCCCTAGGACTGATTTAATCCATCAAATAATTACCAAGCACTGACACAGTCCTGAGCACTGATTTAATCCATCAAATAATTACCAAGCACTGACACAGCCCCTATGACTGACTTAATCCATCAAATAATTACCAAGCACTGACACAGTCCCTATGACTGATTTAATCCATTATATATTACCAAGCACTGACACAATCCCTATGACTGATTTAATCCATCAAATAATTACCAAGCACTTACACAATCCCTAGGACTGATTTAATCCATCATATATTACCAAGCACTGACACAATCCCTAGGACTGATTTAATCCATCAAATAATTACCAAGCACTGACATAATCCCTAGGACTGATTTAATCCATCATATATTACCAAGCACTGACACAATCCCTAGGACTGATTTAATCCATCATATACTACCAAGCACTGACACAATCCCTAGGACTGATTTAATCCATCAAATAATTACCAAGCACTGACACAATCCCTAGGACTGATTTAATCCATCATATATTACCAAGCACTGACACAATCCCTAGGACTGATTTAATCCATCAAATAATTACCAAGCACTGACACAATCCCTAGGACTGATTTAATCCATCAAATAATTATCAAGCACTGACACAATCCCTAGGACTGATTTAATCCATCAAATAATTACCAAGCACTGACACAATCCCCAGGACTGATTTAATCCATCAAATAATTACCAAGCACTGACACAATCCCTAGGACTGATTTAATCCATCATATATTACCAAGCACTGACACAATCCCTAGGACTTATTTAATCCATCATATACTACCAAGTACTGACACAATCCCTAGGACTGATTTAATCCATCAAATAATTACCAAGCACTGACACAATCCCTAGGACTGATTTAATCCATCAAATAATTACCAAGCACTGACACAATCCCTAGGACTGATTTAATCCATCATATATTACCAAGCACTGACACAATCCCTAGGACTGATTTAATCCATCAAATAATTACCAAGCACTGACACAATCCCCAGGACTGATTTAATCCATCAAATAATTACCAAGCACTGACACAATCCCTAGGACTGATTTAATCCATCATATATTACCAAGCACTGACACAATCCCTAGAACTGATTTAATCCATCAAATAATTATCAAGCACTGACACAATCCCTAGGACTGATTTAATCCATCAAATAATTACCAAGCACTGACACAGTCCTGAGCACTGATTTAATTCATCATATATTACCAAGCACTGAGTTCTGAATACTGACACACAAAGATAATTGAAAAAAGTGCAGTATTTAAATCCATTTTTCTTTCAATTAAATTCATAGATTTTGGGAATTGATTCTGGTGTTTCCACAGCAGGAGGATTGTTCATTGCATTATTAGTTTGTGACAACTATGAAAATCCACAAAAATGTATCCCCCATCAGACATAGTGAATTCACAGTACCACTTGTTAAGTCATTATTATTTAGTTTAACATGACAAACAAAATTCTTCTTGTTTATGCCAGTTTTATTCTAGATTAAATATCGCAGCATGCAAGTATCTTGCTCAAACATTGGCTGCACACTTATATGATGAATTTGAAATGTTATGTCATGCAGAGCATTCATGGTTGGTAACATGTGTGGACCTCCAAAGGTATCTATTATCATTGGTGTCATTTGTGGACCTCCAGAGTTATCTATTATTGTTGGTGATATGTGTACTTCCAAAGGCATCTGTTACTGTTGGTGTCATCTGTGGGCCTCCAAAGGTATCTGTTATTGTTGGTGATATGTGTACTTCCAAAGGTATCTGTTACTGTTGGTGTCATCTGTGGGCCTCCAAAGGTATCTGTTATTGTTGGTGCTATGTGTGTACCTCCAAAGGTATCTGTTACTGTTGGTGTCATCTATGGGCCTCCAAAGGTATCTGTTATTGTTGGTGCTATGTGTGTACCTCCAAAGGTATCTGTTACTGTTGGTGTCATGTGTGGGCTTCCAAAGGTATCTATTATTGTTGGTGTTGTGTGTGCTTCCAAAGGTATCTGTTACTGTTGGTGCTATGTGTGTACTTCCAAAGGTATCTGTTACTGTTGGTGTCATCTGTGGGCCTCCAAAGGTATCTGTTATTGTTGGTGCTATGTGTGTACCTCCAAAGGTATCTGTTACTGTTGGTGTCATGTGTGGGCTTCCAAAGGTATCTATTATTCTTGGTGTTGTGTGTGCTTCCAAAGGCATCAGTTACTGTTTGTGTCATGTGCGGACCTCCAGAGGTATCTATCACTGTTGGTGACATATTTGGGCCTCCAAATTATCTATTACTGTTGGTCACATGTATTGGTCTCCAAAAGAGGTATTTATTATACAAGATAAACATCTCTTTTTTTGTACATTATTTCCTCAGGTTCAAATTAAAGAGGTATCTTTTCCAAGCAATATACCTGTTTTCAGTCTTGCAGTTTTAAATAATCCCCAAGTATGCAAGCACTAGGTGATGATGTACAACAATTAGGATAAATTAACAATATTCTTTATTTCAGACTGCATGGTCCATACATCTCAATTAAACTATAAAATATACAAGTATTTTAAATATAAAAGATTATTGGTGTATTATGGTCAAATACACAAACACATCTACATAAGGCATTTAAAGATTGATTGTTCAATATATCTATAAAACAGGAATTTAAACAAATATCTTAGTTCTGCTGAGATTTCAAGATACCATTCTCACTATTAGATATTCTTGTCATCATTGAAAACACACTTTCTTATTATTTCTTCAAAACTGAATACATCCTATATACAAACATCTTCCAAATAATCACTGCCTGTTTCCTGAATGGTATATATGCATAAGTCTTTTGATTGTTGCTTTTCAAAACCAAACAGATTATCAAAGATTGTGACTTCACATTGTTTTAGTACAATACATTCAAATATCTTTGAAATAATTGTCATAAGAAGTATAGGTCTACAATTATTTTTGTCCGCCAGGTTACCAATTTTGCTTTTGAGTAGCGGTATAATTTTAAATTTTGTGAAATCATCTGGAACAAATTTATGTACAAACATACAATTAAATAAAGTTATTAAAAGAACATGAAGTCTGCTATCTGAAAATTTAAAATGTTCTACATGTACAAGATCTGTTCCTGCACATTTACCCTGCTTTTGTTTAGCTATGGCATGTTGAATAGCAGATAATGTGATTTTTTTCACTACGACTAGAAGGGGACTTAAATGCTGGAAGAACATACTCCTTATTCAAATTATTTCTAACACTATTCCAATAATACAAATGGATATTTATTTTTTCATATCGATATTTCTTTCCATGTCATTATTTTGATTCTAAAATGAAATATAAACACAATTTAGTTTGTGTACAACAATAATGGTTCTCAAACATTTTGCACCTGTGGCCCAATTCTTTGTATTGTATGTATGACAAATATATCACCTACATAAAGCCTCTGTCCCACTTGTTTTGAGAACTTATGGTGTACACTGATTGCATTCAGCTAACTTAATGCTAAAGCCATCTCACTCAGCTATAGGCTGTGCATCCCTGCTGTGATGACATTGCACTATTATGTCAACTCACTCACTTAGATAACATTGCAATGTTATAAAGTCCTTATCATCATCTAATAAATAGAATCTCACATTTTTCTTCATTTCACAAACAATTTATGAAATTAATTAAATAATACAATATGCCAATTTCTGTAACAGCTTCTGGCATATAATATTCAATTTATTTAATATATTTGATATGAAATAAACAATCAAAATCTTGTATTTCTGTTTCAGGTGAATCTTTGTTTTGACCAGTTTGTGTTCAAACTGAGTGAACAGCTGTTTACCAGCTTCAAGCAGATGGCATCATGGTGAGTAGCCATACTCATGTCTTTAATGCAAAAAATTCAGAAGAAAAAAAAAATGTGTGTGTTCATCTTTGATTATAAAAGGGACATAATAGTGTTATCCTGATCTGTCCATTAGTGCAGGACATAATAGTGTTATCCTGATCTGTCCATTAGCGCAGGACATAATAGTTTTATCCTGATCTGTCCATTAGTCCAGGATATAATATTGTTATCCTGATCCATCCATTAGTCCAATTATTTTCGGCAATTCCATTTGTTGCTTTCATTCTTTCCTTTTCTTTGGATTGCAAGTGTTAAAATATCAGGTTTTTAATATTGCTCCAGTAGATATCTAAAGAAAGATAAACAAAGGATACAGACTTTCTGACAATAACAAAGACAATAGTTTATTGGTAATGTAAGCCCTAGGCCAATAATACTACAGTTACGTAACAGTGATAATGCATGCCATAGGCCAGTAATACTATAGTTATGTAACAGTGGTAGTGTAGGCCCTAGGCCAATAATACTAGTTTTATAACATTAGTAATGTAGGCCCTAGGCTAATAATATTACAGTTATAGACAGTGGTCATGTTGCCATAGAGCAAGTAATACTTCATTTGTATAACAGTGATAATGTAGGCCATAGGCCAATAATACTACAGTTATGTAACAGTGATAATGTAAGCCCTAAGCCAATAATATTACAGTTATAGGACAGTGGTCATGTTTGCAAAAAAGCAAATAATACTTCAGTTGTGTAACAGTGATAATGTAGGCCCTATACCAAAAATACTACAGTTTTGTAACAGTAGTAATGTTGGCCTTAGACCAATAATACTACAGTTTTGTAACAGTGGTAATGTTGGCCATAGACCAATAATACTACAGTTTTGAAACAGTGGTAATGTTGGCCTCCATTAGTCAGGTCTTTTGTCATGAAAGAGTTTTCCTACATCATTCATGTCTTATGACATACAGTCGTTTGCTTCCATTAGTCATGTCTTATGACATACAGGAGTTTGCTTCCATTAATCATATCTTATGACATACAGGAGTTTGCTTCCATTAGTCATGTCTTATGACATACAGGAGATTGCTTCCATTAGTCATGTCTTATGACATGAATGAGTTTGACTCCATTAGTCATGTCTTATGACACGCATTAGTTTGCCTCTGTTAGTCATGTCTAATGATATAAGGAGTTTGACTACATTAGTCTTGTCTTACGACATACAGGAGTTTGCTTCCATTAATCATATCTTATGACATACAGGAGTTTGCTTCCATTAGTCAGGTCTTATGACATACAGGTGTTTGCCTCCATTAGTCATGTCTTATGATATACAGGAGTTTGCTTCCATTAATCATTGCCTCCATTAATCCAGTGTGACATTCACTAGTTTGCTTCCATTAATCATGTCTTATGATATACAAGAGTTTGACTCCATTAGTCATGTCTTATGACATACAAGAATTTGACTCCATTAGTCATATCTTATGACATAGAAGAATTTGACTCCATTAATCATGTCTTATGACATCCAAGAGTTTGCTTCCATTAGTCATGTCTTATGACATACAAAAGGATGACTCCATTAGTCATGTCTTATGACTTGCATGAGGAGTTCAGAGGGCCTACTCTAAATAACACCACTGTTTTTCTGTCACTTCATGAATTTTTTGGGCATATCAAGTTACCCTTGTCTGACCATATGGCATATCAAGTTACCCTTGTCTGACCATATAGCATATCAAGTTACCCTTGTCTGACCATATGGTTATGTAATTAGTTTGTGTGCTTAGGCCAGTATCATAGTTACTGGTGGGACATTCATGCTGCATGAACATATTTCTAGTTTCCTCATACTTTATTTCAAATTCATGCCCTTTTGATATATATGAAAGAAAATTTGATTTTAAGAGTTTTCATCAAAGGATAATGTGCAGATTGAGACTGTATAGAATATTCCATAAAAAATTCAAATGTAAAATGATTTCATTTTTGTCTGATGCCAATTCCCAATAAGAAAAAAGAGACATTTTGTTTCACATTCACATGAATGAGGAAACTGACATGTAATATTTGTATCATTTTATTTCAGCCTAAAGTTAAACAAAAAATTTACATATATAACATTTGTCCATGGAGTAAATAAAGTTTGTGTCATTTGATTTCAGCATTATGTTAGACAAGAAATTGTGCAGTGACTGTACCCAGGCAGGAAGTAAGGTCACTCTTCCACCAGTGAACCGATATGAGACCCTCATGCAGCAGACAAATGTCCAGGTAAAGAAAACTTTTGAAATTCTAAATAATTAGGTATTATTTGTTTTGAGATTGAACAAGATTTTTGTGTTAATGTATGGGAGTTACTTGGATTTTGTAGTAACTGGGTGAAAGACACTAAATTTCCTAGTAACTGGGTGGAAGACACTGGATTTCTTTATTAACTGGATCAAAGGCACCAGATTATCTGCATGAAAGATGTATGATTTCTGTATTAACTGGATGAGAGTTGCTAGATTTATGTATTAACTAGGTGGGAGACACTAGATTTCTGTACTTGCTGTGGGAGAGATTCCAAATTTCTGTAGTAACAGGATGAGAGATACAAGATTTCTGTATTAACTGGGTGGGAGACACTAGATTTCTATTTTAATTGTGTGAGAGGTACTAGATTTCTGTATGAACCGGATGAGAGGTACTAGATTTCTGTATCATCCGTATGGGTGCTACTAGATTGCTAGATTAGCTGGGTGAGAGACTAGATTTCTGAATGAACTGGGTGAGAGACTAGATTTTTGTATGAACTGGGTGGGAGATACTAGATATCTGTCTTATCTAGATGAGAGAGATTAAATTTCTGTATTATATGAGTATTATATGAGTTATATATAGATTTCATTACTGTTTGGGTTAGAGATACTAGATTTCAATGTTATATGGGCAAGAGAGACTAGATTTCAATGTTATATGGGCAAGAGAGACTAGATTTCAATGTTATATGGGCAAGAGAGACTAGATTACATGTTATATGGGCAAGTGAGACAAGATTTCAAAGTTATATGGGCAAGAGAGACTAGATTTCAATGTTATATGGGCAAGAGAGACTAGATTACATGTTATATGGGCAAGAGAGACTAGATTTCAATGTTATATGGGCAAGAGAGACTAGATTTCAATGTTATGTGGGCAAGAGAGACTAGATTTCAATGTTATATGGGCAAGAGAGACTAGATTTCAATGTTATATGGGCAAGAGAGACTAGATTTCAATGTTATATGGGCAAGAGAGACTAGATTACATGTTATATGGGCAAGAGAGACAAGATTTCAATGTTATATGGGCAAGAGAGACTAGATTTCAATGTTATATGGGCAAGAGAGACTAGATTACATGTTATATGGGCAAGAGAGACTAGATTTCAACGTTATATGGGCAAGAGAGACTAGATTACATGTTATATGGGCAAGAGACACTAGATTACATGTTATATGGGCAAGAGAGACTAGATTACATGTTATATGGGCAAGAGAGACTAGATTACATGTTATATGGGCAAGAGAAACTAGATTACATGTTATATGGGCAAGAGAGACTAGATTACATGTTATATGGGCAAGAGAGACTAGATTACATGTTATATGGGCAAGAGAGACTAGATTTCAATGTTATATGGGCAAGAGAGACTAGATTTCAATGTTATATGGGCAAGAGAGACTAGATTACATGTTATATGGGCAAGAGAGACTAGATTACGTGTCTATAGATAGTGCATGTCTTGAACAATATTCTGTTAGATAATGTGCATAATTTTACTCACAGAGTATTTTAGAAATGGATGCATTTAAAAAATTCATACTGTCTGTTTCAAATTCTGCAAATTCTGTAATTCTGTTAATTTATAACATGTTTATAAAGACAATATAGTTATATTACATTCAAATATTATATACATGTTTATATAGACAATATATGTATAAATAATTAGTATATTATACATAACATTAGCATTCTCACAATACATTTCCTCCTTTGAGTTAATTTATTCAACAAGAGCAGAAGAGAATAATGGAACAAAATGCTAATTAGCCAAAAGTCTAAATTCAAATATAATGCTCATTTCAGGGTGCATTAGAAGAATAGCATAAGATAATGAAAGATGTTTATCATGCCATTTCATACCAAATTTGTAATCAGGGTAGTATAATTTTTTTATTTTTTTTGCTTTTCTTATAGGGTATTAACCTTAAAGAGGTTGACACTTAAGAATTTCATTAAAATTGATTTTTGAAAGACTTAGCCAAAATGTACAATATCTACAAATCTTGACATAAGGTCATTTTGCTCTGAAGCTTGAAGTATTACAATGGCTTATAGATAGTACTGAGTCTTTTTGATTATATGAGAATGTAAAACAGTTGGGTAATAAGTCCCAACCTGGAGATTACACAAAAAATATCACTCTCACACTTAGACGGAACTCAACATTCTGACCCCTGATTGGGCAGTACTTTGACATAGGCTGATCAGATGTTAGAATTATAAGCTGAAGTGAAACAATAATGAGATGTTCAGTGTAAGAATGGTTATAATCATGGGGTCTGGTTAGTGCAGTCATTCCACATTTGCTTTGCATTTATTTGGTTTGGAGTTTGATCCCCAGGTGTAGCATGTGCTTATGTTAGTAACCATCTATTCAAGGTCACTAGGTTTCTAATTTTCTTGAATTAAAGACCACATCATATAATCCCTTGTCATCCTTGACAGTGCTTCATATCACATTAGTTCTCACTATAATGTTGCGTAAGGGAGTTATAAAGTGTAGTGTTATAGGCCAGGTCACCTTATCCTTGGGTACATTGGATGGAAAAACATAATTCAACCAGTGTAACAGGATTCATGATGTACAGGGACTGTGTTATATGAAGGTGCTTTACAATAGAATCCATGACCATACCTGTGTTATGTCAGGGATTGTGTTATATTGAGGTGCTTTATAGTGAGACCCATGACTATATTTGTGCTATATGGAGGTGCTTTATAGCAAGATCCAAGACTCTACCTGTGTTATATCAGTGACATTGTTATATTGAGGTTCTTTATAGTGAGATCCATGACTTTACCTGTTATATCAGGGACTGTTTTGTATGGAAGTGCTTTATAGCAATATTCAAGACTATACCTGTGTTATACAAGGGACAGTGATATATTTAGGTGCTTTATGGTGAGATCCATGACTATATCCATTTTATATAAGAGACAGTGTTATATTAAGTTGCTTTTTAGTGAGATCCAAGACTATACTGGTGTTATAGTATGAAAAACTGACCACACCTCTCCAGGGCCGACAAAAGGAAGGGCAACCAGGGATATATCATGATTTACAGTCTGGCCGAACAACACTTTTTAATTTTATAAAACAAAAATTTAGTTTGAGCAAGAACCAGGAGAGGCCTGGGTGTTTCTTATCCCAGGGCCCTTAATCACTCTCTACAGGTCTGCACCTCCCCCTGCCATGTAACCTTCACTGGTACCAGATCCAGAATCAAACACAAAATCTGCTCATTATGTTACATTTTGTTGACTGGCTCCAGTCCAACCTACCTATCTGAACTCACCCATGTGTACACCCCATCTGGAAACTTATACTCCTCTTCCAACACTCTATTCTCATTGTTCTCACTGCTAAAATGAAGTCATATGGACAACATTCTAATGCTTACCAGGGCCCAGCTATGTGGAACAAATTACCCTTTGATCTTAGACATAAGGACACTGATCTCATTCAAGAGTGGTCTCATCTATTTTGACTACAGACATAGAGAGTTAATAATGTTTACTTCCATAATTATTGTCAATATGTTTTTGTTTTGTAATTTCATGGTATTTGTTTTTGTAATCTTCTTGTTGTATATGTATTTATGTGTTATCTAATATTATAAAGCACTTAGAGCTTCTAAAGATTAGACACTTTACTAAGTCCACATTATTATTATTATTGTTATTATTATTATTAATATTATATGGTGATAATTTGTGGTGAGCTCCATGACTATACCTGTGTTATATCAGGGACTGTGTTAAATGGAGGTGCTTTTTAGTGAGATCTGTGAATATACATGTGTTCTATCAGGGACTGTGTTAAATAGAGATGCTTTGTTGTGAGATCTATGACCATACCTGTGTTATATCAGGGACAGTGTTAAATGGAGTTGCTTTATAGTGAGATCCATCACTACACCTGCGTTATGTCAGGGACTGTGTTAAATGGAGGTGCTTTTTAGTGAGATCTGTGACTATACCTGTGTTATGTCAGGGACTGTGTTAAATGGAGGTGCTTTGTAGTGAGATCTGTGACTATACCTGTGTTATATCAGGGACAGTGTTAAATGGAGTTGCTTTATAGTGAGATCCGTCACTATACCTGTGTTATGTCAGGGACTGTGTTAAATGGAGGTGCTTTTTAGTGAGATCTGTGACTATACCTGTGTTATGTCAGGGACTGTGTTAAATGGAGGTGCTTTGTAGTGAGATCTGTGACTATACCTGTGTTATGTCAGGGACTGTGTTAAATGGAGATACTTTATAGTGAGATCCATACCTATGCCTGTGTTACATGAGGAACCATGTTTTTTAGTGAGTGATTGCTGAATGTGTCAGGTTGTCATGTGTTACTAAAATAATTAAACCTGTAAAACTAGTGCATAAGGAACACCTCATAGCAGACTATAAATCATGACCTGCTGTCCCATTATGCACCAACAGGTCATGGTCCATATCCTTTTCTTCTAATGATGTCAACCAAACAGCATAGAACCTGATTTGACACTGTATTACATAACAGCAGACCTGAGTCTGTGTGTTCTTTCTTGATGTATATCAGGTGTGATTAAGTATGTCCATTTCTGTAAAATCAGTCCTGATGGTGCAGCTTGCAGTGATGTGATTATTGCATTTTTATGATGCCATTGATATGATGTAACTTGTTACACTTATTACATTATTACATAAATTATATCATGTCACTTGCGATTATTACATCATGATATAAATTACATGATGTCACTTGTTACCTGAATGTGTTATATCAAAATGAACTCTCAGGGAGATTGGATACAAAATGACATGGATGACATCATTGGAGAGATGAGAAAATCACCAGTGCAGGCACTAGAGTATGAGCTGGAAGAAAATGGTCAGGAGCTAAGCAGTGGACCAGGCATAGAGCAGGCTAAGGCATATGGACATTGTAGGTTCAACAAATGTTGGAAAGGAAGGACTTACATTTAAGAACAATGCAAACATGGAAGAATGCAAACGAAGTTGACAGGAGAAATATAGTCCAAGAGGAAATCCATATGGCAGAGGATGAATGAAGATCAGCAAAGGCAGTCCAAATGGGGATAGTGCAGCTGCAGTTTCTGCTTCATTCAGTGTATGACCTCCTACCATCACCAGCCAACTTAGAGAGGTGGAAGCTCTTTGAAGACCCATTATGTCAACTGTGTCAAGGAAGAGGGATATTAGCTTACATATTGCCAGGATGTCAGGTTGCACTGGTTAAAGGTCACCACAGATGGAGACATGATAAAGTACTGATGAAGATGGCTGATATCCTTGAAATATGGAGGCAGAAAGAGAGAATCCCAAAGAAAACAGGTCACCAGTTTATCAGGTTTTTAAAGTGGGACAACAGTAAAAGACTGCAGTGGCAGAGAATGCTGGAGTCCGTTGCAGGAAGCAATGTCATGGGAGTTTTCGGTCGACATGGGCAGGAAACTGGTATTTCCCGACATCGTTTAGACATCCCTCCACCCTTACATTGTCATTGGTCACCAGCTGCAAAGAAAATGATAAAGGTGGAACTTACTGTGCCCTGGGAAGAGAGGACAGAAGAGGCTCGTGAGAGAAAGAGTATGAAGTACCAACAATTGGTATAGTCTTGCAGGAGCAGAGGATGTAAAACATTGTTATTCTCTATGGAAGTTTGTTTTAGAGGTTTTCGAGCCCAGTCAGTCTGGAGGATGCTCAGTGCACTGGGAATAAAAGGAAGGGCATGCAAGACAGCTGTGCAAGCCCTGGGCAGGGCTGCAGAGGAAGTGTCTATTTGGCTCTGGTTCAGACATGAAGACAAAATATGGCAGCCATCACAGACAGACAGTACTTGATCACTGCTGTCCCACCACATGGAGGGTGTTTTGAGATAAGGGGCAAAAACACCCATAGGAAGATGGGCACTCTTCTGATGACATCTATGGAAAGCAGTTTCACCAACTGTATATCTACACTATATGATTTCAATAAATGAGTCATAGTGAGAAAAAAAATTCACTCACCTGCATACACTTTTCTTTGTATGTTTGGAAAGACGAGTCTAAGATCATTGACCTCCACAAATTTAATAAATTTTAAATACTCTTTCAGCTGTTACCATACAGAAAATTAGTAATGGATTGCTTTTTCCTATATTTTTCTGTGTAATGACAATTAGTGATGAATTACTTTTCTTATACTTTTCTATGTAATATCCCTTGATTGGAGTAGCACAATAAAATGTCTATACATTTTCATGTGATTTTGGATTGTTTGGAAGCTTACCTGTATAATACATATTTTCAGGTGATTTTGGATTGTTTGGACACTTAACTATATAATATAAATTTTGAAGTGATTTTTGGATTGCTTGGATACATAGTTATGTAATATATATTTTGAATTGATTTTTGGATTGATTGGGCACTTAGTTAAATAATACTGTATACATTTTTAAGTCATTTTGGACTGTTTGGACACCTATCTATATAACATAAATTTTTAACTCATTTTGGGATTGCTTGGACACTTACCTATATAATATACTTTTTTATTTGATTTTGAATTGCTTGGACACTTAGTTGTTTAATATACATTTTTAAGTCATTTTGCATTGCTTGAACACTTAGCTGTATCATATTCATTTATAAGTGATTTGGGATTGCTTGGACATTTAACTATACAGTGTACATTTTTCAGAAAGTTAAATACTTTGGTATTTCACAATTGATGATCCTTAAATATGGACAGATAAATACATTTCGATTTTTTTTTTTTCTTAACAGATATTGGGCCGGTCAGTAAACTTGAGGAGTTTGCTGAGTCAGCGGGTTAATGCAGCCCTGAAGAATTCATTAGATATAGCCATCTCTAGATTTGAGACAGGGGATCTAACTTGTGTCATTGTGAGTACAGCTTTATTTTCATCATGCTTTTTACTCTGTATCACATGTGCATTGCAAAGGAGGAGGATTGCAAAGGATTTAACATTACTTATGTTATAACTTTACATTGTTTTTACTCACACTGGGATTTAACACTTCAAATAACATTATGTTGTTATAGCACATATTAAGTGGAATTTTTATGGGATTATTATTTCTGTGCATTGGGGGTATTGTATAATATTATTTCCTTGCTTTAATGGAGGTAATGTAATGTTTGTGAGATTATTATTCCCATGCTTTAGTGGGGGGGGGGATTATAATCTTTGTAGAATTATTGTTCCATACTTTAGTGAGTGGTATATTGTAATATTTTATAGTATTATTATTCCCATGCTTTAGTGGGGGTATTGTAATAATTCAGGGATTATTCCCATGCTATAGTGGGGGTATTGTAATAATTCAGGGATTATTCCCATGCTTTAGTGGGGGTATTGTAATAATTCAGTGATTATTCCCATGCTTTAGTGGGGGTATTGTAATAATTCAGGGATTATTCCCATGCTTTAGTGGGGGTATTGTAATAATTCTGGGATTATTATTCCTATGCTTTAGTGGGGGTATTGTAACAGCCTCCATCTGCCTATCCTTAACCTCTTTTCCTCTTCAACCGCTGGCAGAAATTCATCCAACTTGCTACATGGCTTACCCATGTGATAGTCATCTATTTGAGGGTAGAATTTTGGGGTCCCAGGGAGGATGTCTGAGGTCATATACAAAAACTGCAGTTACAGTGACATGTTTTAATATATATATATATATATATATATATATATATATATATATATATATATATATATATATATATATATACACACCACAGATTGTTAGTTAAACACCCACCAGGTGTGGAAATTGGGTGTAGGTAATAAAATGTGTGGGGATTTGCCATGGAAGTACCTCCAGTGCATAATTAAAATAATTTCACTATATATATATATATATATATAGAGAGAGAGAGAGAGAGAGAGAGAGAGAGAGAGGCAGACAGACAGACAGACAGAGATTAATAATAAGTAATATATATATATATATATATATATATATATATATATATATATATATATATATATATATATATACTGTAAGACTATGATTTAACATAGAAAAAAGTAAATACCTGCGTTTATTCAGACTCCATTTTACAGGCTATGTTGCTATCCTAATGCAGATATGCCAAAGATTCTGATCTGGCTGAATTATTCCTATATGTTATATCATGTTATGATCACTGCTGTCAAGTTCTAATTTTCTAAAATTTTATATAGGTAAGTCATATCTTAAGCACCAGTGCATTAAACTTGCTTTGTAATGCTCAGTTTAATGTTACAAGAAACCTTGTATTTGTGCTTGTAGCAGGGAATATTGATTAGTTAGAAATCATGTTTGCTTAGCACATGGATTTATCTGAGAAAACTTGAGAAAGATGTCAAATAAAATAGGTAACTGATGGGACCTCTACATAGAAATGATATGTTTCAGAAATAAAAATCTAAATAATTATGGAAGGCATAAACAGTAGTGGAATACCATTTCTTTACGATCTTTTCTTCATGAGCTCCTGGATGTCACATGGATGGGCTCCAGCTTGTCACATGGCAGGCAGTATCACGGCATGAAACATGTATTAACACTTTGGCCCCATGCTTAATAAAAACTACTGGATAGAAATTAGAAATGTTCTTATTTCTGTGTTTAGATTCCTATTTTTAAAAGCTGCATTCCTCATTGATGTTGGCAGATTTGGCATCTCAGCAAATTACAATTTCTGGGAAAAGAAATCCTATATTATTTGTTGAAGTGATTTGTATGTCTCCATTTGCATTAATTACTACAAATATAATTGGAACAAAAGAGTCCACATTAACAAGCCTTATATATATATATATATATATATATATATATATATATATATATATATATATATATATATATATATATATATATATATATATATAGTCAATCATCAACTATGATATGTTGCTAATGCTGTAAATTCATTATTTTTCATGATTTACCAATTTTCATGGTTGCAACAAACTATAATTTAAAGACTCAATGAACAATGGTCATTCTATTCAAACAAAAGAACCCATTCTACGGAAACAATAGGACCCCTTCTGTGGAAACAATATGATCCCTTCTATGGAAATATAGGATACCCTTCTTTGCAAACAATAGGACCCCCTCTGTGGAAACAATAGGATACCTTTCTATGGAAACAGTATAACCTCATCTATGAAATTTTGGATACCCTTTTTTACAAACAATAGGACCCCCCTCTGTGGAAATATAGGATACCCTTCTTTGCAAACATTAGGACCCCCTCTGTGGAAACAGGATATCATTCTGTGGAAACAATAGGTTACCATTCTGTGGAAACAATAGGACCCCTTCTATTGAAACAAAAGGACCCCTTCTGTGGGAGAATATGATACCCTTCTGTGGAAACAGTAGGACCCCTTCTGTGGAAACATAGGATACTCTTCTGTACAAACAATAGGATACCATTATGTGGAAACAATAAGACCCCTTCTGTGAAAACAGTAGGACCCCTTCTGTGCAAACATAGGATACCTTTCTGTGCAAACAATAGGACCCCTTCTGTGCAAACAATAGGACCCTTTCTCAAATCCATGAATTTCAGTACAAATCAAAATATATATTTTGGCAAAAACCATAAAAATTGATGCCCACAAAATTAAATGAATTTACCTTATGCTGAATACACAAGAGTGGTGAAAACTGACATTCTTTCTTTGCAGGAGTTAGAGAGTCTAATTCAGTGTGGTGAAGATTGACTGTCTTATTTTACGGGAGTTAGAGTATCTAATTCAGTATGTGTGAAAATTGACTGTCTTATTTCACAGGTGTTAGAGGGTCTGATTCAGTCTTATTTTACAGGAGTTAGAGGGTCTGATTCAATGTGGTGAAAATTGACTGTCTTATTTTACAGGAGTTAGAGCAACTAATTCAGTACGGTGAAAATTGACTGTCTTATTTCACAGGAGTTAGAGGGTCTGATTCAGTCTTATTTCACAGGTGTTAGAGGGTCTGATTCAGTCTTATTTTACAGGAGTTAGAGGGTCTGATTCAGTATGGTGAAAATTGACTGTCTTATTTCACAGGTGTTAGAGGGTCTGATTCAGTCTTATTTTACAGGTGTTAGAGGGTCTGATTCAATGTGGTGAAAATTGACTGTCTTATTTTACAGGAGTTAGAGGGTCTGATTCAATGTGGTGAAAATTGACTGTCTTATTTTACAGGAGTTAAAGGGTCTGATTCAGTATGGTGAAGATTGACTGTCTTATTTTACAGGAGTTAGAGGGTCTGATTCAGTATGGTGAAAATTGACTGTCTTATTTCACAGGTGTTAGAGGGTCTGATTCAGTCTTATTTTACAGGTGTTAGAGGGTCTGATTCAATGTGGTGAAAATTGACTGTCTTATTTTACAGGAGTTAAAGGGTCTGATTCAGTATGGTGAAGATTGACTGTCTTATTTTACAGGAGTTAGAGCATCTAATTCAGTATGGTGAAAATTGACTGTCTTATTTCACAGGTGTTAGAGGGTCTGATTCAGTCTTATTTTACAGGAGTTAAAGGGTCTGATTCAGTATGATGAAAATTGACAATCTTATTTTACAGGAGTTAGAGGGTTTGATTCATTGTGGTGAAAACTGACTGTTTATATTTTACAGGAGTTAGAGGGTCTGATTCATTGTGGTGAAAATTGACTGTTTATATTTTACAGGAGTTAGAGGGTCTAATTCAATGTGGTGAAAATTGACTGTCTTATTTTACAGGAGTTAGAGGGTCTGATTCAGTGTGGTGAAAATTGACTGTCTTATTTTACAGGAGTTAGAGGGTCTGATTCAGTGTGGTGAAAATTGACTGTCTTATTTTACAGGAGTTAGAGCATCTAATTCAGTACGGTGAAAATTGACTGTCTTATTTTACAGGAGTTAGAGGGTCTGATTCAGTCTTATTTTACAGGAGTTAGAGCATCTAATTCAGTACGGTGAAAATTGACTGTCTTATTTTACAGGAGTTAGAGGGTCTGATTCAGTCTTATTTTACAGGAGTTAGAGCATCTAATTCAGTATGGTGAAAATTGACTGTCTTATTTTACAGGAGTTAGAGGGTCTAATTCAGTATAGTGAAAATTGACAGTCTTATTTTACAGGAGTTAGAGGGTCTGATTCAGTGTGGTGAAAATTGACAGTCTTATTTTACAGAAGTTAGAGGGTCTGATTCAGTGTGGTGAAAATTGACAGTCTTATTTTACAGGAGTTAGAGGGTCTGATTCAGTGTGGTGAAAATTGACTGTCTTATTTTACAGGAGTTAGAGGGTCTGATTCAGTCTTATTTTACAGGAGTTAGAGGGTCTGATTCAGTGTGGTGAAAATTGACAGTCTTATTTTACAGGAGTTAGAGGGTCTGATTCAGTATGGTGAAAATTGACAGTCTTATTTGACAGGAGTTAAAGGGTCTGATTCAGTATGGTGAAAATTGACTGTCTTATTTTACAGGAGTTAAAGGGTCTGATTCAGTATGGTGAAAATTGACAGTCTTATTTTACAGGAGTTAGAGGGTTTGATTCATTGTGGTGAAAACTGACTGTTTATATTTTACAGGAGTTAGAGGGTCTGATTCACTGTGGTGAAAATTGACTGTTTATATTTTACAGGAGTTAGAGGGTTTGATTCATTGTGGTGAAAATTGACTGTTTATATTTTACAGGAGTTAGAGGGTCTGATTCAGTGCAACCGTCTGGCTCACAAACTACTTAGCAAGCACCTCGTACTTGATGAATTTGATGCAATGCTCAAAGAAGCAGACATTAATGTCAATATTCCATGTGGACGGATAACTCTGCATATCCTCTCAGAGATTAAAGGAGATTTCCTGCCTATGTATTGTTTCAATGGATCAACTAATCGGTAAGAGCAGCATGCAAGCTTTGAACTTAAAAGACACAGTTGAAAATGGGGTGGGGGTGGCTTTGGTAATTTTTTTTATCTGTTTGTGCCAAGATTGGTAACTACAGCTTGTTCATCAGCTTCATCCAAAGAGAGCCCATCAACAGAGAATTAGATGATAAACCATTTACAAGCCACAGTATTTTTTTATGTCATTGCTTAAAGAAACAGGTTTATAAAGAATTAAGTTAATGGACTGTCTACACATTTACTGTCTTTTAATCTTTTTGTATATTCATCCAGGTTCTGTTTAAGCTGTAACTCCTATGTTACCACACTGTCTGAGATCAAACATACACAGCTTGTACATCTTGGAATTATTGTGTATAGTGCAGCAAAACTAGGTCATTGTGAGTTATATGACATGGTTTATCTAAATTTGCTAAAATTTTATGTTTTAGCTCTAACCCCAATACATTTTCACCTATCGCTATGAAACTTACGCTGAGTGTATATTGTAGGATTAATTGTGTGTCAACCAATGAATATGGGTTAATGTGACCCGCTTTCCTTAATTTATTTTGGCCATTCTCCCTATCTAAACTGTATCTGTGAGTGGCTATACAGATATGTACTTTCCTTGTGTTCAGTATATATTTTAATGAACTTGTGCTGTTCAAGACTAATTTTTAATATAGAAAACTGATAGTATACTTTGATACCATTTATAGATAGTTTAAAAAATGCATAGTAAGCAAAATATTTACTTTTTCTTTCCAGGTTTGTGAGGACAGTGTTACTGGACTTTAGTGAAGAATATACCATGAGTAGAGATAAGCTGCAGAGTGTATCAGCACATTATATTTGGGGATCAAAGGTTATAACTCATGCTTTTTTCTTAATTTGTGGTAGCATTATTTTATCCCTTGACCATTTCCAAATGTATTGATTTATGTAAAATCAGGGAATTACAATCTTGTTTTCAAGGCTTTGAGGACATTATTGGTAATTCTACACAACAGCAGATTAACAGTAAAACCACAACAATCATCCTCAAAATCATCAAACACAAAATTATCTTCGAATCTTCTTCATAAAAATTTGTCTAAAAGTTTCAATAAATCATGGATACTTATGACATGACAATGGCATCAGACTTTCTGATTGTACTTTTTCCAAGGAGTGGATTTAGCTATGACCTGATAATGGCATCAGACTTAAAGACCATACTATTTCCAAGGAGTGGATTTTGTGGTTGCTACTAAACCATAAATTGAAAGACCCAACAAACAATGATCTACATGTAAACACCTTAGGATTCATTTTCCAATCCATGAATTTATGTACTGGCAAAAATATAATTCTTACTAGACAAAATAATTATTGTGTATAATGTAAACATTGACTGCCCTTGAAACTTTTGCTGAGAAAATTGCTGCCCTTGAAACTTTTGATGTGAAAATTGATTGTCCTTGAAACTTTTGCTGTGACAGTTGACTGCCCTTGAAACTTTTGCTGTGAAACTTGAATGCCCTTGAAACTTTTGCTGTGAAAATTTACTGTTCTTGAAACTTCTGATGTGCTTTTAATCTCATTAACTCAGTTATGCAAGCTGTAGAATGGGTATGGGGCAGGTTAACTTATGAGAAATGGGTGTCCAGTCCAGGGAAGGCAAATACCAAGCATACTCAGGAGGACTTCTCACTGTTTTAAATCACACCTTTGTCTAATTAAGCATTGTTTTGAAAGTTTTTATTGCCTAACTTTGCAATCTTTTATAAGTATTGCATATCAGTTATTGAGCAATTCCAATGACAGCTGACTGCTTAAATTGGTGAATAAAATGGCTGCATTTAAAACTATGTGGCAAATTCATATTTTCAGCTGCTTACCCTCTGGAGACTGTATGAGTCATAATTTGACAAACTGAAACATTAGTACTTTCTGATTGAAAGAATACATCATGTTTTATGCTAAAAACATTTAAATAAACCTTGCTGTTCCTTATTATTGGTAATTAAATGAAGCTTGCTGTTCCTTATTATTGGTAATTAAATGAATCTTGCTGTTTATTATTATTGGTAATTAAATGAAGCTTGTTGTTCCTTATTATTGGTAATTAAATGACTCTTGCTGTTTATTATTATTGGTAATTAAATAAAGCTTCCTGTTCCTTATTATTGGTAATTAAATGAAGCTTGTTGTTCCTTATTATTGGTAATTAAACAAATCTTGCTGTTTATTGTTATTGGTAATTAAATAAAGCTTCCTGTTCCTTATTATTGGTAATTAAATGAATCTTGCTGTTTATTATTATTGGTAATTAAATAAAGCTTCCTGTTCCTTATTATTGGTAATTAAATGAAGCTTGTTTTTCCTTATTATTGGTAATTAAACGAATCTTGCTGTTTATTGTTATTGGTAATTAAATGAATCTTGTTGTTTATTATTATTGGTAATTAAATGAATCTTGCTGTTTATTATTGGTAATTAAATGAAGCTTGTTCCTTATTATTGGTAATTAAATGAAGCTTCCTGTTCCTTATTATCAGTAATTAAATGAATCTTGCTGTTTATTATTGGTAATTAAATAAAGCTTCCTGTTCCTTATTATTGATAATTAAATGAATCTTGCTGTTTATTATTATTGGTAATTAAATGAATCTTGTTGTTTATTATTATTGGTAATTAAATGAATCTTGCTGTTTATTATTGGTAATTAAATGAATCTTGCTGTTTATTATTGGTAATTAAATGAAACTTATTCCTTATTGGTAATTAAATAAAGCTAAGTAATGTTCCTTATTATTGGTAATGAAATGAAGCTTGTTCCTTATTATTGGTAATGAAATGAAGCTTGTTCCTTATTATTGGTAATTAAATGAAGCTTGTTCCTTATTATTGGTAATTAAATGATGCTTGCTGTTCCTTATTATCAGTAATTAAATAAAAAATCTTGCTGATCCTTATTATAGGTAGTGACATTTGTATGACATCAAAATGGCACTAATCACTTCTAAATTTGTCCTTTTCTCCAGACTGAATGTTACTCTGGTATATTAGATAATGTTGAATGTTTCTTTTAATGTATTTTGTTTAACTATGTCGGAAATTACATTGAAATAGTTCTCTTGCCAAAGTAAAGTTATTATTTATTGTCTTTAATTGTATTTTAAATAAGAGCACAAAATAATTAGAAAATATAATTAATTTAGGGTGAACTAAACTTTTTTTGTGTGATAAATGTGAAGTGAAATAACTTTTCAATGGATCAAATATAATGATTTCTGCAGCAGTAATTTTTACCAAGAATTGTTGAATGTCAACCAAATATAGAATGCAGCAGTAATTTACCAAGAATTGTTGGATTTCAACCAAATATAACATCAGCAGTAATTTATCAAGAATTGTTAAATTTCAACCAAATATAACAAACAGTGGTGTGACATAGTATATGATTGGGGTGGGGTGCCCCCAATATTTTATTTAAACAATTATAGAAATCCCACCCAGGTTCTATTTGGTTGGAAGTTAAATTTAGTGAAAGATAGATGTAAAGCTCCGAGCCCCCAGTCAGCAATGCCGACAGTTAGATGGTTAAATATACAAAAAAGGTTGAAATTCAATGAATAACAATTCGATAATCAAATGACTCAAATTTCCAATTACACTCCTTCCACTCGACCCTTTAATAGCCTATTGCATCACTTGATTAGCAGTGTGAGATTGATTTCCACCTGTCCTTGTATTTCTACTCATCTGTTATATCCTTTCTCTCTCTTATTTCTCCAATTCCTTCTCCTCTTCCTCCTGGATCTTTCTCCAAATTCCTTCTCCTCCTCCTCCTCAACTTTCTCTAGACTCCTTCTCCTCCTTCTCCACTTTCTCTAGACTCCTTCTCCTCCACTTCTCCCATGACTACACTTTTGTCACCTTCGACTGTCTCAGCTACAGTCTCAATTCTGTCTCCATCTCTTGAAGACTTGGGACCCAATAGAACCTGAAGTTCTCTGTCCCCTAAAATGCTTCCTGTGAAAACACAAGGACGGTACAATCTTTTTTCCTTGGCCCTCTCATCTCACACTACATAAAGCCTATCATCAGATAATGGCTATTAAATTTCTTCAGTCACGCATTCATTCACATTGAGACAACCATACATTTTGTACGGTAAAACAAACGTCATAATAAAGCATGGTATCAATTACTTCTTATACATACATCAGTAAATTCTGTCACATCAGTACATATCCCTAATCCCATTATACTAAACAATATCACAATAATCAGATGCATATCTTTACCTTACACTCATACAAAGTACACAAATATTCAAATATCCATGCTCTGATATATGCATACGTCCATAGTAACTAATCTTACATACTTCAACCATGGTTCCAAATTCACAATTCAAGCATGTATAAATTCGAACATAACGCATTAATAAATGCCTGGTTTACTACGAAGTAACCTAATAGCAAATTACAAAATTAATTCTGACCATAAGCTAACAATCTACATAATTCTGCCTTGCATCTAATAATTCTCTACGTAAGCTCAAAGCCATTTCTCAAATACACATGTAAATGAAACACTGCAAAGATAATTCTACATATAATTAAGTATACATCCTACAAATAATTACAATTATGATGCCGTAATATTCTGCAAAAATCGAACAAATAACTTACTGACCTTTTCGAAGCTTTGTCTTTCCTTAGAATCTACCTCTAAGTTTTGCCACCAAATTACGAATGGCATCTTTTCTCAGAGTAAACCCTATTGATCTGCAATCCTTCCAGGCAAATACAAAATTTTCTCTTATGAGTTTGGAAATCATCATTCGGGTCTGAATTGTAATCACACCCTCTATCTCAATTTTGATTGAATATCGCTGTGAACCGATCTAATCAAACTTAGCAGACAATGTCCCTCTCACTGTCTCTCAATGTGGGGACAGATAAGAATATGCCTTGTTCACCCCATGGACTTCCTTTTGATCCTGGAACTAACCTTTAACATGTAGGTGTGATAACAACAAGCCTTTATTAATTCGTGCAATCGGTCACCTTTCCAACTCAAGTTTCCGGTCTTTGGCTGGTCATGGTAACCTTGCGTAGGAGTTCAACACTAACCCCGTGGCAATCTTTAGGCATCAAACACATGGCTGCAGTAATATTCCCAAGACTGGTAGATTATAGCTTATACATGACTTTATAGCTGGGGCTTAGCAAACGTGACAAGTAGTAAGTTATAAAGAATTGCTGAATTTCAACTAGAAATATTGCATGCATTTCATATTGATGAAACACTGATTGCTGTTTTCATCATTCTGCATATCATTTGGAAATCTTATGGCCCCTGATTGCCTGTCCTAACTTTGGTTTTCACAGCATAACTTCATGAAGGAATGCTGGATTGCAGCTAAATTTATTGGGGAACTTTTTATTGAGAAGACCTTGAATTAGTTATTTCCAGCATTCCACATCATTATTTGGAGGAGTTACAGCCACCACCACCCCAAATACCCCTACTTCTCCATACTTTGGTTTGCATAACAAGGTCCTTAGATTAAGGCCCTGCCAAGCACTATAAGGCCTCATATTAAGGCCATAGAACACATGTTAAGGCCTCTATTTAATGTCCTGCTACACACTTTAAGGCATATGTTTAAGGCCTCACCAAGGATGTTGGGGCCTCAGTTCAAGGCCCTGCCAATCACTTTAAGACTGCATTTGAATGCCCTTCCATGCAGGACTGTTGCAGTGCACACATCACTCACTGTAAGCACTAGTTTCATTTTTTAAATATATAATACACTAGTGAACAGCAAGTTTTTTTCCTAGTTTGTATTATCTAACATTTAAAAGTACAGATATATAAATATGAAGGGATTTGTTTTATGCTTTATTTGGTACCAGCCAAATTAACATAGGATTAGTTCCTTTGTTCTGACCATTATTTAGACTAACCACAAATCATGTACTTTCTGTCAATGAGCTGACAAGTGAGCAAATAGGCTGTGTTTTACATGAATCCCATTTTAAGACCTTGCTATGAGAAGGCTGTGTTTTACACTAATCTCATAGTGAGGGCTTGTTATACAAAGGCCTATTTTACATCAATCTCATATTAAGACCTTGTTATGCAAAGGCTGTGTTTTACACTAATTTCATATTAAGGGCTTGTGATACAAGAGCTGTGTTTTACACTAATCTCACTAAGAGCTCATTATTCATAGCCTGTGTTTACATCAATCTCATAACAAGGCCTCATTATACAAATTCTGTGTTTTATATCAGTGTCACAATAAGGCCTTGTCATAAAAAGGCTGTGTTACACCAAGGAACAAAACAAGAACAACAACTACGGATACTACTACTATTACAGAAAAGACTATTTCTCTACAAAACAAGAATACAATTATTAGCTACTTTTGGTTTACACTTTACACAAATCCTTGTAACAGTTAAATTTTTCATTCTGCTGCAATTAGGGATATTTGAAAATCAATTGCATAAACAGTATCATGAGGGAGGAGAGATAAGAGGTTAGAAAGCACAAGCCAATGTGTTACAAATTCCCTAAAATATTTGTTTCATAGTACATGTAATAATTCCCAATTCCCATTTATAGAGGTGGGGGCTACAAATTGTTATAATTGGAATTGTCCATGAGTGAAAAAGGTATTGCCATGATAGTGTGGTGATAGGAAACATTGATGATAATGCCATGATAGTGTTTTGATGAGAAACATTAATAGCAGTGCCATGATAGTGTTGTGATGTGAAACACTGCTGGTAATGCCATGATAGTGTGATGATGGGAAACATTGAAGGTATTGCCATGATAGCATGATGATGGGTTTTGATTGATTGCATTGCCTTGTCCACATAGATTGAACATGAGAAGAAACTCATTTTTCATGCTATTAAGAACAATATCAAATGTGCACAGTCTTTATTCCATGAAAGTACCAGGCAGACAAAAAGTAGTGGTTTGTTCTTATTATCCGACAAAGGCATCTTTAGTAAATATTTGCTGACAAGGCATCAACTTTGGACAAATGCTATGTTTTTGCAGTCTTTTCTCAAGAGATTTTAGCATGTCATTAGGTGGACACTTACTGTAGATTTTAGCATGTCATTAGGTGGACACTTACTATAGATTTTAACATGTCATTAGGTGGACACTTACTGTAGATTTTAGCATGTCATTAGGTGGACACTTACTGTAGATTTTAGCATGTCATTAGGTGGACACTTACTGTAGATTTTAGCATGTCATTAGGTGGACACTTACTGTAGATTTTAGCATGTCATTAGGTGGACACTTACTGTAGATTTTAGCATGTCATTAGGTGGACACTTACTGTAGATTTTAGCATGTCATTAGGCAGACACTTACTGTAGATTTTAGCATGTCATTAGGCAGACACCTACTGTAGATTTTAGCACATCATTAGGCAGACACTTACTGTAGATTTTAGCACGTCATTAGGCAGACACTTACTGTAGATTTTAGCAGGTCATTAGGCAGACACCTACTGTAGATTTTAGCAGGTCATTAGGCAGACACTTACTGTAGATTTTAGCAGGTCATTAGGCAGACACTTACTGTAGATTTTAGCATGTCATTAGGCAGACACTTACTGTAGAAAGTAAATTTCAGTCTTTAAACTCTTTATCTCCCTAAGATTGAATGCTTAAAATAAGTTATTAGGTAAAAAGCTGAAGTGTTCCTAATTACTGCTATGTTCAGATTCAGATTTTAAGGAGGCATTCCCATTTTGCATCACAAGAGGTTGTCATCTCTGGTCCATCTGTCCATATATCCCAATAAAATAGCATTCCTATTGCACATCAGGCAGGGTTGGCATCTTTGGTCCATCTGTCCCATGCATGCCAATAAGATGGTGTTCACATTTCATGAGAGAAGGGGTTGGCATCTCAGGTCCTTTTGTCTATGCATCCCAGTTAGCTGTCATTCTCATTTCATATGAAATGAAGTGGCATCTCTGGTCCATCTGTAAATACATCCCACTAAGCTGTCATTCACATTTCAAATGAAATGGAGTGGCATCTCAGGTCCTTTTGTCAATGCATCCCACAAAGCTGTCATTTACATTTCATATGAAATGGAGTGGCATCTCTGGTCCATCTGTAAATACATCCCAATAAGCTGTCATTTACATTTCACATCAAAAGGGGTGGGCATATCTTTTCCATCTGTCCATGCATCTCAATAAATTGCCATTCCCATTTCACATCAAAAGGGGTGGGCATATCTTTTCCATCTGTCCATGCATCTCAATAAATTGCCATTCCCATTTCACATCAAAAGGGGTGGGCATATCTTTTCCATCTGTCCATGCATCTCAATAAATTGCCATTCCCATTTCACATCAAAAGAGGTGGGCATATCTTTTCCATCTGTCCATGCATCTCAATAAGCTGGTTTTCCTTTTTCAAATCACATGGGGTTGGCATCTCTGGTCCATCTATCCATGCATACAAAAAAGCTGGCATTCCTGTTTCACATCAAATGGAGTTTGAATCTTGGATCTATTTGTCAATGCATCCCAGAAAGACCATGATATAGGACAGTTTTAAACTGAAATTAGACACTGATCTTACATGGACAGTCACTACCTCTTTAGCTAGAACTTGGGATCAAACCATAAACTGCCAATGTACAAATCAATGCTCATGCACTATTAGGTTGATTAAGCTGAAACTTTGCTGTCTCAGGATTATGAGGTACAGATGTGTATATTGTTCAGTTGAGTTTTTCTACAGATAATATTCCTCCTTCTTTCAGCAAAACTGAAGTTGATTAGGGCATTTGTGTCCTACTGACATGTTCTGAAGACTGAACAAAACTATCATCAATTAAAACATTTTGACAAGGACTTTATATTTTTATCAGTTTCTAGAAAAACTAACTTTTCCAACATGTTTTCCAAATTGAATAACAAGCATGTACTACCTGTAGTAAATTGTGAAAGTTCCTCATCACCAACATGCCATATTGTTAACAGTGTGATAAAAGACAGACTTTTAATATACATTATTCTTTCTTAGGCTTTGGGAAGTATATACAGCTCAGTTTACAGTCCATATACAGGATTTGTTGGTATGCCTCACTTCCAGACCATCTCTCATCTAATTGGTTATCAAGGGATTGCCATCATTTTTTCAGAGCTACTGAAATTTGTTGAAAGACTGGTAAGCTTATTCTGTAACTCATTTTACTTTATTAACTTGGTTTTTGATAGCTGATCTATTTAGCATCTCATTCTACTATTGTTGTTTTAGAATCTTATATCACATGACATTGGTATTACATTCATCGGACCCATTTGAGATTTTTGACATATCAACTAAGGGAGTATTGCATATGACATCAAGCTACCGGTAGGTAGGTGCATTAAATGTCATCATCACAGGTAAATGTAGAATTTTACAAGTACCTAACTGAATTTTTGGTTCAACAGTTGCAATTTTCAGGTGCATTTTTGAAGAAAACTTTGCTTATTTTATCATGTGATAAACAGATTCTTCCAATTATGCATATTTCAAATGAAATTTATTACATTTATGCCCATGTCAAATAAAATTGATTACTTTTATGCTAATGTCAAATGAAATTTATTACATTAACACTGATGTCAAATGAAATTTATTACATTCATGATCATTTCAAATGAAGTTTATTATATTTATGTTCTTGGCAGAAGAAATGTATCACATTTACACTCATGTCAGATGATATTTATTACATTTACACTTGTGTCAGATGAAATTTATTACATTTATGCTTATGTCAAATGAAGTTTATTACATTTATGCTCTTGTCATATGAAATGTCTTACATTTACACTTGTATCAAATGAAACTTATTACATTTTTACTCATGTCAAAAGAAATTTATTATATTTATGTTTTGTCAGATAAAATTTATAAAATTTGTCAAATTATCTTCATCATTTGCTTGCAAAATCAGGGCTCATGAAAGATCCAAATTATTATCAGCTTTGTGAAAATTTTTTATTTGAAATGATCACTCATATAAGATTCTCTATTTATTCCATGTTATTACACTCTTATTGCATTCCATAAAGGTACTGCATATAAGAGGTTAGTGTTAGGACTGGTCAGCCTGGTGTCAGGATAATGTGACTGGGTGGGACATCATGCCACATGTCTGCGGCATGATTCCTCAGTGCTAAACATCACTATAAACTGTCACACTGCAGACATCGTAGCAATATGACTGAAATTTTTTTAAAGCTACTTTAAAAATCTACATCACAAACACACTGCATATAAGAATATTTTGGTATTGTCTGCCTATCATATCATGCCAAGACATACCAGATAATAGCTTTTTTAGCTACACAAGCCATAAAACAGAAGAGATTACTGGATGACCTGTTATCTATTGTCATCTGTCATGCATCATCCATAATCTGTTTGTATGTTAGTGAAAGTTTTCTATCCACACTTCTTCTAAACTACTTTAAGGATTGCCATGAAACTTTACACACTCATTCGTCCCAAAATCTCATTGGTCTGAAATGAAAATGGTGCTATTCAGAAATTCAATATGTCCAACACAGCAGCCATCTTGAAATTCTTGTTATTGTTACTTATCCTAACTGATAGTCATCTCAAGACAGATTTTTCACTAAAAGACTATTTGAGATATCTAGTTGGTCTTAAATGAAGATGGTGCCAATCTGACAGCTACTATAGCTGCCATGGCACCCATCCTGAAAATCTTATCGCAATATGGAAAGTCATATTAACATGGGTTCACTTGAAGACTTCTTAGGACATCTATTTGATCTTAAATAAAGATGATTCTGCTCAGACATCCAGTCATGACAGCAGCCATCTTATAAATCTTGTTACTGCTGCTTCGTTTGAATGAATGGTCATATCAACATGGGTTTTTTATTCACTAAAAGAATCCTTATGATGTCTAGTTTGTCCTCAATGAAATGTGCCTATCTGAAGACTGGTATGGTCATGATGGCAGCATTTTGAGAATCTTGTTATTGCTACTCCTTCTGAACAGAAAGTTATGTTAACATTGCGTTTTCACCAGAAGACCTCTCATAATGTGTAGTGGTCCTAAAACAAAATCGTTCTGCTAGACATCCAGTATGATCACCATCTTCAAAGTTTTGTTATTTCTACTCCAACATGGTCATATCAACAATGGGTTTCACCAAAAGCTTCTTATGATATCTTGTTTATTTAATATGAAATGTGTCAGATTGTTGGAATAATTTAAATTATATGCTATTCCAGTTTCATAAAGATGCAAGTTAGCAACTGATTTCATAATTTAGTATAAAATGATAAACCCATGTAAGATCCCCTATTTTTGTGTTGCTTCCATTAGATAGAGCATATCATGACATGATAGCCATCTGTCCATCCATTTTTGGTTTTCTAACAACAATTTTTATCTTAGACCAAGCATCTTCACCAAACTTTGTGGATGGGTTGCCTTTCGGATTAAAAAATCTCTTTTCCTAGGGTCAAAAGGGGAAAGGTCATGGTCAAGGTCACTGATGCAAAGGAGAAATTAGGTTTTTAGCTAAAGGCCATGTGGATATTATGATATTGCCATGCATCAATCATCCATCCATCTGTCTAATCACATTAGCTATTTTCACTTCTTCTAAATAAGCACAGGGTTCAATTTGAATGTGATTTGGCAGGAATCCTTCTTAAGACAAATTCTGTGAAATCATTGTCTTGTGCGACTTCCTTAACATTGGAATGGCTGCCATGGAAACCATATGGAAAACCTGTTTTCATCGTCTTTTCTAGAATAACTGAGCCAATATTCAATCAAACTTGGTAGGAATGTTTCATATAATATACTAAAAAAATTATGTACAAGAAGATTCCCCTAGCAATGGTGTAACTTCCTTAATAACCAGGCATAAACCAATAATAAACTTCTCTAGAACAGTTGAGCTAATTTTAATCAAACTTGGAATGTTTTGTAGGGCATGTTGTAACAGAATTATCATTGCAATGAGTCCCCTGATTGATTTCAATAACAAGCATGTGGAATGCATATTTAACTTCTTCACCGGAACAGCTGAACCATTTTTGACCAAACTTGGTATGAATGTTTCTTAGGTTATAAGGTATGAGATTTTTGTGCAGGGTGGCTTCCCTAACAATAGAATAACCTTCATAGCAACCATGGTGACACTCCAAATTCAACATATTTTCTAGATCAGTCAATTTTAATCAGACTTGGTATTAATTATTCATATGACATGTCCTGCCAGATTTGTTTCTAGGTTGACTTCTTTCAATGGTGTGGCTTCCATAAAAACCAAGTCAATTCACCTATTTCATTTTACTTTTTCTCCATAATGGCAAAGCCAATTCTATTAAAACTTGGTTGGAATAATTTTAGTACATGCTTTACCAAAACTGTCCACATTAGAAACACTAGCAGTGGGTGGCTTCTATAGCATCCAGGAAGAAAACTTTTTCACAACTTCTTCAACATGGTGGAATGTTCCTTAGTATATGCTGTGCCAGAGTGGTATTTAGGGTGGCTCTCCACAGTATTTCTCCATGATTTTTACAGAGGAGGAATTCCTCCTGTGGCCTTGTCGTAAAGAAGAAAGGGTAAATTTTTAAGGAGTGTAAGTTTTAGATGAGAGCAGTATCTATGATTAGACCCTAATTAGTATTTTTCAGGAAAGGTGTGTTGACAATGGCACTTTGTTGTATGCATTAGATTAGAACAACATATCACAGCAGAGACATTATAGAATTGGCACAGAGGCTGTTGTATGCATTAGAACTACATATAACAGCAGCAACACTGTACATGTAGTATTAGCACAGAGGCTGTTGTATGCGATAAAACTACATATAACAGCAGAGACACTGTACATGTAGTATTAGCACAGAGGCTGTTTTATGTGATAGAACTACATATAACAGCAGAGACACTGTACATGTAGTATCAGCACAGAGGCTGTTGTATGCGATAGAACTACATATAACAGCAGAGACACTACATGTAGTATCAGCACAGAGGCTGTTGTATGCGATAGAACCACGTATAACAGCAGAGACACTACATGTAGTATTAGCAAAGAGGCTGTTGTATGCATTAGAACTACATATAACAGCAGAGACACTGTACATGTAGTATTAGCACAGAGGCTGTTGTATACATTAGAACTACATATAACAGCAGAGACACTGTACATGTAGTATTAGCACAGAGGCTGTTGTATGCAATAGAACTACATATAATAGCAGAGACACTACGTGTAGTATTAGCACAGAGGCTGTTGTATGCACTAGAACTACATATAACAGCAGAGACACTGTACATGTAGCATTAGCACAGAGGCTGTTGTATGCGATAGAAGTACATATAACAGCAGAGACACTGTACATGTAGTATTAGCAAAGAGGCTGTTGTATGCGATAGAACTACATATAACAGCAGAGACACTACATGTAGTATTAGCACACAGGCTGTTGTATGCGATAGAACTACATATAACAGCAGAGACACTGTACATGTAATATTAGCACAGAGGCTGTTGTATGCGATAGAACTACATACAACAGCAGAGACACTACATGTAGTATTAGCACAGAGACTGTTGTATGCATTAGAACTACATATAACAGCAGAGACACTGTACATGTAGTATTAGCACAGAGGCTGTTTTATGCGATAGAACTACATATAACAGCAGAGACACTGTACATGTAGTATTAGCACAGAGGCTGTTGTATGCATTAGAACTACGTATAACAGCAGAGACATTATAGTATTAGCACAGAGGCTAAAATCTGTATTAGGACAACTCTAGTATGTTGTATGCATTAGAACTAAATATAACAACAGAGACATTATAGCATTAGCACAGAGGCTGAAATAATGTAGTTAGGACAATGGCAGTATGTTGCATGTATTAGAAATGCATGTGACATTAAATTCCAACATTACCACCAGATACCAAAACTGCATGTCCACCACTGTAAAACTACTCCAAGTGTAGTTGGTAAAACAGTTTTAGTAAATGGATAATCAGTGAAAGTGTGTGTGTGAGGTATTTAGATTTTTAACATAGCTTTAACAGTTTTTCAGTCATATTGCTATGATATCTGCCGTGTGGCAGTTTATAGTGATGTCTAGCACTGGGGCATCATGCCGCAGACATGTAGCATGATGTCCCACCCAGTCACATTATTCTGACACCAGGCCGACCAGCCCTAACACTAACCTCTTAATGCTGAGTGCCTAGCAAGGCAGCTGTTAGTACCATTTTTATAAACCTTTGGTATGACTCGGTCAGGTTTCAAAACCGTGACCTCCCGCATCCAAGGTGGATGTTCTGTTACGTATATGTAATTAAATTGCTTGTGTGTTAGTTTTAAAATTCTTTTTTATTTTATTTTTGTTTCATTACATTTTATTGTAATGATTATTTTCACGGGATTCAAAATTCTTTCTCGATGATTCTGTTTATCTAAGACGTAAAACGTGTTACATTTGCAATATTTTTAGTTTACTTTGGTCCGCGGTAGTGTAAGTGCTACGCGAAAACGATTGGCTATTGCCAAGGTCATTTCATTTAGTCAGAATAAACAACGTTTTATTTTTAAATTTGTTTCAGAGTGATAGTAGATAAGGGTTCTTTCTACCTGATGAATTGCATTTTTCTTACTGCGTTATTTGTGTGTTAAGAGACCACGTAATCTATCTCGCAAGAATGGGATGATAATTTGGGTGAATATATAACCCTTTCTGAGCGCTCGTCAGTCAGTTGCATTTTGGAAACCTTGAAGGCCAGATAAGTTGTTTTTTTTGTTGAAACCAGATTGTTTTTGAAGTTCATTTGTGTTTTTGAATTTAATAATTTATTCTTTAGAAAACCAAACGAGTGTACTGTTTTATAAATTCTGGGAGAAAGAAATTCAGTGGAAATTTATTCTGGAATTATTCAGAAACATAAACTGTGATTCAATTGAGGAATTGTTGCTATTTGTACATGGACCACATCTGACATCATCACCTTCCATATTGGGACGTCGTCGAGATTCGAACTTGGATTCTAATAGAACTATTTAGTGATAGGACTTGTATTTTTTCATTCTTAGGATTAAATTTTGGATTATATTCACAAACCATAAGTCCTATTTTCCAATTTTTACATTGTTTTCTAGGGAAATAAATTATTTTGTTAAAATATACAAAGCTTGTTGTCTTCACTCTTTTCTCTTGTTATTATTGTACGAGCCTACACGTAACAGCTCTAACCACTAGGCCACTGGAGCGGTCAGTGAAAGTATCTCACTACTTAATTGCAAAAGTTATTTAGTAAGCACTTGATTATTGCAAAGCAATTGATTATTGTGAAAGTCATTTAGTAAGCACTTGATTATTGAAAAAGTCATTTAGTAAGCACTTCATTATGGTAGTTGATCTGGAATACAAGCATATACATAAATCAGAATGAGCTTTGTTCATATTAATGAAAGTAAGAGGTTTCAGTACTTGTGAGCTTGCTTATTTTTCAGGGAGGATTCCTACATTTAGGAGGGATTGTTGCATTAAGGGAGGATTCCTACATTTAGGGGGATTCATTTATAAGTGAGGATTTCTACAATTAGTGTGGGATTGATTTTTAAAGGGGAATTCCTACATTTTGGGAGATTCATTTTGAAGGGAATATTCTCTCATTTAGGGACTCATTTTTAAGGGAGGATTCCTACATTTAAGGGGATTCATTTAAAAGGGAGGATTCCTTCATTTAGGGGGATTCATTTTTACGGGAGGATTCTGACATTTAGGGGGGTTCAGTTTTTAGAGAGGATACCTACATTTACAGAGGATTCATTTTTAAGGGATGATTCCTTCATTTAGGGGGGTATCAATTTTATGACAGGATTCCAACATTTAGGGAGTTTCAGTTTTAAGAGAAGATTCCTACATTTAAGGGGGATTCATTTTTAAAGAAGGATTCTTACATTTAGTGGGGATTCATTTTTTAGAGAGGATTCCTACATTGGAGTGGTGGTTCACTTTTAAGAGAGGATTCCTACTTTGGGGTGGTGGTTCCATTTTAAGGGAGGATTCCGACATTTAGGGGGATTCCTTTTTAAGGGAGGATACCTTCGTTTTGGGGGATTTGTTTTTATGGGAGGATTTCAACATTTAGTGGAGTTCAGTTTTAAGAGAGGATTCCTACGTTTATGGGGGATTCATTTGAAGAGAGGATTCTTACATTTAGGGGGGATTCATTTTTAAGAGAAGATTCCTACATTGGGGTGGTGGTTCACTTTTAAGGGAGGATTCTATACATTTTAGGGGTTTCATTTTTAAGGGAGGATTCTTACATTTAGGTGGATTCATTTTTAAGAGAGGATTTTTACATTTAAGGTAGGATTCATTTTTAAGGAGGATTTTTACATTTAGGGGGATTCATTTTAGGGGAGGATTCCTACATTAGTGGGGATTCAGTTTTAAGGGAGGATTTCTACATTAGTGGGGATTAAATTTCAAGGGAGGATTCCTACATTAGTGGTGATTAAGTTTCAAGGGAGGATTTCTTCATTAGTGTGGATTCATGCAATTGTGAATCTTATAGAAAACACTTCATTCAGGTGATAAACCTACAAATGATATTCATCTCTCTCCAAGTACAGATATTGTTACTGATATAGGTCAAAACAATCTTCCTAGAATGACATTCCAAAACTGCCTGACCTCATCAGACTTTCCAGAACTGCCTGATAATATCTGACATTCCATAACTGCCATATGAGACTTTCTGGTACTATGTGCCTATATCAGACTTTCTCAAATTGCCTAACGATATAAGACTTTCCAGAATTGCCTAATCATATCATACTTTCCAGAAGTACCTGACCATATCAGACCAAATTTTACAAGTTTGAGCATGAACACCTTTCATAAGATGCAAATAAAATATCTTGTTAAGTTGAAGTTACTGAAGTCGAAATACAGTTCAACAACATGTCAAACATCACCAATTTCAGCTACATAAATGGACATTATTTTAACATTGATGTCTGCCTGCCCTATTTCTACTACTTCAGTTGCCTTTTCAGACCAGTGTATGCCAAGTGAACAATAACAGGTCTACTTCAGCCTCCTTTTGGACAATAATTTTGGTTCCAAATGATCCATCTTCCCAAATTTTGTGGATGGCTTGCATTCTGAGTAAGAACAAAAAGGAAATATATAGATTTAAAATGTGTAAGGTCAAGGTCACTGTGACTTAAAAGCAGAAAGATATCCATACAGTAACCTTATGACTAGGCTACATGCCTTAACCAAACTTTGTCAGTGGCTTCCACTTGGGGTTTAAAGCTTGACAGTTGAAAGGTCAACATTTCAAAGTCACAATGAATCACATAAGAAAATCAAATGGTATTTTAACATTAAATATATTTCTAGACCTTGCACTTTGACCAAACATTGTGAATTGCCTGCACTTACGGAAAGAAAGAAACATTTCCATTCAGGTATCAAAAGTCAAAGTCACTGTGATTGAAACAAGGAATAAAGTTTTTATGTAGCTTAACTCAAATTACACACCACTGGTTAATCTGCTAATATTTAAGGAAACAAGATGTCTAGATTTGCTATGGTCTGCGTGAACCTTCATCCAGAACAATTAGACATGCTGTGTACATAATGTACCATTCAGTTTAGACATGCTGTGTACATAATGTACCATTCAGTGGTGTCTGAGTGACTTCAAGTCTCAGCTTAGCCAATGTGAGTATGTGAGAAAGTTTACCAGTAGCTTCATTTGGGTCAGTGTTTCTTACAAAGCTCTTTCCCAACTTCTTCCTCCACCAAATATACTGACTGCCATATACTACTGTCATGTCTACTGAAATGGGCTGTATTCAACTTCTCTGTTAAGCCTGGGTATACCATTTTCATGCATCCCATTCACAAATTCAGATCATCCATTTACAGCCTGGGTATACCATTTTCATGCATCCCATTCACAAATTCAGATCATCCATTTACATATGCCTGACATAGTATTTACCATTATTATGTTCATTGAAGAGTGTGGATAAACCATTTTCATGTGTCCTGCTGACAAGTTCAGATGAATTATTTGCATGTACTTACAAATTTGAATAATGAAACCTGTCATTTATAAGTAGCAATGTCACATTTCCAAATTAGTCATGTTTTCTTGCAGTTGAAGAGTACAATACAAGACTACTTGAAACCCATCAAAGATGCAATGCCCCCAAAATGCGGTTTGACTCTATTTTCCTATGGATCTGTAGGTAGGAAAATTTATATAATTTATGTTTTACTTATGTTATGCTTATGTTACATCTGTTATTACAAAGTACATACTCTTCAGAGCTATGGATAAAATTTTAATGAATTGAATAATTTACTACCTGGCTTGTAACTAATTGGGTCTAATTCTGAAGAAGGTATATGATTTTAAGACTGTTTCAGAGTTTTAATCACCAAGGCATATGGCACATAGAGTTTTAATCACCATGGCATATGGCACATACAGTTCTGATCACCAAGGCATTTATCATACCTATAAGAATGCATAAGGCACACAAAGTTATAATCATCAAGACATTTATCATGCCTATAAGAATTCCTCAGACACACAAAGTTCTAATCAGCTAGACATCTATCATTCTTTTAAGAATGCATCAGGCACACAATGTTCAAGTCTCCAAGATATTTCATGTGTTTATAAGAATGCATCAGGCACACAAAGTTCTAATCACCAAGACATTTCATGTATCTATAAGAATGCATCAGGCACACAAAGTTCTAATCACCAAGACATTTCATGTAACTATAAGAATGCATCAGGCACACAAAGTTCTAATCACCAAGACATTTATCATACCTATAAGAATGCCTCAGGCACACAAAGTTCTGATCACCAAGACATTTCATGTATCTATAAGAATGCATCAGGCACACAAAGTTCTAATCACCAAGACATTTATGATGCCCATAAGAATGCATCAGGCACACAAAGTTCTAATCACCAAGACATTTCATGTAACTATAAGAATGCATCAGGCACACAAAGTTCTAATCACCAAAACATATATCATACATTTAAGAATGCATCAGGCACACAAAGTTCTGATCACCAAGACATTTCATGTATCTATAAGAATGCATCAGGCACACAAAGTTCTAATCACCAAGACATTTATGATGCCCATAAGAATGCATCAGGCACACAAAGTTATAATCATCAAGACATTTATCATACCTATAAAAATGCATCAGGCACACAAAGTTCTAATCACCAAGACATTTCATGTATCTATAAGAATGCATCAGGCACACAAAGTTCTAATCACCAAGACATTTATCATACCTCTAAGAATGCATCAGGCACACAAAGTTCTAATCACGAAGACATTTATGATACCCATAAGAATGCATCAGGCACACAAAGTTCTAATCACCAAGACATTTATCATACCTATAAGAATGAATTAGGCACACAAAGTTCTAATCACCAAGACATTTATCATACCTCTAAGAATGCATCAGGCACACAAAGTTCTAATCGCCAAGACATTTATCATACCTATAAGAATGTCTCAGGCACACAAAGTTCTAATCATATTTTACGTACCTGTAAGAATGCAACAGACTATAAACAATAAATGTTCTAATCTTCATCTAGCACTGTGATTTAAAAAATGCATGAAACATCATAAACATTTTACTTTTGCAGTTTATTTTTATTGAAGACACCCATATAAAACATCAGTGGCTCTTATCAAAGGAGAAACATGCATATCTTTGAACTAAAAGTTAGACATTTTGCACACTGAATGCATTTCAAATATTCTTTGTGCATTTTTATCTCTTTATTTATGTAAAATATTTTAAAACACTACTAATGAAGAACACTGCCCTTGATAACCCAGACATTAGTGTGAGGTGGTTTTTGAGGTGGAGACAAGTGGATAATCTTGAGGAAACCACTAATTTTGAGTGGGTTCAATGATTATGTAAACTGTTAGAAACAGAGGACCATTCTAGGACTGCATAGTGAGATTCAGGGTGAAAATTTGTTGTGGTTTACAATGTAAACTTGCATATATTACTGAGTGAAAACTACCTATAGTTATGTAGCCAATTCCCATTTACCAGGACTCTGATAAATAAAACAGAAAAGATAGATAGTTGAGCTGGACAAATAGATGATAATTTAGCCATCAGGCAGTTGAAACTGAGAAGCAGCAAAACAGTTCACAAATTCCATACAGCATGTCTGTTCAGTGGTATACTGGGGTTGTTGAAGGTTGTAGCTGATTTAAAGTTGTTGATAGGTTATTTCAGTTCATTTTCAAGAGATTTTACTAATAAAATATTGGAACTTTCAATAACAATGATTAGGTTTTGACATTTTCTGTCAAAATTTGGTTTGCTTCTTCATTTTGTTATGCACATCTATATTGTGTCTATCATTTAGTCTATGACTGCAGATTGCACTGAGCTATAAATAGGTTGTTGACAAGTTTTAAATTCATTCTTAATAATGAACCTGTTTACAAGTTTGGGGTACTTTCACTAGACTATAAAGTCAAGTAGGTTCTGTTGTGACATGAGGTATTGTAAAATATGTCAAATAGGAGATATTGCAACATAGACTGAGTAGGAAACTATTGTGATGTAGAGCCTTACGCAGTATATAGAGGCAAAGAAGTGGACAATTAATTCATTCCTATTTCCTATGTTCTTGTTTTAAGATCAGTCTGCAGATGTACTTAATGTTGTGTTTAGATTTAATTTGAGAGGAAAAATTTATTTAAATGATTTATTGGAATTGTAAAGTGCTTGACTCTGGACTAAAGCAACATTTACAGATTATTGTGAATTCATTCAAAGGAGTTTTGGACAATGACATTGTGATACATCAAGACTGTTGTCACTTCAGCATATTCAAGGATAATTTGCACATTCAGGACCTGGAATTCATTCAGAACACTATTCTTTTGGACCTTTGATAGAACATTTTAGGATTATTTTTGGATTTAATTCACAACACTACAAACTCCTCTTAAATCTTCATTTTATTAACATAGGGAATTAAATTATTTTTTAAGTTTTACAGAATTTGTTGGTTTTGCTTCTTTCTGTTAGTTTGTTTAAGACCATAGAGTTGTAACAATTTTAATTCGAAATTATGCCAAACTTAATGAACATTCCTTTGGAGGATAGAGCAGACATTTGGCACAAAATATTTAAGTGAAGGTAAATGTCACCGTTTTTATTTAAAAAGTTGAATAATATGAAGAAGACTGGTCTTTCCAATAGATTGTCTGTTATGAATTTCAGGCTTATAACTACATTTGGACTACATCAGATTTTCAAGAATATGCAAGTTCTTAAAGTTAATTATACAATTAAAGCAGCAAAAATGAAATCATACAATTTTCATTTTTATACAGTGATTTCAGTTTCACGGGTATAAATTTTCATGATTGTATGAGAAATGATACATAAATTCATGGATTTGGGAAGTAGCTGTTTCAACTGTCGAATTACTGTTTGTTTGGGTCTTTACATGTTCTTTTGTAGGAACCATGAAAATAGTGGTTTCACAGTATTTCCATTTTTATTTTGTATACTACACAGTATTATGACGTCTTTTTTGTTTTCGATTTGTCCATCTGTCCTTTTTGTGGCAGCACAATTTTTCAAAGAAATTTATATTTAGTGTACTAGGTATGCTTATAGTAACATGTCAAGTTGATATACATATTCTTTCACTTGACTGTCTTTCTTTTTACCATCTGGTTCCATTAAATTATAGGGCAATTTTACATGAAGTTTTGCTCACAGGTTTACTGGTGAATTACAGTGATCCTTCATTATAACACTGCTGAAGCGAGGCATTAATGTTGACTGGGCTTTAAGGGAGATTGCTTTATACTGCATAAATTACCATGATAAAGGGAGATTGCTTTATACTGGGTAAATTACCATGATATAGGAGAGATTGCTTTATACTGGATAAATTACCAAAAAATAGAAGGGATTGCTTTATACTGGGTAAATTACCATGATATAGGAGATAATGCTTTATACTGGATAAATTACTACACCATAGGAGAGATTGATTTATTCTAGGTAAATTACTACAATATATGAGATGTGTTTTATTCTGGGTAAATTACCATGATGTAGGAAAGATTGCTTAATACAAGGTAAGTTACTATGATATAGGAAAGATCACCTTCTTTTGGGTAAATTACTATGAGATAGAAAGGGATATCCTTGATACTGGGTAAATTACTGTGACATAGAAAAGATCACCTTTTTACTGGCTAAATTACCTTACTATAGGAGAGATTGATTTATGCTAGGTAAATGACCATGATATAGTAGAGATTGCTTACATTGGATATATTACCATGATATAGGAGAGATGGCATAAAATAATTAAGTAAAGTAAATAAATTCCTTTGTATGAGGGCCTCATGGTAGATGAGTTCTTCAGCTAATTGTGTTACCCTCTTTAAATGAAGTTATTATTATTATTATTATTAGTATTAGTATTATTTTTATTACCATCTTATATGAGTGATTTCCATTATAATTGGTAAATTACCATAATGCATGTATAGGAGAGATCACCTTATATTTGATAAATTACCAAGGGACAGGAGATGCTGACTGTATAAATTACTGTGATATAGTAGAGATCACCTTATATTTGATAAATTACCATGGGACAGGAGATGCTGACTGTGTAAATTACTGTGATATAGTAGAGATTACCTTATATTGGGTAAATTACCGTGATATAGTAGAGATTACCTTATATTGGGTAAATTACTATGATATTGAAAAAATTGCTTGATACTGAGTAAATTAGAAACAAAAATAAAGTTTTCTGTGTATGAAGGGATTCATGATCATACCCATGTTATATCAAGGACTGCATTATGCCGAGGCATAAAATACCACTGTACAAAAACACCATTAAAAATCCACTGTGAAGTCATCTGTCTGTCTTTCCTTCGTTTTGCATTACAGTTTGTAAACATGAAATTTGCGTTTATTCACTAGGAGCTCTGTCGAAATATTATGCACAGTTGGAAGGCATTATCCAACATCCAGACCTTCGGACAGACACATTCCATTGGTTTAGAGTCCTTGGCAATGCTATAGTCTTCTTCTTACTCATGGAACAAGCCATTGTAAGTATAATTTATAATTTACTCTGTAGAGGCAGAGGTATACTGGATTCCTTATGTCTCTCTCTATCCATCCTTCCATCTATCACACACTCTAATTAAACTTGCCATGAAACTTGATAAATATTATGGTCATCACCTGAATATGGACATATCAACAAATAAATTTACTCCTGCAGTTTTTTGAGAGTTATTGCCCATTTTACTTGCAGTTGAATACACTGTATATGACAGAATCATTTGTAAGTACAAATGGTCTCACATTTTCTGATGGAACATCATTTGGTAAATTTTATCCTTGTCATCTGAAGGTTGGACAAATACATTTGCTCCAACAAAGTTTATTAGAGTTATTGCCCTTTATATCATGTAACTGAAATGAGGCACATCCTCATTAACTCATCCTGCATTTTTTTTATGGATTATCATTAAAATTTTGTAATTATTAGGGTCATCATTTGAAGATGTGCCAGTCAACAATTACTGTGCTCCAGCAACTTTTGTAAGAGTTATTGCCCTTTTTTTACTTCCAACTGAATGTATTGTATGACATAATCTCACAGATTTCAACTGGTCACCAAAAATCCTTCAAACTGTTATGATCATTATCAGAAGATGTGCATATTATATAATCATTTTGCTCCTGCTATTTTGTTTCAGTTATTAATCTTTTGAGTGGAGTCAGATGTAGTGTATGAAAAAATCTTGTGAGCACATGTCTCAGTTTTCAACAGATTGCCATGAAGCTGTACATGTTATAGTCATTGTTTGAACATGTGTACATCAACAAAAATGATTGTCCTCCCTCTACTTTCGTTAGAGTTATTGCCCTTTTTTGTTACAGTTGAATGAAGTGTATGGTAGAATCTTGTGAATACAATTAGTCTGGCAGTTTCTGATAGATCACTGTCAGTCTTGTTATAGTCATAATCTGAAGCTTGTACAGTATGCCTAGCTTTTTTTTAAACATGCATTAAATTTTTTGTACTTTGAATTGGATGTTGTGCATTATAGAATGTTGGGTATAATAGAATGTTGTGAACACAACTAGTCTCACAGTTTTTATTGGATCACAATGCTAGATCTACACTATTGACAAATCACTCTTTTCACTCAATTTCTTGTTAGAGTTATTGCCCATTTGTCCTGCTGTAGACTGTAATGCATGACGGAGTTTTGTGAATGTAATTTGTCTTGCAGCTTTCTATAGTTTGCTGTGAAACTTGATACATATTATGGCTATCATCTAAAGATGTGCATATTGCCAAATCTATAATTGTGTATATTGCCAAATCTAAAGATGTGCATATTGCCAAATCTATAATTGTGTATATTGCCAAATCTATAATTGTGTATATTGCCAAATCTATAATTGTGTATATTGCCAAATCTAAAGATGTGCATATTGCCAAATCTATAATTGTGTATATTGCCAAATCTATAATTGTGTATATTGCCAAATCTAAAGATGTGCATATTGCTAAATCATATGTGCTCCCTTTATTTTTGTAAGAGTTCTTATCCTTACAGATGTTTCACTGGATGGAATACATGAGAAAATTGTGTGAATGGAATACTTGAGAAAACTATTTTGAATGGAATACATGAGAGAACTTTGTGAATGCAATGTGTTATGTATATGTAATTAAATTATTTGTGTGTTGGTTTTAAATTTCTTTTTATTTTATTTTTGTTTCATTACATTTTATTGTAAGGATAATATTTTTACTTGATTTGACATTTTTCCCAGTAAATTTAGTTCAGTTCTTTTAGCCTGATTAGAATGCAAAAACATTGTTACATTCTATTTTTAGCTGATCTAGTTCCTGACCTTGGTTCTGAATTTGTAAAAACTAAGTGAAAATGATTGGTCATTACCAAGGTCATCTTCAGCCCACATGTTAGCTCTGTTGTAAACAGCTGTTTTTAAATTCATTTCCAGTGTGGGAATCAATGATTCTTAGCTAGGACTATTCAGGCCTATGTGCTAATTGACTTGTAGTGAGTGATCACATGACCCATCACGCAGTCTTGAAATTACATTTTAGTTGGGTTTAATTCTCAATCTCAGTGTTTCTGAGTTAGTTGTAAATAATATCTTGAGGCTGAAAGGTATTCCTGTTGTTGCCATTTGAGCTGAGTTTTTTATTTAAAATAATTTATTCACCCTGGAAATACTCTATTTCATTGAAATTCTTGGACAGAGACATTTACTAAAAATTATTTGGAATTCTAAAGTCGGAATTATATCCTTGGTGACTGAACAAGGAACTGTTGACACATCAGCCCAAAACAGGTTATAGAGGACGTCATCGCCTTCCATCTTGGAACTTCATTGAGATTCGAACTTGGATTCAATTAGAACTGTTTAGTGATAGGACTTATACTTTTAAATTCTAGGATTAATTTTTGGATTAGATTCACAAACCATAAGTCTTTTATCATATTTTTACCTTGTTTTCTAGGGAAATAAATTATTTTGTTAAATTTACAAAGTTTGTTGACTTTACTCTTTTCTTTTGTTACTTTTGTGCAAGCCTACACGTAACAAATGCATGAGAGAAACATGTGAATGTAATACATGAGAGAACTGTGTGAATGAAATAATGAGAGAACTGTATGAATGGAATACATGAAAGAACTATTTGAATGTAATACATAAGAGAACTGTGTGAATGGAATACATGAGAGAACCATGTGAATGAAATACATGAGAGAACCATGTGAATGAAATACATGAGAGCACCATGTGAATGAAATACATCAGAGAACCATGTGAATGAAATACATCAGAGAACCATGTGAATGAAATACACTATTAATTCATCTAAATTATGGGTAGGGATATAGCAGATGTGTGAAGGTATATTTAATTTGTAAACAAATTGCTCACCATTCCTCAAGCTTGTTCTAATTTGTTTTTCTTTCCAAGATTTCAGTGGTGAGGCATATAAGATGTCTCATTAACTGAGTAAATATTTTCTTAAATTCTATTTCTTTCTTCTTTTTAATTGTACCACGTGATATCCTTGGTATGACATGTAAACCTGTTCATACTTTAGTTATCACATACCAGTAATATGACATCAATATACTTTAGTTATCACATACCAGTAATATGACATCAATATACTTTAGTTATCACATACCAGTAATATGACATCAATATACTTTAGTTATCACATACCAGTAATATAACATCAGTATCAGTCTTAAAACAAAATGTTTTGGAAGAATTTACATTTATTGCTATGTATGTTGTCATTTGATAACAGCATTATATAAAATTGTACTTTTATGCTTTTGTCATACGAAATTGATCAAACTCACACAGTAAAGTCAAAGTTTGCATGCTGCAGGTAACAAATATGAGAAATTATTCACCTTATCCAGCAAACTGCATAATGAATGTAACATGTACATAAGATGCTTTACAGATTACAAGAACTTCGTATTAGACAATTAACAATGCATGGTAAAAATTGTATTCATTAAGCAATTTTTTTCTTCCCCAAATATGGACAGGGGCTAGGTAATACCTGATTTGACTTCTCCAAATATGGACAGTGGCTAGGTAATACCTGATTTGACTTCCCCAAATATGGACAGTGGCTAGGTAATACCTGATTTGACTTCCCCAAATATGGGCAGTGGCTAGGTAATACCTGAGTTGACTGCTCCAGATGTGCACAGTAGCTAGGTAAGACCTCAGATATTTGCTCCAAATATAGGCAGCAGCTATATGATACCTCTTTTGATTTCTCAAAAAGTGGATAGTGGCTAGGTAATACCCTAGGAAGTTGATCCCAATATCTTTGATAACCCTTATTCAGAGATAAATTTACATGATCTGTATAGGCAAGTACCTTAGACCACTCTGCCCGCCCCTGGTCCTAAATGAAAACAATGCTGATCTGATGTCCATTATAGCCACCATGGCAGCGATCTAGGAAATCTTATCACTATTTCTCCTCCTGGCCAGAAAGTCACTTTGATATGAGGTTTTCACCAGAAGATTTTTTATGATATCTGGTTACTCAGATCAGCTTGGATATCCAATATGCTGCCATAATGGCCATCTTGAAAATCTTGTTCTCTCTACTCCACCTGAATGGTCAAACTAACATGGGTTTCACTCAAACATTATGATTTCTTATTGGTCCTAATGAAGATAATACCAATCTAATGTCCAATATGGCCACCATGGTTGCCATCATGAAAATCTTTTTATTGTTACTCTTCCTGAATGGATGATCATATCAATACTAAAAGTATTTTTGTGATTGTTACGAGTTGTGGCTTTTACAAAAAGTAACAGAAAAGAGTGAAGACAACAAGCTTTGTAAAATTTAACAAATAATTTATTTCCCTAGAAAACCAAGTGAAAAATGAGGAAAAAGAACTTACAGTTTTGCTAATCAAATCCAAAAATAATCCAAGAATTAAAAAATAGAAGTCCTGTTATTAAAAAGTCCTGAATGAATCTTGAGTTCAAGTCCCGATGAAATCCAAAATGGAAGGTGATGACGTCTGTTGTAACCTGTGAAGTCCTGTTTTGTCAACAGTTCCTTGTTGAATCACAGAAAATATTATTCCAGTTTTTAATTCTGTATAAATTTCAGTGAATGTCTTTGTCCAAGAATTTTGGTAGGAGCACTTGTGTATTTCCAGGGAAAAGAATCACTTAATTCCATAAAATAAAAATTCGGCTCAAACTGGTCACAACATAATGTAACTTGACATCTCAAGTGTTTTAAGCCCAACTGAACAATCTCTGTAAAGACAACAGCACTGTTATACACAAGTTTAAGATGCAGAACAGATTCCCAGATGAAGGCCAACCTTCTAGAAACAATTAGAAGTTTGTAACAATAAACATATGTTTTATGTCGTGTACACCAGGTATGGCCTTGACTTAATGGTTCTTACTCTGAGAAAGAATTAAAAAAAAAGAAGAAAAAAAAGTTGTTTACCAAAACTGTCACTGGCTCTGAATCAAGGTCAGAAACTAGATACAGTGTTTCTAGTACTGGTTGTTTATCAGTGAAATAAAAAAAATAGAAAGAAATAACAGGTCAAACAGAACTGAACTGATTTTCTGGACAATATCAAATCCAGTAAACAAAGCTACACTACAATAACATGTAATGGAATAAAAAAAAATATTCAAAACTAACAAACAAATAATTAAATTACATATGCATAACACTTCCCCCAATAAAAGAAAAGAAAGATTTATATAATAAAGCTTTCTTTTTACCATAGGTTAATTATACATGAGGTTTATAAAAAAAATAACATACGAAAAAATCATATGAATGATACAAAGTATACATGAAATAATATATTTATATACACTGGAAAGTGCATCTGCTATTAAATTGTCTTTTCCCTTGATGTGCCTGATGTCAATATTATATTCCTGTAATAACAAACTCCACCTTAATAATCTCTGATTTTTGTTTTTCATCTTGTTGATGAAAGTAAGGGGGTTGTGATCATTAAACACAATAATCGGAGAAGGAGCTGAACTAATGTAAACTTCAAAATGTTCTAATGCCAATATCAAAGCCAAACATTCCTTCTCGATTGTTGAATAATTTCTTTGGTGCTTATTTAATTTCTCAGAAAAATAGCACACTGGATGATCAACACCATTTTTACCTTCTTGAATCAATGCTGCTCCAACCCCAACATCACTTGCATCAACAGACAGTTTAAATGATTGACTGAAATTTGGAGCTGTAAGACCTGGTGCACTCTTAAGTATGACCTTTAACTTATCAAAGCCTCCTGACATTTTTCAGTCCAAAGAAACTTGCTTTTCTTGCTCAATAAATTTGTCAGGGGTTCAGCAATTATGGAAAAAATGGAACAAAATTTCTGATAGCATCCAGCCATACCTAAAAATCGCATCAGTTGCTTTTTACTGACAGGCACAAGGAATTCAAAGATAGCCTTGACCTTAGCATCTATAGGTTTAACTTGTCCATGTCCCACGATATGTCCTAGAAATGTTACACAAGCATGGTAGAACTCACTTTTGGATAAATGAATTGTCAAACTTGCATCAGTGAGTCTGTCAAAGAATTTCTGAATTGTTGCTAATTGCTCTTTCCAGGTGTCATTGTAGATGATGACATCATCGATGTAAGCATCACAATTATCTAGACTAGAGATAATCATGTTCATTAAATGTTGAAAAGTACTTGGTGAACCCTTCATCCCAAACGGCATTACTTTATATTGATAGAGTCCATCTGGAGTCATGAATGCCGAAATTTCCTTTGCTCTTTCCGTCAGTTTTATTTGCCAAAATCCTTTCAGAATGTCAAATTTGGTGACATACATGTACTTTGCATTTACAATTTTATCAATGCAGTCATTGATTCTGGGTAATGGAAATGAATCTGTTTTAGTCACACTGTTCACTTTTCTATAATCCATGCACATGTGGAAAGTTTTATCTGGTTTTGGAACAAGTATACATGGTGAACTCCAGTCACTTGTACTAGGCTCTATGAAATCATTTTCCAGCAAATACTGAATTTCTTTTTTCAAGTATTCCTGTTTGAGAGGGTTCATCCTGTATAGGTGTTGTTTCACAGGTTTGGAATTGACAATTTCACTGTCATGATAAATTTTATTTGTTCTGATAGGAACATCTGGAAATAAGTGCTCATATTCAAATAATAACTGTTTAAGTTCATTCCTTTCTTGTTGTTGCAAATGTGAAAGTTTCTGGTCCAGATTATTCATAATTTCTGAATTCCGAAGATTTGTTACTCCAAAATGAATAGAGTCCAATTGCATTCCTTCATTTAAATCCTCAGTGAGTGGGACAGGTACAACTAAATTAATTGCATGATTGACCTGGCTATCTCTTTCAATATACTCCTTTAACATGTTTATGGGGAAAGTTGTTTTTGTTTTCGTCTTCCAGGAGTATTTATGATGTAATGTAAATCATTTACTTTCTTTTCAACTGAATAAGGACCATAATACTTGGCCTGAAGAGGATTTTGTGGAATGGGCAAGAGAGCCAGAACTCTATCATCACCAGGCTGAAAACTCCTTTCCTTTGTATTTTTATCATACTATAATTTCATTTTTGACTGAGCAGAGTGCAGATTAGCTCTTGCAACCTCACAAGCCTTTGACAACCTATACTTAAAATCAGAAACATAATCAAGAAGATTGATTTTGCTGTCTTCATTAGAAAGAAGTTTCTCTTTCAACAGCTTCAATGTTTGTTCCATGCACAGTGTGTCCAAAAACTAGTTCAAAGGGACTGAATTCTAAAGATTCTTGAACTGATTCCCTAACAGCAAACAATAGTAAATGAATGCCTTCATCCCAATATTTACCTGTATCAAAACAATATGAACGAATCATATTTTTCAAAGTCTGATGAAATCTTTCTAAAGCCCCTTGGCTGTCAGGGTGATAGGCAGAAGATTTGAATTGTTGGATGCCTAATTCATACATAACTTGCTGGAAAATTCCAGACATAAAATTTGACCCTTGATTAGATTGGACAGATTTGGGAAGGCCAAATTGAGTAAAAAACTTTATCAAAGCCTTTACTATTGTTTTAGTTTAAATATTCCTCAAAGGAATTGCTTCTTGGAATCTTATTGACATGCACATTATGGTCAGCAGGTATTGGTTGCCTGACTTGGTCTTAGGTAAGGGACCAACACAATCTACCATTGTTCTGCTAAATGGTTTGTCAAATGCAGCAATAGGTTGCAGATGAGCCTTAGGTATCTTCTGATTGGGTTTTCCTACCATTTGACAAGTATGACAAGTCCTGCAGTATTTACAAACATCACTTTTAATTTTTGGCCAATAAAAGTGACTCAAGATCTTGTGATAAGTCTTATTAATCCCTAAATGACCAGCCAGAGGAGTTTCATGGGCCAGACTAAGAATTTCCTGTCTGTACGATTTTGGAACTATAATTTGATAGTTCACTGACCACTCGTCACCAGCAGGTACCTCAGGAGGTCTCCATTTTCTCATAAGAATTCCATTTTTAATGAAATAATAGACAGGTACTTTTCATTGGCTTCAGTTTCACTAATGGCCCTTTGAAACAAACAAGAGATTTCAGGATCTTTTTCCTGTTCGACGACAAGTGATTGTCATTTGTCACCCTGATTAGAATAAAGAGAATGAGTAGTTAAAACAGGATCACTGTGATCAATACCTTTTGATTGATCCAAACAAGGAATGAAACTGACCTCATCAAAAGCCTGACCAATACATGTGTCAGCTAAAGGAATACTTTCCTGATCAACACCATTCTCAAGAGCTTTCTTTGACTTAGCTCTAGTAACTGAACAAGCTGGATATAAATCAGGGAATTCTTTTTCAATAGGATGGACTTTCTGATCCAAACAAGGTTTGTTAGTTACAAGTGGATTAACCACGACCTTATCTCCAGTTAGGTCATTGCCTAGTAATAAATGAATGCCCTGAATGGGTAAAAAAGACACTATTCCAATTGTCACGGGTTCTGAGACTAAGTCTGATGACATATTTACACAATGGAGAGGAACATTAACAAAGCCTCATTCCACTCCCTGAATAAGAACACTCTCATTAGAAGAAGACTTCTCAGAAAAAGGCAAAGTACCTGATAATAAAAGACTCTGAGAAGCTCCTGTGTCCCTTAAAATTTTAATAGGAATAGGATTGGCCGAATCACCCAAGAGTGATATAGAACCCTTCAACATGAATGGTTCATAATTCTCCATAATAAAATCAGACTGGGGTTTATTAGACCCAACAAATGTATTGCTTTCAGTACATGACCATGACCTTGACCTCTTAGAAATAAGAGCATTTGGAATAGGTCTGTCTTGATTCTGATGCTTATTTTTCAATTTGTAGCAATCAGAAATGATGTGTCCTTTCTTCTTGCAATAGGTACACGTAGAAAGAGACAAAGATTTCTGATCAAGCTTATCAGAAGCTTGATTTCTAAAAGTTGTGCCAGATTGAAATTTAGAAGGGCTCGTATCAGGCTGAAATACCTTTTTTACCAGAAGACTGCTGAGTGGAAGACTTGCCTATAAAAGAAACTTCATGAGCTAAGAAAAACTCACCAGCAGTACGAGCAGCATTTTCCAAGGTTTCAACCTTATGCTCATCAAGATAAGTCTTAATGTCACTATGGACACAGTTCTTGAACTCTTCAAGTAATACAAGTTGTCTAAGGCTTTCATAATCTTGATCAACTTTCTTGGCTAAGCACCATCTATCAAATAACTGTTTTTTTTCTCTTGCAAATTCGAGATGAGTTTGTCCAGCTTCTTTATTATAGTTCCGCCGATAAGCCTCAGGGACTAACTCATAACCCATTAAGATGCATTCCTTAACCAGATCATAGTCAGCACTTTGCTGTAGTGACAGGGAATGGTAAATATCACTAGCTTTACATTGTAATAATAGAGTCCAATGCTCTCTTGGCCATTTCAAATTTTCAGCAATTTTTTCAAAATGAGGAAAATATTTGTCTACTTCTTTTTCTCTGAAAGGGGGCACTAACCTAATATTCTTAGTAACACCAAAACATGAATTTGTATGTAAAGTGGGAATGTGCTTTTCACTTGCCAGCTCTAATTCTTTTAACCTAATTTGAAATTCCCTTTCATCCTTCTCTCTTTGCATTTGCATTTGACTCTGTCTTTCTCTCTCCTCTTTCTCCAATCGTAACTTCATTTGTTTCTCTCTCTCTCCTCTTTCTCCAATTGCAACTGCATTTGTTTCTCTTCTTTCTGTTTCTCTCTCTCCTCTTTCTCAAATTGCAACTGCATTTGTTTCTCTCTCTTCTCCAATAGCATTTGTTTCACTTCTTTCTGAATCTGCATTTGCATTTGTTTTTCCTCTTTATCTTTCTGAAGTTCAAGCTTTCTTAACTCTAATTCCATCTTGTATTTTAATTTTAATTCCTTTACTTTTATGTCAGAGTCTGATCGAAACCAAAGCACTTTTATCCAAAAATTCTTTTCCACCAAATACTGGACCAAAATGTTTTTTATTTCTTGCTTCGTTAAAGAAGCTTTTGCCTCAGAAAGATCATATTTTCTGGCAAGTTGAAGCAATTCATCTTTTTTTAATAAGTCTAACTGATCCTGGGTAGGATTTGAAAGAAAGATCTCCACTTTTGACGACATTGTAAAAAAGCCTGTTGATTTCACTAAAGATTTCTAAAATGTGAAATAATACTTGGGATTTAAAAAATGTCAAAAACTAGGTGAATATAAATTTCAAAAAACAAAGTTTTCTGAAATATTTTAGCCAAAATTCATATATCCCAAGGATGAGCACCCAATTTTCTGTTACGAGTTTAGGCTTTTACAAAAAGTAACAGAAAAGAGTGAAGGCAGCAAGCTTTGTAAAATTTAACAAATAATTTATTTCCCTAGAAAACCAAGTGAAAAATGAGGAAAATGAATTTACGGTTTTGCTAATCAAATCCAAAAATAATCGAAGAATTAAAAAATAGAAGTCCTATTATTAAAAAGTCCTGAATGAATCTGAGCTAGAGTCTCGATAAAATCCAAAATGGAAGGTGATGATGTCTGTTGTAACCTGTGAAGTCCTGTTTTGTCAACAGTTCCTTGTTGAATCACAGAAAATATTATTCCAGTTTTTAATTCTGTATAAATTTCAGTAAATGTCTTTGTCCTAGAATTATGGTAGGAGCACTTGTGTTTTTCCAGGGAAAAGAATCACTTAATTCCATAAAATAAAAATTCGGCTCAAACTGGTCACAACATAATGTAACTTGACATCTCAAGTGTTTTAAGCCCGACTGAACAATCTCTATAAAGACAACAGTTATGCACAAGTTTAAGATGCAGAACAGATTCCCGGATAAAGGCCAACCTTCTAGAAAAAATTAGAAGTTTGTAACAATAAACATATGTTTTATATCGTGTACACCAGGTATGGCCTTGACTTAATGGTTCTTACTCTGAGAAAGAATTAAAAAAAAAGAAAAAAAAAAGTTGTTTACCAAAACTGTCACTGGTTCTGAATCGAGGTCAGAAACTAGATACAGTGTTTCTAGTACTGGTTGTTGGTCAGTGAAATAAAAAAATATAAAATAAATAACTGGTTAAACAGAACTGAACTGAATTTCTGGACAATATCAAATCCAGTAAACAAAGCTACACTACAATAACATGTAATGGAATAAAAATATATTCAAAACTAACAAACAAATAATTAAATTACATATACATAACATGATGACCAATCAGTCCTAAGTACAAATGGTGCTATTCTGACCTTTTGTATGACCACCACTGCAGTCAACTCGAAAATCTTGTTATTGCTACTCCTTCTGAAAGGAAAGTCATGTCAGCATGGGGTTTTCACCAGCAGACTTCTAATGGTGTCTAGTTGGAACTAAATGAAAATGGTGCTGATCTGTCAATCTGACATGGCCAACATGGTGGCCATCTTGAAAATCTTGTCATTGGTACTCCTAAATGGAAAGTTTTGTCAACATTGGGTTTTCACTAGCAGACTTTTTACGATGTCTAGTTGGTACTAAAAGAAAATGTTGCTGATCTGTTAATCTTATATGGCCACCATGGCAGCCATCTTAAAAATCTTGTTCTAAATGGAAAGTCGTATCAAGATGGTATTTACTCTAGAAGACAAATCATTGGAGCTGGTTTGTTCCTGGATGAAGATGCCACTTATCTGTGAGTGCCACAATGAACATACTGAAAATCTTGTTATTAACTCTACTTAATGGATGGTCATATGAACATAAGGTTTTCACAGAAGGTCTTCTGATGGTGTCTAGTTTGTCTGAAAGAAAATGGTGCTGATCTTACATCCAGTATGGCTGTCACCATGGCAAATTTGAAAATCCTGTCACGGAAGAATATCAAAGATAGTTTGAACACTCAGCACTTCAAAAGAAGTGTTCTAATCTTCAATTCCTGAAAATTCTTTTTAAACATTAAAGAGTCAGTCCTTTCAATGGAGTCCTGTTTAAATTTATTCTGGTGTGACTTCTGAGTCCCTCATTTAGTAGCAAAAAATTGGGATCTTTTAGCTAAATAGAAAATAAATAGATACAGATTGATAAATGTAAGCTTTACTTTAAATTGAGGCCACCAGTCTGTAACACAACAACATTTTATCAATATGCAGATTGATAGTAGTGTCAGGTTCTACATTGAGACATAGATGCATGTATGTCATTGTAAAGAGAGACAGACAGACAGACTGACAAATGCTAAAAGTTTCATTTCATTTCATTCTTGAAATAAACTTCAAAACATGATGGCTTATGGTTGAATAGGTCCTATTATTATTTTTTAAGAATGATGATTTTCCTTTTCTTCTAAAGAATACCATTTTTATTTTTTTTTAAGATTTGATAGTTTTTCCTTTTTTTTCATTCTGTTCTTTTCTATTCAATCTGCAATTAATAGTTTCACTCTGTAAGATGGATACTGATACACCAGTCTGTATGGTAATTGTCATAAATGACTTTCAGCTCATGTTTACCCAGTGTATGCATTGACCTACAGTAAACATGATCATTCATATATAGTTTTTAAGTCTCCTTCAAAATTGTCAGGAATAAGTTTTTGTCTTTCCTACAAAGTATTGGTCATTAGATGATTTACATTTTTTTCTTTTATTAATAAACTACATTAACTATCAAAGATAAAAAAGTAGAATCCTTACCATTCATACTCACTTTGGGTTAAGTCCAGCTGCAAACAACACAGACCATACTCTGCCATCACATAATATGCCAGCAGATCTGGGTGTATGTTGTTTGTTTAATTGATCAGTCTTAATAAACAGCATAGACCCAGATCTGATGATGCATTATGCAATTGTAGATCTGGATTTGGGCAGTTTAAATATATTTATGTTTGTGCTTTTTCTAATTTCCTTTGGGATTATGTCCCAGATTAATGATCCTGAATACTGAAAACTTTTCTTAATGAGTTCTTTATTTGGTTTTGGGATGGGAAGGTGGTTAGCTGAAATTGACCTTAAATTGGGAGTGTTGCCTTGTTTTCTTGCATGAAATAGTTCATTGAGATATAATGGGGCCATATTGTTTAAAGCTTTGTGCATAAGTTCTAGCCTTTCTCAAAAGTATTCATTCACTTACTGTTAACATTTTAATGTCATTCATTGTGCATGGGGTATTTTCAGCATCATATAAGATGTGTCTGCAAGTGTGTGTTTGCAAGTGAAATAATTTGTAAATATGCTTGTCAGATGTGATTCCCCAGATAACATTATAGTAGCCTAGGTATGGTTGTATATAGCATTTGTAATATATTAACCTATGTTTAGTTGACAGATATGACCTTTTTTTGCTAATAACCACAGACATGAATTGACTTATTGTAATATGACTTGAGTATATTCATTCCTTTGCAAATTGTTGTCAATTATCACCACTAGGAGTTTGTCATGTGTAACCATTTGTAGGAAAATTTCATTCAACTTAGAACCAAATTCTTATTTTCCAATTTTGCTGCCTTTCATTTGGTAGTAATTATTAATACTTTAGCTTTGTCTGCATTTAATTTCATGTAATTTTCCATACACCAGGAATATAATATGTAAGGCTATCTCAAGGGAGACCTCTATGCTTGACTTTAGCTGTTTGAAATTTGATAGTACAATTGTCTCCATATATGTTGGATGTTGAAATACGGTTGCCAATACAGTGGCAGATCATTTATGAAAATGTCATTCCCTTGTGTCAGTGACATTGTCATCATCTACTATGGCAAACATAAAATGACAGATATCACACTGGTGTCAATGGCATTGTTATCATCTACTATGTCAAACTTAAAATGACATATATATCACACTGGTGTCAATGACATTGTCATCATCTACCATGTCAAACATAAAATGACATAAGTATCACTCTCTGGTGCCAATGGCATTGTCATCATCTACCATGTCAAAAATAGCATGACATAAGTATCACTCTCTGGTATCAATGGCATTGTCATCATCTACCATGTCAAAAACATAGCATGACATAGATATCACACTGGTATTAATATTATTGCCATCCTCTACCATGTCAAATATTGCATGACATAAGTATCACTCTCTGGTGTCAATGGCATTGTCATCATCTACCATGTCAAACATAAAAATGACATAAGTATCACTCTCTGGTGTTAATGGAATTGTCATCATCTGCCATATCAAGAACATAGCATGACATAATTATTACTCTCTGGTGTCAATGGCATTGTCATCATCTGCTATGTTATGATTTAATTGTCTTTAAAATACGATCAACAACTGCTTAGTGGCCCACGATGTGGTCTTTATAGACAGGTGGTCTTAATATATAGTAGAGTATCATGTAAGAGGATTTGAAAGAAATGATAAGCAAAAATAGGTAGATATGTTGAAGGCAGAAAAAAAAAATATAGAAAAGATTACATCTTATAAAGTGGGTGATTAATTTAGATCAAGAAAAGAATGGGCTATCTTCCCCAAAAATAACCAGTCATTATTTACAGTTACTGTACATTATGGTCCATTAGAACAAAAGTTTGTGATTACTGGTTGCATTGAGCAGGTGGTTGCTGTATGTAGGTAAACTATATAAAAAATTTTGATGGGACTGAAAAATGGTGGTCACTTATATGCAGATGGTTGTTAAATCCATCCTCTCCATCATAAAAAGTATTCAACTCCAAATGTTGCTCAAGAAAGATATAACCAATCAAAAGGCTCCAATTCAATTTTGAGTAAATTTCCAAATTTTGAGTAATGTTTTTTACCCAGAATGCTATGTAAACGTTTGCAATAGAAGGGTCATCACACTAGCTTACAGGTCAGATATACTATTGCATGGAATCCTTGTTGTAAATGGAATATGATTTGTTGGGATTACTTATGCATGGATATATACAGTATTTGATTCAGTGTTTGATCAGGAGAAAGTATTTGCTCAGCACTTGGCACTGATTTTGTCCTTGCATTCTAGTCTGATGTGTGTAATTGATGTACTAGGATGTGGATGTTTGTGGTAATGTAGTCAATGTTAACATAGCCTGAAGTATTTACACTGTTCTTAACAGTGCTGGGATGATCCTGCTTTCTGTTTATTTTCTGTAATGATAGTTGATTTATACCTTTATAATAATAACAGTACGTGTCTTTTATAAAACATGTTATGTTGTACTTTTTGACTGCAATAGATGGAGATACAAGAGACATTATCCTTGCAGAGAGACAAAATGCTAACATATTATACAAAACCCTGTATGAAATACAGACAACCATTAACCCTTCTGGGCATTGTATAACATAGTCACCTGACTCATCATTCAAATCCAACCCTGAGTAGATGGCTTACATAGACTCAGTGTGGATGAGAGATATCAGTGCTTACATTTATCAAACCCAATGAAATTTTCAGATTCACTCATAGTTTGAAATAATGCTAAAACATTATTATTTGATAAAATGATACATGATGTGTCAAAAATTTGCTCAGTATTATTAATTATTGAGTTTATTCATTACTGCTCTTCAAAACTCTCATGTCTCTTTTCCTTCACTGTGGTAGTGTAGTGATATTGAGGTCTATCATGAAAGCCCAACTATATTACAATAGAACCTGTGATTCCTTTAGGTTACAGTGCAGTGCACTTTCCCCATGCTGAGGGACAGAAGCCATATTTAGTAGTGAAGGATGGTGAATTAATTAAAGTATTGTTCATCTAACTAGAAAAAATGTATTTTTTCTGGAAACCCTGAAAAATAAATATGTAGACTTATTACTAAATGTGGTAGACAGATATGTAGGCTTTTCCAGGACAGGTACACTTATTACTAAATGTGTAAGACACATATGTAGACTTACTACTAAATGTGTAAGACAAGTATGTAGAATTATTACTAAATGTGTGAGACCGATATGTAGACTTATTACCAAATGTATGAGTGTTACGTGTAGGCTCGTACAAAAGTAACAAAAGAAAAGAGTGAAGCCAACAAGCTTTGTAAATTTTAACAAAATAATTTATTTCCCTAGAAAAAAAGGTAAAAATATGAAATAGGACTTACGGTTTGTGAATATAATCCAAAAATTAATCCTAGAATTGAAAATTATAAGTCCTATCACTAAACAGTTCTAATTGAATCTGGGTTCGAATCTCGATGAAGTTCCAATATGGAAGGCGATGACGTCAGATGAGGTCATTGTACTGTAGGCAACAGTTCCTTGTTGAATCACAATTTATAATGTTCTGTTTAGAATTCCAGAATAAATTTTCACTAAATGTCTTTGTCCCAGAATTTTTATAAAGAAAAGCACTTGTTTTGTTTTCCGGAGAATATGAATTATTAAATTCCAAAAAATAGATGAACTTCAGAACAAACTGGCATCAACAATAAAAACACATTGAATTCTAAGGTGTAGGAATATGACTGAATAGATCTACTAGCAAATGGCTGCTTTAACCCACGATTTTAGATCACATGGTGGCTCATGTGACAGGGCTACGTGATCACTAATTTGAACAGTGCAGTAAAAAAAATGCCAATTTGCACATACACTAGAATAGCCCTATCTAAGAATCAGATTCCCACACTGGAAATAAATATAAAAAAAAGGCTGTTTACAACTTAGCTAACATGTGGGCTGAACATGACCTTGGTAATAGCCAATCATTTTCATTCATTGTTTACAAATGTCTCAACCAAGATGAGCTAAAAATAGTGATAAAGCAACTGTTACATTCTAATCAGGTCAAGTGAATTTTCCGAAAAGAGATTCAAATCCAATGAAAATTATCATTACAATAGAATGTAATGAAACAAAATTAAATAAAAAAGAATTTAAAACTAACACACAAGTAATTAAATTACATATACGTAACATAAGACAGATATATAGAATTATTACTAAATGTGTGGGACAAATATGTAGACTTGTTACTAAATGTGTGGGACAGATATGTTGTTGTTGTTGTTGTTATAGGGTTTAACGCCATTTTTCAGCACAAGATAGGCTATACATGGCGGCCAGTATTAATGGTGGTGGAAAACCCCGGGAAGAACCACTGACCCACGAGAAGCTACTGGCAGGCTTTCTCACGTACCCACGTTAGCCGAGCCTGGACTCAAACTCACGCAGACAGAGGTGAGATGGCAGTGATCCGTAATGATCAGTGCTTTAGACCACTCTGCCACTCGGGGCCCCCGGGACAGATATGTAGACTTATTACTAAATGTGTTAGACATATAGAATTTATTACTAAATGTGTGGGACAAATATGTATACTATTTGCTAAATGTGTTAGATATGTAGGCTTATTACTAAATGTGTAAGACAGACATATAGAATTATTACTAAATGTGTTGGACAAATATGTAGACTTATTTCTAAAATGTGTGGGACAGATATGTAGACTTATTACTAAATGTGTTAGATATATCAAATTATGCTAAATGTGTGGGACAGATATGTAGGCTTATTACTAAATGTATGAGACAAATATGTAGGCTTATTACTAAATGTGTAAGACATATATAGAATTATTATTAAATGTGTGAGACAGATATGTAGGCTTATTACTAAATGTATGAGACAAATATGTAGGCTTATTACTAAATGTGTAAGACATATATAGAATTATTACTAAATGTGTGAGACAGATATGTAGGCTTATTACTAAATGTGTGAGACATATATAGAATTATTACTAAATGTGTGAGACAGATATGTAGGCTTATTACTAAATGTGTTAGATATATAGACTTATTACTAAATGTGTGAGACAGATATGTAGGCTTATTACTAAATGTGTAAGACATATATAGAATTATTACTAAATGTGTGAGACAGATATGTAGGCTTATTACTAAATGTGTGAGACAGATACATAGACTTATAACTAAATGTGTGAGACAGATATGTTGACTTGTTACTAAATGTATGGGACAGATATGTTGACTTATTACTAAATGTGTTACACAAGTATGAAGACTTATTATTAAATGTGTGGGACGAATTGTAGGTTTATTGTAAGATAGATACATAGGGTTTTCCAGGACAGGTAGGCATTACTAAATGTGTGAGACAGATATATAGACTTATTACTAAATGTGTAAGACAGACATGTAGACTTTTTACTAAATTTGTGAGACAGTAAACTTATTACTCAGTGTGTGAGATAGATATATGGGTTTTTCCAGTTCACTTTGTATCCAATCTGACTTTATCTTTTATTCTTAAGAAAGAACTGATTGTCTAGTTATACAGTACACACAATATTCAAGCCCCTGTACCCAATTTCAGTAATAATAATAATAATAATAATAATAGTATTTATTACTCTTGTCATTATTTTGAAAGAAGTCAGTAGATGAACACACAGAATTAATACAAATAATGCAGCTGGACAGATGACAAAAATTAAGATCAATTTGCCCACTGGTCCCAATAGTGTATTATCATATTTTCATTCATGTAGATAAATAAATACTGTGACCTGATTTATTTTTTATGGGTATCAATGCTTGTGGCTTTGCAAACAACAAGACTTTCTCAGTAGTAATTCTGTTGCATAATTTGGGAGGAAGTCTTATATTTTCCATGGAAGAATTGTTGCCCATTGAGCTTAAAAATTGTAGCAAACATACTATCATTAAATATTGGTTACTTACATGATTGCTACTAAATGCCGGCCTAATGTTGCCTGTAAATTATATAAATTTGAAAGGATATTACTGACATTAGGTTCATGAATGCCACTAGATGCCAACCTAATGTTGCCTGTAAATTATATAAATATGAATGGATATTACTGACACTAGGTTCATGATTGCCACTAGATGCCAGCCTAATGTTGCATGTAAATTATATCAAAATGAAAGGTCAGGACTGCCACTAGGTTTGGAAAAAGATCTTATGAAGGTCATTAATGGACAGGTGACCTTTATTTAAATGTGCCTGTTAAGCTAAATTCAATCTATTTTGCAAAATGACCTACCTATCATTGAATTATTCTTGAAGTAAAGTATATTGGAATATAAATAGTATGAAATTATAAAATTTTGAGTCCTGGTTCTTTTTTATGTTTATTTAAACTAGTACAACGATCTCCACTATAATACTATTCAATGGAGTTGGGAATTGTACCATTTTGAAAGGATGACTTTTACAACATGACTTTTAATTGACACCACATAACTAGGAACGTGCTGATGTACCATTAAAACACATATGTTTCTTCTTAGCTAATTAAAGTATATGAAAGAAAAGGAATTTTGCTTTCATTCAGTGTTTAATGTATATTTTATAAAGGTATCATAACTGGTATACCACTGGATTTTTTATGAATTATACCTAAATGTGTAGAGTTGTCTTATTCATTACCCAAGTTCCCATTGATTTTGTATTATTGCTACATTCAATATTTTTCTGTATTGAATGCAGACAAGGCCATGTTGCAGCTAAATTTTTGCATGTGACATTGCCAACTTTATAACATAGAGCTAATGTTGTCATAAAAACTTCTTGTCCCAGGATGATGATGGCTGACTAGCATCGTTATATTAAAATTTTTGAATACATTTTCAAGATGATGCTGATGTCAGCAGAATAGGGGCCATAGATCTTAATCATTGATTGGGTCACGATATCGGTTTCATTTTAGCTGGAAAGAAAATTGAATTGCAAGAGCCCATGGAACAGCTGTTTAAAAGGACATATTTTGTAAAATGTAGATATTATATTGATATTATACAAAAAATAAAATACAAATGCACTGCTGAAAAGTAAAATTATATATTAAAATAATGGTTACACATGATTATACACAGAAATTTAGATGTATCATTAATAAAGTGAGAATAATTTCATATATCAGAAATTTAGATGTATTATTAACAAAGTGAGAATGATTTCATGCATCAGAAATTTTCATGTATCATTGAAAAAGTGAAAACTATTTCCAATATCAGAAATTTACATGTATCATTGATAAAGTGAAAGCAATTTCCAATATCAGAAATTCACATGTATCATTGATAAAGTGAGAATAATTTCATATATCAGAAATTTAGATGTATCATTAATAAAGTGAGAATAATATCATATATCAGAAATTTAGATGTATTATTAACAAAGTGAGAATGATTTCATGCATCAGAAATTTTCATGTATCATTGAAAAAGTGAAAACTATTTCCAATATCAGAAATTTACATGTATCATTGATAAAGTGAAAGCAATTTCCAATATCAGAAATTCACATGTATCATTGATAAAGTGAGAATAATTTCATATATCAGAAATTTAGATGTATCATTAATAAAGTGAGAATAATATCATATATCAGAAATTTAGATGTATTATTAACAAAGTGAGAATGATTTCATGCATCAGAAATTTTCATGTATCATTGAAAAAGTGAAAACTATTTCCAATATCAGAAATTTACATGTATCATTGATAAAGTGAAAGCAATTTCCAATATCAGAAATTTACATGTATCATTGATAAAGTGAGAAAGATTTCATGTATCAGAAATTTACATGTATCATTGAAAAAGTAAGAACTATTTCCAATATCAGAAATTTACATGTATCATTGATAAAGTGAGAAAGATTTCATGTATCAGAAATTTACATATATCATTGATAAAGTGAAAACTATTTCCAATATCAGAAATTTACATATATAATTGATAAAGTGAAAACTATTTCCAATATCAGAAATTTACATGTATCATTGATTAAAGTGAAAGCAATTTCCAATATCAGAAATTTACATGTATCATTGATAAAGTGAGAATAATGTCCAATATCAGAAATTTACATGTATCATTTATAAAGTGAAACAATTTCCAATATCAAAAATGTACATGTATCATTGATAAAGTGAGAACAATTTCATATATCAGAAATTTTTAGATGTATCATTGATAAAGTGAAAACTATTTCCAATATCAGAAATTTAGAGGTGTTATTAATAAATTGAGAATGATTTTCAATTATAGATGTTGTGTTGAAACTTTACCAACAACACAACATTATGGTTTGGTTTATTTCATTCATTTATTGTGACTTCATATAGAAGTAAGCATAAATGGGATTCATTAAGTGAGAATTTATATGGGGCAGGGTCATTTAATTTTATTTGCTTGAAGATTATAATGTAATGTTTGAGATTATTATCATATTACATTGTATGTTGGTGATTGTACACATTCATGATTCTTTGTCTTCCTTGGTTTAACGAATTAATAAATAGTTTATCAAATTTCGACAGAAAATATTTGTGTGGACTTGTTTTTATATGCAGATTCACTGATTCATCAACCACTGCCAAAACAATTTATCCACCTGAATTTTTATCAGTACCAGTTTACGAAATTACTCTGACAAAGTTGTGTTTTAGAGATGGAGTGCTGTAGGTCAAACAACATTCTGCCTTCCCCGTTGTTCTGACGTAGTTGTATTTTAGAAATGGCATGCTGTAGATCAAACAACATTTTGTCTTCCCCAGGAAAGGATATGGGTGTACATTTTTACATTTTAAAAATTTAATTCTAACACTCATGTTTGATCATTTACATATTTTACCTTCTTACTTACACACTGCATTGTATTAATCTTTATGTACTGAATCCTTCTGTACAAAATAAATTTTAAGCATAAACATTTACATGCATCATTCCATTAGTACATGGTCTGTAAACCTGCCAAAAAATATCAACATTTAAAAGTACAAACTATCATTGCTTAACAATTACCAATTCTATGGTATTTAACACAAGTTTCATATCTATAAGAAGTATTAAAGATTTTCAGTTTCTTGATTTACAGCAGAACAACTTTTTGATGCTCTTTCTAATATCAGCATTCCGAATACCATAAATGATAGGATTCAGTATCGAGTTGATTTGGGTCACAGTAGCTAAGTAATACACGGTCAGGTTGACATAGTGGTCCTTGAAAGTCAACAGGTAGATTAGAAATGGCATCCAACAGACATAGAACGCTCCAAGCACTAGTAATGTTGTTCCCACTGGCTTTGAACACAGCAGTTTTAGGTTATGACTGTGTCGTTGTCTTTCTGCTCTTTCATCATTCTCCAACTCATTTCTAGAATGGCTTCTATCATTTTTATCTGATTTTACATCCAAATTGTCTATTGGTGTATTCTCCTTCATGTTTATTTGCTGTACAGAGATTCTACTAGGTGTTTGTATATTGTCCTTCAAGTTTATTTGAGGTACAGAGATTCCACCAGATGCATTTTGATTTTCATCAAATCTTGTGCAAAAAGTATTACTTACTTTGTGACTTGGTTTCTTTTCCAGATTGATGTCAATATTTTGGATTTTCAAGCACTTTTTGTCATTCTTATCATGATTATGATTCCCAGAGTTTTGATCCATCTTGAAATCCACAATTCTTTGTTGATTCTTCTTAGAATTTGTTGGGATATCCATATTGTGCATATTTTTTACATCTGTATTAGACACAATAACTTTGTATGTCTGGTCAGATTCTAGCGACATCATTGTATCATGTTCAATGACATTTATCTGCAACTGTGTTTCAAAATCATGAGATTTTTGGCCTGAATTATTTGCCTTGAGACTCATATTATCCACAGAATTTTTTTCCTGGCTATCTGCAATGTAATCATGATTTTGTTCTACATTCTTTGATAGGAGTTCTTCTGTTGAGTTGGAACTTAGAGCTGATGGTCTCCGATCTTGTGGTGAAACATTGCTTTCATTGTTTGAGTCTGTGATATATGTACCTATGCTTGTTAATGTGTGGTCTCCATTTACATTTGTGGCAATGCTGGCAAGTCGTTGTGCATGAATTAGCTGATTATGTTGCCAGGCAATGGTAAATATTCGGATATACACCAGAAGAATTAGAAGTGCACACAATATGCAGATTATACTCATTAGAAGAAAATATTCATATAACACAATTTTGGTCAATTGACAGGTTCCAGAAAATTTATTCCAGCCAGAAACTGGAAGAAGGGCAACAATTACTGATACCAACCAAATGAAACTGACAGCAAACAAGAGTCGTCTTTTGGTGACCAAACTGACATATTTATAACTATGAAATATAGCAATGTATCTCTCCATAGCAATCAGTGTAATGCTGAGCACAGATGACATCATGCATGCAAACAAAAGCCCTGGACCATCCAGAATCAGACAAAGGTATCGATTGTTCCGAATATTGACATATCTAACCACCTTGTCGGCATCAAACTCAAATCCAGCCCCAAGTAGCAAAAGATCCCATGTAGTTGAGTATAGGAATGTAATTCCTAAAAGAAGATCCGAGAAGGCCAGGCTCAGAATACTGATGATGTTGTTGACTCGGAACAGTTTCCTCTTGACAATGGCTGTAATGAGAATTACATTTAGAATGATAATCAAGACACTGAGAATTATGCTGATGCAATACACAGTAAGCTCTTTTCGACTTGTGCAATCGGCATATGAGGCATGTTCTAGTAGTAATGAAGCATATGGGAGCATGGACAGTATGTCATCTGCTTTACAGTGGTCAACATACAACACTTTACAAAGGTGGATCCATCTGGAGATCACCTCAGTAGTTTTGTTCACAGAGAGAAAATCTATGTAATCAACACGAAAGTCACATTTATCCTCCATTGTTCTTAAGATATATCTGAAACAGAAAATAGATAAAAATGTTTGCTTGCTGTGCAAAAACATTAAATTCAGTGTCAGTTATTAAGCAAAGAAACCACTTGTATTGCCTTATAATTGACTGTCATTTTGTTATGTGGTGGACATACATGTTTTACAATTGACTGTCATTTTGTTATTTAGTGGACAGAAGTGTTTAAATAAGTACAATAAACAAGAGATTTCATTTAAATACGGCCAAACTTTCTCTTTGGCATGTTATATTGACTGACTTTTATTTGGCATTTTATATGGACTGCCTTTTTTTTGGCATTTTATATAGACTGCCTTTTATTTAGCTTTTTATATGAACTGCCTTTTATTTAGCTTTTTTTTTTAACCTGCCCTCAATTTAGCTGGAAAAATCTTGAGCAGTGAGTTTGATATAAATATTTTTTTTAATATTTACCATATTTCAAGGGTGTGGATGGATGTACAGACACAAGAGGTTTCTCTAATTTTGACTTTCTCAGCAAAATACAGTACACCTTATATAATTCAAATATCAATCAGTCACAGACTTGGCATCACAAAACAACTCACTTAGCCCTGTGTTAAACTTCCTCTGGTCTACAAGGGCAGATCAAATAAAATATTGAGACATGCACTTGAACAATTTATAAAATTCATCTGTAACTAGGTATATCTATCTATCTATGAATTTTACAGGTGTTATACATATATATAAAACACCCTTTAAAATTAACTTCATATTATCACATAACTTGTCGGATCTAAGGATAGTAGTTTATGCCCTGTTCAACATGTATTTGTAACTTTCACTAATAACTTGTATATATCTTGGTTTCTGATAGAGAATCCAGAGTTACTGTGTATTTAGAGTGATAGAGGAATTCAGAGTTACTGTGTATTTAGAGTGATAGAGGAATTCAGAGTTACTGTGAATTTAGAGTGATAGAGAATCCAGAGTTACTGTGTATTTAGAGTGATAGAGGAATCCAGAGTATTTAGATAAGAATTAAGTACTGGGTTGTCAAGCAAGTGTGTCTTTAATGCATGAATGCCTATATTCATGATTAAGTTTTATCCTTTTTTAGGAAAGACATGATAGCAAAGCAGTTGGTGCCATAACTCAAGAACACAGGTTCGATTGGGTAGAACAAAATGATAACACTTTAACCTGATAACTCTGTACTCTTTATGATAATATTCTTCTCTCTGTTTCTCTCTGTCTCTCTGTCTCTCTATCTATCTTCTATCTATCTATCTATATATATATATATATATATATATATATATATATATATATATATATATATATATTTATATTTATATATATATATAATTGATTTTCAGTAAGATTTTCAAAATAAGAATTTCTGTGTTAAATATGGCACCTGGACTGTTGGAGGAAAGAAGGTTTTCATGTCTTTTCTTTAATGTGTCAGTTGATCTAATGATACACAAATGTTATGAATGTAGAAACAACATTAACAAATAAATGAAATCAAATTGAAATCAAAGTGTAAAATATCTGGACACTAATGAATTTACAATCTGAAAATCCAATGCAACATTTCTAATTTTTAAACTTGAGCCTCAAAAGTAAAAAATAATACATTTCTGATGATATTTTAGAAAGAAAAATATGCGATTACTGTATATTATCTGTTGATAAAAAACATGGTTGCTGTACACTATTCATTGGTAAGTACATTATTTACTGATAAGTACACTATTCATTGATAAGTACATTATCCATTGATAAGTACACTATTCATTGATAAGTACAATATCCATGGATAAGAAGCATTGTTCGCTAAATATGTCATTACTTTCTATTATCTATTGATTAAAACCTTTGATTGCTAAATATGTAATTACTTTCCATTATCTATTGATTAAAAGCTTTGTTTGCTAATAGAATGTATTCTAAAAGATTCATTACAGGAGAAAAAATAAATGTGAGAAATTGTTTTTGAACTGGTATAAATTATTTTATATTTTATGGCAGTATTATACCTTCTTTTATCACTTTTTTAAATGAAGATGAACCAGGTGTTATTGATAATAATTGTTATTGATATTAATTATAATTAATAACAAGTAACAGTCTTAAAGTGAAAGAAATAACAGTAATAACTAAAAAGTTATTTTCTTTAACTTAGGCAAGTAATCACCTTCAAGATAATATATTTTAGCAGAGGAAGAAATTTAAAACTTCAAAATCAGTTGGAAAAGATCCATTTTTTTTATAATAATAAAAACTTACCTTCAAAATCATCAGCCTTCCATGACCTTTCCAGGGTATATATCTTTACAGCATTTAGAAATCTTCATGCCCATGGACTTTAGTAAATTCTTGTAAATATTTTTCAAAGATATGTTTTTAGATCACAAACACACTTTTGGTGGTCAAATTAATCCTTACCCCCTATAATTTCAAGTGGTCAACCACAGCTTGCTAATATAACAATGTTTTCTCTAAGGATTACCCTGCATTCTACATTATCTTGGACATAATTAGCTTAGTTTTGCTAAGTCAAACAAGGGCTTATGGTACAAGTGTGTATGGTTAGATTTGTGGAGAGTATAAATTGGTCCCTATATATAGCTGGCATGATGCAGAAGTTCAGCTGTTGTGATTGGTTAGTGCAAGTGTTATGGAGCATGATTTTGAGTTCTTTTTACCTCCAAGGCAGAATAGAATGATTTGGGTGTCAAATTTCATGTTAGCTCATGATACCTAGAACCACCATTACTTAATGTCTCAAACTTTAAAATAGAAACTTGCTTTTGGATACATATATTTTGTATATGCAAGGAGTGACTGTTGTTTGTTTGCTTGTTTTAAAAAGAAGAACAAAATTAAAATTAGAACCTGTTTGCATAAGTCTGTTAGGTACTGTAAATAAAGATTTACTCTTCTCAGATTTTCAGTTTGTTCAGTGTGACCTGACTGTTGTAAAACAAAATGAACAAAAAAACATTTTAAAAAAAGAAAAGAAAGAAAAGTAAAAAATATTGTGTCAGTCTTACAAGTCCAGTTTGTCTCATGGCACTAACATGGTTAGTATGAAAATTTGTAATACACACTGTGCCAATAAGATGATGGCATCATTATTTGGATTTCCAAGCAACCAAATTGGTTAAGTGGGTGATCCATCAGTATTTGTTTACTTGCTCTTAAGACAAAGTTCAACAGCAATTATAGTTGATCCACTTCCTCTGGGCCTTATTTTCTCCATCAGAAACAAATTATGAAAATTGTTAGAAATATGTATGAATTTTGAATTATGAAAATTGTAAGACATATGTTTGGATTTTGCATTAGAAAATTGTAAGAAATCTGTTTTGATTTTGCATTGGAAAATTGTAAGAAATATGTATGGATTTTACACTAAATAATTATATGGTATTTTTTTAGTGTTCCCTATGCCAGCATCCTTTTGTCCATTCATCTGTTCACGTGGCCATTCCAAGAAGCTTGTTAGCATGATTGATCAAACACCACTAAATACAGAGACATGACATTGTAAAAGCTTGTATGCGTTTATATGTAGATGTCCTTGTATAATTTTCAGTCTCATAAAACTATTTTTTTCAATTTCTTACATATTTTGTTCTGTTTGGACTGTGATTGAAGGCAATGAGTTGTAACCTCTGAAAACAAAATACTATTATCATTGTTATTATAAAACAAAAAGCACATGAAGTAAACAGATGAAATATGTATAAGTGAGTTGCAATGTAAATGATCTTATTAGATTTTCAGTCACAATATCAATTCATTTTTTTTTTGCACATTTTAAAATTGTTAGGATTTAGACTGTGTGTTTTCACCATTAAACAAAGCACCACTTTAGGAGACAAATGAAATTTGTTGTGCATCTTTTTTGCATCTATATTTGCCCTGATTTTATTTTCATGCCATTATAACAACCATTCCAGTTTATCTAAACATTATCTAAACATTGGACTTTGACTTTTTAAATCTATCACAGAAACTCAAAAATAGTTCTTGCTTGGTTCATGGATGGAGACATCACAGAAACACAAATCTAGTTCATTTTGGTTTCATGGATGGAGACATCATAGAAACATAATCTAGTTCATTTTGGGTTCATGGAAGGAAATATCACAGAAACACAAATCTAGTTCATTTTGGGTTCATGGAAGGAGATATCATTTTGGGTTCATGGAAGGAGACATCATAGAAACATAATCTAGTTCATTTTGGGTTCATGGAAGGAGATATCACAGAAACACAAATCTAGTTCATTTTAGGTTCATGGAAGGAGATATCACAGAAACACAAATCTAGTTCAGTTTAGTTTCATGGATGGAGACATCATAGAAACATAATCTAGTTCATTTTGGGTTCATGGAAGGAGATATCACAGAAACACAAATCTAGTTCATTTTAGGTTCATGGAAGGAGATATCACAGAGATATTCTATAGGCATTATGCTACTGGTTTATAGAAGAAGAATATTTGAGGAAACCTGTTACATGTATACTAATGCTAGAAGTGATGAAGTCAACAAAATTTTGTCTGGAGATAACAAGAGAGCTTTACCAGCACACTATCCAAGATAATACATGGAAACTTGCATTCTGTATTCCATCATGAATATTTAAGCCATCAAGAACACACAGACAGGAAGTACAATCTGAATCAATTATTTATACAAGTTCAGTATCTTCCCCCACACCATTAAGGAGTGGAATGAATATTACCAGATGATAGTTCTTGATGACCTAAAACCGGACTGGCAACATGACTCAACAGGCATTTGCAAACTTGTACTAAACTGATTGAGAAAATTGTTTGTTTATTAACCAGTCCATAAGGGATATTCAGTGGACCATATCCAATTCTTAGATACTTCCCTACAATGTCCTTAAAGACAGACTTCTGTACAGTGTCTTTATAGACAGATTTCCCTTGATGTCCTTATAGACAGACTTCCCTACAGTGTCCTTATAGACAGACTTCCCTACAGTGTGTTTAGTATACAGATTTCCCAATACAGTACTAATTGATAATTCTGGATCAATTTAACACAACCTGCCTTAAAAGGGATTGGACCACAACAATATGTTCTTTATAGACATATCTTTTAGTCAGCAGCGTTAAAAAGATAAAATAAAAGTGAGGGAAGGGACTCATAATTGTTGTATTTACCAGCATATGTCTTGTACAAGAAAGATTCTGCTAAGGCAGGTTTCCTTGTTCATATGTATTCATACTGGATAAATGTAAAATGGTACAAATCTTAGATCTAGAATTATCAATTAGTAATATATTGGGAAATCTGTATATAAAAGACACTGTATGGAAGTCTGTCTATGAGGACACTATATGGAAGTCTGTCTGTAAAGACACTGTATGGAAGTCTGTCTAGAAGGACACTGAAGTCTGTCTATAACGACACTGTAGGGAAGTCTGTCTATAAGGACACTGTAGGGAAGTCTCTCTATAAGTACACTGTAGGGAAGTCTGTCTTTAAGGACACTGTAGTGACATCTGTCTATAAGGACGCTGTAGGGAAGTATGTCTATAAAAACACTGTCAGGAGTATGCTTATAAGGACATTGTAGAGAAGTCTAAATATCATTACACTGTATGGAAGTCTGTCTATAATGACAATGTGTTGAAGTCTGTTTGTAAGGACGCTATAGGGAAGCCTGTCTATCAAGGGCACTGTTGGGAAGTCTGTCTATAAGAGACACTGTATGGAAGTCTGTCTATAAAGAACACTGTAGAGACGTCAGTCTATAAAGGACACTGTAGGGAAGTCTGTCTATAAATGACACTGTTGGGATGCCTGTAAAGGACACTATAGGGAAGTTACTGTATAAAAGACAATATAGGAAAGTCTGTCGTGTGATGACCCTGTAGGGAAGTCTGTAATGGACCCTGTAAAGAAGTCTGTAAAGGACCCTGCAGGGAAGTCTGTAAAGGGCACTTTATGGAAGTTTCTGTATAAAAGACAGTACATGTATAGTCTGTAAAGGACCCTGTATGGAAGTCTGTATGTAAAAGACCTTGTAGGGAAATCTGTAAAGGACCCTGTAGGGAAATCTGTAAAGGACCCTGTAGGGAAATCTGTAAAGGACCTTGTAGGGAAGTCTGTAAAGGACCCTGTAGGGAAATCTGTAAAGGACCCTGTAGGGAAGTCTGTATGTAAAAGACCTTGTAGGGAAATCTGTAAAGGACCTTGTAGGGAAGTCTGTAAAGGACTTGTAGGGAAATCTGTAAAGGACCCTGTATGGAAGTCTGTAAAGGACCCTGTAGGGAAGTCTATATGTAAAGGACCCTGTAGGGAAATCTGTATGTAAAAGACCTTGTAGGAAAATCCGTAAAGGATCCTGTAGGGAAATCTGTAAAGGACCCTGTAGGGAAGTCTGTAAAAGACCTTGTAGGGAAATCTGTAAAGGACCCTGTAGGGAAGTCTGTAAAAGAACTTGTAAGGAAATCTGTAAAGGATCCTGTAGGGAAATCTGTAAAGGACCCTGTAGGGAAGTCTGTAAAGGACCCTGTAGGGAAGTCTGTAAAAGGCCTTGTAGGGAAATCTGTAAAGGACCCTGTAGGGAAGTCTGTAAAAGACCCTGTAGGGAAGTCTGTAAAAGAACTTGTAGGGAAATCTGTAAAGGACCCTGTAGGGAAGTCTGTAAAGGACCCTGTAGGGAGATCTGTATGTAAAAGACCTTGTAGGGAAATCTGTAAAGGACCCTGTAGGGAAGTCTGTATGTAAAAGACCTTGTAGGGAAATCTGTAAAGGACCCTGTAGGGAAATCTGTAAAAGGACCCAGTAGGGAAATCTGTAAAGGACCCTGTAGGGAAGTCTGTAAAGGACCCTGTAGGGAAATCTGTAAAGGACCCTGTAGGGAAATCTGTAAAGGACCCTGTAGGGAAGTCTGTAAAGGACCCTGTAGGGAAATCTGTAAAGGACCCTGTAGGGAAGTCTGTAAAGAACCTTGTAGGGAAGTCTGTATGTAAAGACCTTGTAGGGAAATCTGTAAAGGACCCTGTAGGGAAATCTGTAAAGGACCTTGTAGGGAAATCTGTAAAGGACCCTGTAGGGAAGTCTGTAAAGGACCCTGTAGGGAAATCTGTAAAGGACCCTGTAGGGAAGTCTGTATGTAAAGGACCCTGTAGGGAAATCTGTAAAGGACCCAGTAGGGAAGTCTGTATGTAAAAGACCCTGTAGGGAAATCTGTAAAGGACCCTGTAGGGAAGTCTGTATGTAAAGGACCCAGTAGGGAAATCTGCAAAGGATCCTGTAGGGAAATCTGTAAAGGACCCTGTGGGGAAGTCTGTATGTAAAGGACCCTGTAGGGAAGTCTGTAAAAGACATGTAACAGCACATAATATTTTACAAAGTAAATATTTGTAATAGGCATTATATTTTATAAATTAAATGTAGATAAACCGTGATGCATTATGTTCTTATTGAATCCTGTATATACCCCATGGGAACCTCATTGATGCATACAACTGTTTTACCAGTATTACTTATCACTAAAGACTAAAACTCAGGACATAATAGGTCAATTGGTCAGTCGCCCATAAAAATCAAGAGAAACTGATTGGTTATGTTTAGGAATTGTTCACTAAAGACTTAAATTTGTGAAGTTGCAGGTTAGTTCTTCAATGCTTACACACAGGGTCAGCTAGTCCTGTGAACCACTGAAACATCGTTTGAAAAAAAGACATATGAGAATATATCAGTTGACAAAAGGTTGTAATTGCTAGCATTATAAAGTTAACCCAGTTTGATAAATCGGGGTTTAATTTGAGTGAACTTTTATCTAAGTAATTTGATGTGATGTCAATAATACCCATATCATGAAAACATGAGTGTTTCCTTGCATTTGTAGAATTCCTGCCCTGAAAACAAACGTGTGGAAGTGAAGACCACATTCTGCTACAGACACTGTAGTAATGATTCTGTATAAACTACTACGGAGAAGTATGTAAAAATACTTTAAGGAAGTTTCTGTATAGAGGACAATGTAGGCAAGTTTCTGTATAGAGGACAATATAGGCAAGTTTCTGTTTAAAGTGCACTGTATGGAGTATGTTTATAATTGGCACTGTAGGGTAGTCTGTCTATAAAGGTCACTGTAGTGATGTATATAAAGGTCACTTTAGGGATGTATGTCTATAGAGGACACTGTAGGAAACTCTGTCTATAGAGGACACTGTAGGAAACTCTGTCTATAGAGGACACTGTAGGAAACTCTGTCTATAGAGGACACTGTAGTGATGTATATAAAGGTCACTTTAGGGATGTATGTCTATAGAGGACACTGTAGGAAATTCTGTCTATAGAGGACACTGTAGGAAACTCTGTCTATAGAGGACACTGTAGTGATGTATATAAAGGTCACTTTAGGGATGTATGTCTATAGAGGACACTGTAGGAAACTCTGTCTATAGAGGACACTGTAGGAAATTCTGTCTATAGAGGACACTGTAGGGAACTCTGTCTATAAAGGACACTAAGGAAATGTTGTCCTTTTTGAGCAGATAGCCATTAAATACAAGTGCAATATATAATATTACTAGAGAAACAGTTTCATAAATGCTGCAAAGAGAAATGCTAGTTCAGTGGTGAGCATGACCAACTCATATCATAAATGTCACAGGTTTGAATTCTACCCAGATCAGGTCAGGTCACCTTCTGTGGTATGTCACTAGGCAAGGCACTTTAATTTCATTGTCTTGGCACAGTATAGCCTTTAATGTGATGATATATTGTTAACAGCAAACAAATAACAATAAAATGCTGCCCTTTATATGGAGATGTGGGGCCCCAGGCATTTGAGTGTTTTAAAGCACTTGTCAGGGCGCCAGGTGCTTTAGGGGTCTAGGGCACTTGCCTTACAGATTACTAAAATCTCACCTCTATCCACACTGGTTTTCATCTTGTCTTGGCCAAAGTTGGTATGTTAAAAACTTGCCAGTAGCATCCCAAGGGTTAGTGCTTCATCTTGGGGTTTTCCCAGGTTCTTCTTCCACCAAATATACTGGCTGAAATATGTAGCCTATCATGTGCTGAAAAATGGCATTAAACCCACAATGCTACAAAATTATATGGAGGTGTTCCCTATGGCAGGTTTTAGTGTTGATGCCAATGTGTAATTTTGCAGTCATGCCTTTTTAAAAAGGTCATTTAGTGCAGGCCTAGCCCTAATATGTAATATTTTTGGTGACTTTGAACATTGTAAATGAGTATGAGCTATGACATATGTAAATATTGGTAATTACAAAATTGTCTTTGAACAATAAGCACTGGGAAATAAGCATCAGTCTCTAATTTCATTGGGTTTTTTTAAAAATTATTACATGTATTCTTGGCATTGTTTGGTGAATCATCTTTGAATCAGTTACAGATCCATTACTAGTCAAAACTTGTGTCATGGATCACTAATTAAAACCATTACCAGTTTTTTTAGTTCATAGACCAGAAGAGCTTATGATATGGTCTGTTGTCCATCCATTAGCACAAGTTTGTTATCACTACTCCTCCTAAACTTCTTGAAGTGTAGCCTTGAAACTTTATACACACATTCATTCCATGTTCTAGTTCTCCCTAAATGAATCCATGGCAACCATCTCGAAAATCTTGTTATTGCTCCTTCACCTACATGGGTGGTCATATCAACATGGGGTTTTCACAAAAATTTATGATATCTAGTTGGTCCTAAAATTAAAAATGGTGCCAATCTGATGTCCAATATGGCCAACACAGCAGCCATCTTTGAAAGTCTTGCTATCCATCTTGAAAATCTTGTTATCATTACTCCTCCTCATTGGATGTTCATATCAACATGGGTGTTTTACAAAAAGACTGTTTATGATGTCTAATTAATCCTAAGTAAAAATGGTGCTGATCTGTTACCCAATATGGCCACCATGGCAGTCATCTTGAAAATATTGTTATTTCGTCCTGAATATGTGGTCATATCAACATGTGTTTGTCTATAAAAGACTTTTGATGATGTCTAGTTGATACTAAATGAAAACGATACCAATCTGACTTTGAATATAGTTTCCACAGTGGTCATTCTTAAACTCTTTTTATTGCTACTTCTCCTACATGGATGATCATATAAGGATGGGATTTTAAACACAAGACTTTCTATGATGTGCTGCTGGTCCTAAAAAAAAAGGTGCCAATCTGACATCCAATATGGCTGCCATGGCAACCATCTTAAAAATCTTGATATCAAAACTCTTCCTTAACAGAAACATACAGTTGCTAACTAGTTGGTCCTAAATGAAAATGGAACCAGTCATATGTCCAATATGGCTGCCATGATGAATGTCTATAAAAAAAAACTTGTCATCACTACTCCCTCTGAATGGATGATCATTATGACATAGGAGTTTTCACCAGACTACTTCTAATGATGTCTGCTTTGTCCTAAATGAAAATGGTACTAATCTTATGTCCAATATATGTACCGCAGCAGCTGATTTAAAAATCTTGTTATTGCTGAAGAATGTCTAGAGATGGTTTGAACACTTGTCAGTTTTAAAAGGAAAAAACGGTCTTGTTCCTGGAAATTCTTTACACCTAATCAAGCAGCAGTCCCATCATGAGACTCTTGTTTAGTAGTTCAGTGTGTTATATATAGGCTCATACAAAAATAACAAGAGAAAAGAGTGAAGCCAACAAGCTTTGTATATTTTAACAAAATAATTTATTTCCCTAGAAAACAATGTAAAAATTGGAAAATAGGACTTACGGTTTGTGAATATAATCCAAAATTTAATCCTAAGATTGAAAAATGCATGTCCTATCACTAAACAGTTCTAACAGAATCCGGGTTCAAATCTCAATGAAATTCCAATATAGAGGCGATGATGTCAGATGACGTCTGTCCTGATGGTAACAGATCCTCAGTTGAATCACAGTTTATAATGTTTCTGTATAGAATTCCAGAATAAATTTCCACTGAATTTCTTTGTCCCAGAACTTTTTATATAAAAGAACACTTGTTTAGTTTTCTAGAAAATAAATTATTAAATTCCAAAAAATAGAAACACTTCAGAACAAACCAGCATCAACAATATAAAACACCTTGTACCTTCAAGGTGTTAAGAATACGACTGCCTTGAAATCTCTCAGAATGAGTATTAAACCTGACTAAAATGTCATTTCATTCCCGTGTGGTGGGTCATGTGGTCTCTTAACGTTTGAACATCGCAACAAAAAAAATGCCATTTATCACATATGCAAGAATAGCCCTATCTAAGAATCAAATTCTCACACTGAAAGTATAAATAAAAGAAAGACTGTTTACAGTTCAGCTAACATGCGGGCCAAAATGACCTTGGCAATAGCCAATCAATATTGCATAGTGTTTTCAAAATCTATGAACCAAAGTGAGCTAAAAATAATGATAATGTAATACCTTTTATGTTCAAATCAGACTGAATATTTTTTCAAAAATATCAAATCCCATGAAAATAACCATTACAATAAAATGTAATGAAACAAAAATAAAATAAAAAAGAATTTTAAAACTAACATACAAGTAATTTAATTACATATTCATAATAAGTGGCATTAGCTATGTATGTATGTATGTATGTATGTATGTATGTATCTTTCATCAGCATAGTTCTTGTTACATAGTGCCAAGTAAAATTAAGTTTCTACAAAATGTAAAGGCAAAACATTGCTAACATTAATAGAAAGTGATACCCTTCCAAATAAAAGTAAACATATACTCCTGAAATATTGATGTTTTCCCTCATTATAATGCTCTTCATGTGCATCATAGAATAGACTGACCTATCATTGGGAACCATAAAGTATTTTGACTTACTAAGACTACCGTATAATGAAGTACATGATGGAGTAATCCCTCATTATAATGATTTCATGGGAACCATTAAGAGCCATTGAGTTTGCTGCCTTCTAAATCAGGATCTACAGCTCATAACTAGAATTTGGACTGTCTACCTATGATGCAACTTATATGCAACTAGAAGTACAATCGTATACATTCATGTGTATGTACCTGATTCAGAACCTTGGCTATCTGTAGTATCATTTCAGGAATTTACCTGATTCAGAACCATGGCTATTTGTAGTACCATTTCTGGGCTTTATCTGATTCAGAACCATGGCTATCTGTAGTACCATTTCTGGGACTGACCTTATTCAGGTCTAATATTTCTTCTTCCCAACTAAATCAGGGTTCTTCCTCAAACTCAGCTGAGCTATATTTTGTAACTGAAGGAAATTCAGCTTTACACAAAAATTATAGTAAAAGGTCAAATGACCAAAACTACTGCACCACAAGAGGGACCATAGTAATAAAAAAAAAATTATACAAGAAAACACTAAGAATGTTAACTCTCACAAAATCAGTCTTAAATGCTTATCAGTGATATTCTAAAATAAGGTGTGGAACAATGCAAATGTATTAATATAGATGTTTACTTTAGTTACTTATCAGTTGAGTCTAACTGCAAGCTACACAGATCCTGATCTGCTGACACATAATGTGCTGGTAGATTTCAGTCAATGCAGTCTGTTAGGAGTAATTAATAACAACATAGACCCTGCTCTGCCAGAACATTGGTGTGATGGTAGATTTCAGTCAATGCAGTCTGTTAGGAGTAATTAGTAACAACATAGACCCTGCTCTGCCAGAACATTGGTGTGATGGTAGATTTCAGTCAATGCAGTCTGTTAGGAGTAATTAGTAACAACATAGACCCTGCTCTGCCAGAACATTGGTGTGATGGTAGATTTCAGTCAATGCAGTCTGTTAGGAGTAATTAGTAACAACATAGACCCTGCTCTGCCAGAACATTGGTGTGATGGTAGATTTCAGTCAATGCAGTCTGTTAGGAGTAATTAGTAACAACATAGACCCTGCTCTGCCAGAACATTGGTGTGATGGTAGATTTCAGTCAATGCAGTCTGTTAGGAGTAATTAGTAACAACATAGACCCTGCTCTGCCAGAACATTGGTGTGATGGTAGATTTCAGTCAATGCAGTCTGTTAGGAGTAATTAGTAACAACATAGACCCTGCTCTGCCAGAACATTGGTGTGATGGTAGATTTCAGTCAATGCAGTCTGTTAGGAGTAATTAGTAACAACATAGACCCTGCTTTGCCAGAACATTGGTGTGATGGTAGATCATGATCTGTGTCATTTGCATTTGTACTCTACATACAAGGGAGTGTATATGGTTACTACAATTTTTAATTCTCATGCAAAATTTTGTGAAGGTGAAAGTTCTAAGCTAATGTAATTACTCTATCTGATGTTGATGTAATAAGTGGAAATGGTTTGCATTATTTACATTAAAAAAATACATATCCAAACACCTGACAAATTTGAAAGCATTATAATTCAAGAAAATAGAATGGCAGTCACAGTTTATACCTTTTCAAAGCTTACATATCCTTAAAAATATCCAAGATGCATTATCTTGATTTAGACAATGTGACATACTGAATAGATATACTATTAGTGTAGTATTTAGATTTAGACAATGTTGCATACTGAATAGATATACCGTCAGTGTATTATCTAGATTTAGACAATGTTACATAAAGAATAGATGTACTATCAGTGTAGTATCTAGATTTAGACAATGTGTCATACTAAATAGATATACTATCAGTGTATTATCTTGATTTAGACAATGTTACACACTGAATAGATATACTATCAGTGCATTATCTTGATTTAGACAATGTGACATACTGAATAGAAATACTATCAGTGTATTATTAGATTTAGACAATGTGTCATACTGAATAGATATACTATCAGTGTACTATCTCGATTTAGACAATGTGTCATACTGAATAGATATACTATCAGTATATTATCTAGATTTAGACAATGTGTCATACTATATAGATATGCTATCAGTGTATTATCTTGATTTAGACAATGTTACATAAAGAATAGATGTACTGTCAGTGTAGTATCTAGATTTAGACAATGTGTCATACTAAATAGATATACTATCAGTGTATTATTTTGATTTAGACAATGTTACACACTGAATAGATATACTATCAGTGCATTATCTTGATTTAGACAATGTGATATACTGAATAGAAATACTATCAGTGTATTATCTTGATTTACACAATGTTACATAAAGAATACATATACTATCAGTGTATCAACTAGATTTAAACAATGTTACATACTGAATAGACATACTATCAGTGCAGTAACCAAATTTACATACTGTATATATATATATATATATATATATATATATATATATATATATATATATATATATATATATATATAAGATGTATACATTTTTCATTAAAAGGAAACTAGATTTGCTGAGGTTCCTTTTAATGAAAAATTTATACAACAAATGGTATATCATTGATATAGCATACATACTATACATATATTTTATTTATATCTCATATGAATACACTTATTTGCCCTTTGAATGGAATTAAGATTTACTACAGGCAACTGTGTATTGACCAAGTAAATGAACTCCTCACGTCCCTGGCAAGAGTGTCTACTATAAAATGTAGTTCTCTGCCTTTTGTGCTATTCACAATCACCTTTGCATATTGATAAGTTGATTGTTTTGTTTTTTTTGAGTTTCTATTTTTATTCACATTTATTAAATCAATATAAGAGAAACATGAAAGGAGGTTTTAATGAAGAAAGTAGAGCACTATAAACACATGGTTAGCTTTTTGAACACAGTGAACACTCAGCCATCCACATAGCAGTGCGTGGAAATTAGTGTGGAATAGAAAAGAAGCAAAATGACAAACCAACAGGAGGTAATTAAAGTATTTTAATATATTTACAGTTGATCTAAGTCATTATTCTGCTTTAATTAACATTACTATTGACCATAAAACTCTCTCTCTCTCTTTGGTTGGTTTGACTTAACCTTTACCATTATTCCTAGGTACAGAGAGACACAAGCAAAAATGCTCATCTTGTCATAGTTTTTGCCATATCTTGTTATGATGGTCCAGAGAGAGAGATGGGGGGGGAGGACATTTTCATGTTTAATTAATAATAATCAATTTTTAGAACATTATAATAGGTTTAAGAAACAACAACAACCACAACAGCAACAAAAGTTAAACATTAAATTACAGTATGTGTGTGTCATAACCAAATATGTACAATATTGTGTCAACTGGCTATTGCAACTATGTATCATTGATTATATAAGCACTGTAGATAAATCCCAAGGAAAGTGTACACATACCATTACAACAAACCATATTCTTGTAGGTTACTTGGCGTAAGTTCAGTTTCAAGGTTTTCATCCAGCCTAAATTCTTTTTCTCTCTCATTCCAGATTTCTGTGTTTTTTGTCCCTTATGCATGAAAGGGGAGGGGGGAATGGAAAGCAGAAAGGATTGCGATGAAATTATGTACCATATTAAATTCATTTAGAAAACAATGATTATTGATACTTTTTATCATTATTTTCATGTGTCACTAATGATTAATGAGTGGAAATTCATATAAATCTATAAGCCTAGAATCAACAGCACGCAGTTGCAAGAATGTTTATATATGCATATTATTGCACCATGGGCAGATCACAATTTGATATTCCTATAGTATTGGTATATCAAGTTGCTTTATACTATACCCTTATATATATAACCAACCTTAACTTATATATGCTGCTAACTATATATATATATATATATATATACTATACTATATATATATATATATATATATATATATATATACATGCACTATCCGTGTACTGTCTAGATTTAGACACCATTGAATACTGAATAGATATACTGTAAGTGTATTATTTAGATTTAGACACTGTTAAGTACTGAATAGATATACTATCCATGTAATATCTAGATTTAGACAATGTGACATACTGAATAGATATACTATCAGTGTATTATATAGATTTAGACAATGTGACATACTGAATAGATATACTATCAGTGTATTAACTAGATTTAGACAATGTGACATACTATATAGAAATACTATCAGTGTAGTATCTAGATTCAGACAATGTGACATACTGAATAGATATACTATCAGTGTTGTTACATATCGGCACGTTTAAAGTAACACAAAGAAAAGAGTGACGACAACAAGCTTTATAAATTTTAACAAAAATAATTTATCTCCCTAGAAAACACGGTGAAAAGGTGAAAATATGAAACAAGACTTACGATTTACGAAGAAGATCCAAAAATTTGTCCTAAAATTGTGAAAAACACATAAGTCCTGTAAACAAACAGTTCTAATTGAAGTAGTCTGAATCTCAGTTCTGTTCCAAGATGGCAGATGATGACGTCAGAAAAGGTTTTACACAAATGTCCAGAATTTTCACTGTGAATCACAATTTGTACTGTTCTGTTCCAATTTAGAATTAATTTCACCAAATGTCTTTGTCCAATGCCAGTTGTGTAGTTCTCCAGGGAAAATAATTATTATTTAAAAGGTAGACAAAGTGCAGCTATCATCAATAACAAAACACATGTTGTTCTACAGTCGTTCTACAGACGTACGAATGAAGAACTCTTTCCAGCACAAAAGAATACCTTCTTCTCAAGGTATTAGAAACTCTATAAGATGTCAAAATGTGACTCTCTAAGGTGTTAAAATATGACTCTCCTATTTCGCAGGTACCTGAGTGTTTAAAACGAACTAAAACATCATTTCATGTACATGCACAAAGAACACATGGCGATTTCGAAATCTCGCCACCGCAGTATAGAATGTCAACAAGTATTATTAGAAATGACCGTGGTCACAGCCAATCATTTACATAGCTTTTGCCAACTGTTTACTTGAATCGACAAACCGACATGCAAAAATCGTGCTCACGCGAGTCACATTTACGTTCTAAATAAACACGATGATTCTATCAAAATGTCAGACCCTGCGAACATAATCATCATCACAATAAAAATTAAAATAATGAAATAAAAATGAAATAGAAAGAATTCAAATTTTAACACACATGTAATTAAACTACATGGTCGTAACAGTGTAGTATCTAGATTTAGACAATGTGACATACTGAATAGATATACGATCAGTGTAGTATCTAGATTTAAATGCCATTACATACTGGATAGATATATTATTATGAAAGTAATTACCATGTCTGATTCAAATAGTCATATCATGAATTTTAAAAAAGTTGTTACTACATTTTTATTCTGTTGATTACAAGTACTATTATTCCATTGAGCAAAGTGATCATATCTGAAAAGACCATCAGTATACTCTGTTATATGTGGAGATAATCCACTTTGCATTAATGTATATATGGTTTCCAAGTTGATTGAAATCTTACCAGATAGTACAGTACATCCCCACTGCTTCCCCTTCTTCCCTCCCCTTGCTCACCTGGGATAAGAACCACATATAAAGGTGTGATTTGACTCTTGGAAAATTGTTGACAGATAATCAGGGTGATTTTGTGCATACAGCTGGCACACAAGGTATGATGCCTTTTCCTTTAAAAGAGACAGCAGCCTTCACCCTACATTGTGCTTTGAAAGCATTGACTAAGAGTGAGAAATTAATAATCAATCCAGTTACTGCAGTATGGATTAGATCTTTTTGTTTAAAAAATTTATGAAAATGAAAGGATTAAGTCTGATTGTTCAAAAGAATATACAGAAGTGAATGGATTAAGCCTGTTTGCTCAAAAATTGCACCAAGAGTGAATGGATTAAGCCTCTTTGCTCCACAACATTCATGGATGTGAATGGATTAAGTGTGATCGCTCAGACAAATGCACAGAAGTGAATGGATTAAATCTATTTCCTCCATAAAATGCATAGATATTAATGACAGAATAATCTTATATAGCAGCTCTTTTATAGAGATATACATGTTCATGCTCAATATTTTATTATGATTTGATTTTTCTTTTTGAATGACAAATTGATGAAATTAATTAACCATCAATAAGCCTTTAGAAAAAGCCAAACTATGAAATTTGATGCCTACTAATTTAAAGTGATATACAGTAAATAATATTAATATATATATATATATATATATATATATATATATATATATATATATATATATATATATATATATATATATATATATATATATATATATATCTATAGTATGTATGCTGTATCAACGATATACCACAAGATGTATAAATTTTTCATCAAAAGGAAACGAAGCTTGCTGAGTTTCCTTTTAATGAAAAATTTATACAATGAGTGGTATATCATTGATACAGCGTACATACTGTACATATATTTTATTTATATCACATACAAATACATATATTTGCCCTTTGAACATGAACACACACACACACACACACACACACACACACACACACACACACACACACACACACACACACACACACACACACACACACACACACACACACACACACACACACATCCTTTGGTCAGTTTGACTTAACTTTTACCATCATTCATAAGTCCAGAGATATCGTGGGATGACACAAATGAAAATCCTCTATGTTTGTCATTTCATAGATATTAGCCCGTATCTTGCTACGATGGTCCAGAGAGAGAGAGAAAAGAGAGAGAAAGAGGGTGGGATGCTTTGGACATTTTTATATATAACTAATAATAATCAATTTTTTAGAAAATTACAGTATGTTTAAGAAACAACGACAAAACATAACATTAAATACATCACAGTATGTGTACCATGTAACCGAGGAATTTATAATGGCGACCTGGTTTGCAACTTTGTATCATTGACAAACACTGTAGATAAATCCCAAGGAAAGTGCACACGTATCATTACGACAAACCATATTCTTGTAGGTTACTTGGTGTAATTTCTATTTCAAGGTTTCAGTCCAGCCCAAATTCATTTTCTCTCTCACTCCACATTTCTGCATAGTTTGTCCGTTATGCATGAGAGTGGAGGGGGAACAAAATCAGAAAGGATTGTGATGAAAATGTGTACCATATTAAATTCATTTAGAAAACAAGGATTATTAATACTTTTTATCGTTATTTTCATACGTCACTAATGATTAATATGTGGAAATTCATCATTGATCTAGAATTAACTGCAGACGGTCACTAGAATGTTTATATATGCGTATCATTGCGCCATGGGTGGATCACAATTTGATATACCAGTAGTATTGGTATATCAAATTGCTTTATACCAACACTTTAAATGCCATGTTATTTTCAATGTATGTGGTATATATATATATATATATATATATATATATATATATATATATATATATATATATATATATATATTTGTCACTTGAAGACACATACATGACAGATTTCTCATTATGACACATAGATTAGAATGGTGACATGAAGACATGTTTGTGACAGATTTCTCCTTATTTCCCTTGGATTAGAATGGTGACATGTAGACACATATGTAACAGATTGCTCCTCATGACCCATGGATTAGAATGGGAACATAAAGACATATAGGTGACAAATTTCTTATTATGACCTCTGGATTAGAATTGTGGCATGAAGACATACATGTGACAGATTTCTCCTCATTACTCCTGGAATAGAACTGTGACATGAAGACACATATGTGACAAATTTCTGTTTATGTCCCATCGATTCAGATGGTGACATGAAGATACATATGCAAATATTTCTCATTATGACCCCTAGATTAGAATGGTGACATGAAGACACATATGTGACAGATTTCTCCTTATGACCCCTGGAATAGAATTGTGACATGAAGATAAATATACAACAGATTTCTGATTCTGCAACTTGGATTAGTATTGTGAAGTGAAGATACTTATGTGAATATTTCTTAGTATGACCCCTAGAATAAAATGGTGACATGAAGACACTTATGTGACAGATTTCTCCTTATGATCCCTGGATTAGAATTGTGACATGAAGACACATATGTGACAGACTTCTCCTTATGACCCCTGGTTTAGAATGATAACTTGAAGACATATACGTGACAGAATTTTCATTATGACACCTGGATTAGAATGGTGACATGTAAGAAAAGCAAGAGGATTTGCAATGGCATACCATCAAATTTGCAGTCTAGCTTCAATTAAAAATAAAAGCTTAATTGTGTAGCCCAGTTACCAACTTTTGTCACATGGATATGAGGTTGGTCACAAGGTTATTGCAGGTGGTCAAGCATTCCACAGAATTCTTCTTAGATTTATTCCCTTTGTAAAAGCTAGCTTTTCAATTTCCTTCATTTACCTTACACCGATAAGGAATTAAGTTTGGTATTTAAATTTTCTTTCAGAACCAGGAAGAGATCTGTGATTTGAGGCAAGCTGGAGCATTCAATAACATCATACCCCCACCACATCTTGCTCGAAAAGGTTTGTGTATTGTGTTTAGCAGTTATAAAACACACCCTATGTAAAGTAAATCTATACATGAAGTACATGTCAAGGACTTGCCAATAAAAATCCTTATGATATTATCTTGTTTAGAGAGGACACATATCTTGCATGGGTAGTCTTAGTGAGATAAAGCTGATTGGTTTATTCAGTGCATTTAATTATGTTTGTTGCAAATAATGATGTCCACTGTTGATTGATTGATTGAGGGCATTTGATTATGTTTCTTGCAAATAATGATGTACACTCCTGTTACTCTATTAAGTATAAAAAAAAGAAATTGAGTGTTGTAAATTTTTCATACAACGTGTAACATATTTTGGAACCTTCATTGAATTATTTCAAAAATTGCCTCATATCAAGAACTCTTGATTTGAAAGTCCAAAATACAGTGAAACCTCCCTAAGCCAGATTCTTTTGGCACCAAGAATCTTGGCTGTTTTATAGAGGTGGTCTGAGGCTGAGATACAGAGATTTGATAACTGTAGGAATTGCCTTTTTGTGACCAAATTATTAAGCCAGTTTGCAGGGGAGATTGAGTTGAAGATTGACTGGTTTAATTTCTATCAGAATGGCCTTATTATAATGAAATTACTAAGCTAGTCTACTGGTGAGACTGGGTTACAGAAGGGCTGGTTTAGGGAATTTTCACTATAATAAATGGTATAAAAATTTTTTTACAACACTACTGATACCAGAGAGAGACAGAGACAGACAGAAAGACAGACACACAGACAGAGACAGACAGACAGACAGACACAGACAGAGAGAGACAGAGACGGAGATTGGTATGAGATTGTATTAGAATTTTTCATTCATAAACAAGCACATTAAAGCTAAGGATTTTCATCAGGTCGAGATTTTAGAGTCATTGTAATAAATATGATGCAAAACTTAAGCAGTGTTAAATGAATTAAAATTAAATTTGTTGCACAGCTTTAGTTGGCATTGTGCAATAGACAAGATCTCACACAATTTACATTGTCAGCATTCTACAGCATAATTTTGGATGGTAAAGGCCGATAATTGTCTGTTACACACTTGTCAGTTATGCATAATGACTCTGTTATCATTGAATTTAAGTTAAATTTAATGAGTACCTTTATATTTACATTTGATGTCTTGTTACCATTATATGTCATCATTTGGTGGAGTTATGGCCCCTTGAATGTATCATATGCCTTCTGAGCTTCTAAATAGTAATTATGTTTCTCAGTTTATTTTGGTTTGGCAAATCAAACTTTGGTAAGTGGAACACTTTGCTATTATTATTATTATTATTATTATTATTATTATTATTATTATTATTATTATTTGCTAACCTGGCCTTAAATCCAAGTGAAATCATAGTATGGTTCTAAGTAAATTGTCCATCACTTGTCATCTGATCACATCTGCTATTTATAACATCTCTAAAATAGCTTCACAAACTGCACTTTACTGTACATGGCTCACTTAGGCTTCAGTGATACTAATCTGTCATCCATTATGGCTGCAGTTGCAAAAATTAAGCAAATTTGATCAAAAGAAACCTATCATGATCAGGTTCCAATTGTTTTCTGTTATAGTTATCAAGAATCAAAATATGGTCAGTGTTGCTAAAAATAGAAAACTTTTAAATTACTTTCTCTGGAAACTACTCAACAGATTTTGACTAGATTTGACAGAAAGTATACTGGTATAAGTCCATTCAAATTTATACAAATGATGCTGATCCTGCCATTAAAGAAAATAACTTTAAACAACTTTTTCTCAGACGCTGCTCTGCAGAATTTTACCAAACTGAGAAAATATTCTGGCATAAAGAACTTTATCTTTTTACAGATGATTCTAATTTGCCCTAACTAAGAGGCATCATTACTAAAACTAAGAAATATTTTAAATAACATCTCAAAAACACTTTACCAATTTTGACAGAAAGCATCCTGGCATGTAGGTCTTCTATGTCGTACAAATGATGCCAGTCTGCCATCAAATATGAATGCTGTTACTAAAAATAGAAACTATTGAATTAACTTCTTCTAATGGCTCTTAATAGTGTTTGACAGACACCAACCTGGCTTAAATGCTTTTCACATTTACTCAAAAGATACCAGTCAAATGTGGACACCATTACAGAATATACAAGAACATTTACTCAAAAGATACCAGTCAAATGTGGACACCATTACAGAATATACAAGAACATTTACTCAAAAGATACCAGTCAAATGTGGACACCATTACAGAATATACAAGAACATTTACTCAAAAGATACCAGTCAAATGTGGACACCATTACAGAATATACAAGAACATTTACTCAAAAGATACCAGTCAAATGTGGACACCATTACAGAATATACAAGAACATTTACTCAAAAGATACCAGTCAAATGTGGACACCATTACGGAATATACAAGAACATTTACTCAAAAGATGCCAGTCAAATGTGGACACCATTACAGAATATACAAGAACATTTACTCAAAAGATACCAGTCAAATGTGGACACTTTTACAAAATATACAAGAACATTTACACAACTTTATCTATGTCCATCTTTCTATCTGTCTTTATGTCGTTCTTTCTATCCATTGTACTTTTGTTTCCACATAGTACCTCTCAATTGTTTTTAGATATCATTGAAATTTGGTATCCAGAACTTGGTTGAGTTCAACTGTCACCATTCTACATCATCATTTAGCAGAATTACATCCCATGATGGTCAAACCCACCCACTTTCATTTTTGCAGAGTCATTCTCGTAATTAGTATTAAATTTGAAACACATTTTGTAGCAGCTTTATATTGATGAGACCTTAGATGAGTTTGATTGTCAGCATTTGATGTCATTGTTTGGCAAGAGTTATAGGCCCTCTTTTAATGTCCACCACTTTTACTTCAGCACAAGAATGGGATTTGAACCCAGAATTTGGTATGCAATTAGATAGTGATAAGACCTTGGATGAATTTGATTGTTTGCGTCCAACATCATCGTTTAGCAGAGTTATAGCCCCTTATTGTTGGACCCACCCACTTTCATTTCCACAGGTTGAATCCCATGATTGGTACTGTATATACTGGCTTATAAGTTTGGTGCAACTGCAAATTACATAGAGCCAGATCTGTTGAAGCATAATGCGCCAGTGGATCTGAGTGAGTGCAGTTTGTTAGGAGTTATCAGTAGAACAAACAACATAGGACATCATCTGCAGGTGCATTATGCTATGGCAGATCAGGATATTTGTTGTTTGCAGTTGGACTTGACTTATAAGGGGGTATATATGGTATTAGCTTTCAGCCATGTTTGATATGCAGCTGAATATGCTTGAGCCTTTGGATAAATTCATTTATATGTTCTGAGCCATCATTTAGCAGAGTTATAGGCCCTGTTTGTCAGACACCACCCACTTTAGTTTCTGTACAATAATTCCCTTGATAATTATTGGATATCAACCACATTTGGCATGCTGCTTTAAGTTAATGGAGGAGTTCAGGTGTCTGCAATCTATGCCATCATTTAGCTGAGTTACAGCTCTTAATAATCAGACCCTTCCACTTTTGTTCCTGCACAATAATTCCCTTGATTACTTTTATTGAGTGCTCTTGTCCACAATTTGGAGTTGAATTTAAGATAAACTTGAGTAGTCACTGCACTACTAATTGACAGACTCAACCATGTTTGTTTCCAAAATACGCGGTTTATTGCTTGTATTATTATTGGATTTCAACAAATTTTATTGCACCTTGATATTAATTAATGTTTTTCAGCAAAACGTTGGGTTCATCAGTTCCTGGAATTTTTGTTTTGTTTTTATTGTCACTGTTGATGTTATTCTTAATGTCATTGTCATCATTATTACTACTACTACTAATACAATTACTACTATAATTGTTAGATAATGAAAGCAAGGAGGACAGGAGAGTAAGGGCAAAGAGAGCTATGGACCATTTAGTGACCAAATATTCTGCATTGCATGTCATTAATGTCGTCTCCCAACATGGCAGCCAGCAGGTATACCCATCATTTGGAACATCCTTGACTTTTTCAATAAGAGATAAATATACAGATATACTTGTCCTTCAGAAAGAGACATGGCGGTAATCAAAGTTATACTTACAAAATTGAGCAGTTTGGCAGACAAATAATAAAATTCAGGAGAGTTTGGGGGGAAAGCTGAAAATTTAGATTTAGCTGTTATCATTTTACACCAATACACATTCTAAATAACTTCCCATAGTTATACTCCACCACAGCCTATAGGCATTTTATAATTTTTTATTTTATGGTCAAGAAAGAAAACTCTTTGAAGGAACTATTTAAATGATTTGTGATGTTTTCCAGTGATTTATTCCAGTTAAATATTTTATTTAGTGAGTGCCAGGATTAATCACTGTTATCATATTTTTTTTTCTTATTATTTTCTATCAATACTGCAGGAAGTGACAGTTATATTTTTCACTTACTAGCCCAGCAAGGATGATGCAGGGTAGTTGGTTTCAGAATTTTTTTCTATGCAAAGTTAGGGCTACCTGGGGCAACTTCAATGAATTTTTCCTTACCCAGCAATGATTTTTTGTTATCCCAGCTGGTCAGGATAAAGGGAATTATCATCCTTGCACTATTATACAATGCATCAACTACAATATCATCCATTGGATTCAGTTATTTGTTGAGGTACTTTGGATGGTTGGTCTAGTCAGATTTGCTACCCTTAGAATATCCACTATTATTTTAGCCAACCTTCCTTGTCATTTTGTTATAGACTTGAATAGCGACTCATTGCATATTACACAAGTGAACAATATTTATACAGTGTATCTGGCATAGATCTTTGGTAACAAATTAACAACAATATTCGGAAACATTTGAGGCTTGTAGATATTGTTTAGTTTTCCACAGAACCAAGTTATACATTTCTCACAATTTGATGACAGAAATTGTTATTAATGTGTCAAGAATTTCTTTTTTTTGACATTGTATTAAAACCATATGTCTGTAACTAAATGTCTGTGTTCTGCTGATTGCAGCAAGCTGACATGGCAAAGGCTACACAGCTTCTTACACAAGACAAACTTTGCTGTGGTCTATCCATGTTCCAGACTATCTTATACCAAATCCAAACATTCCTGGATGATGAGATTTGGCGAGGAAAGCCTCCAGAAAATGGTGTAATAAATGTAAATGAGTGCCAGGAATTTCACAGACTATGGAGTGCCATGCAGTTTGTTTTCTGCATGCCAGTGGGACAAAATCTAAGTATAGAGTAAGTTTTTGTGGCACTTCCATATTTTACCCATGTCTAACACATCATATAACATCTTGTCCATTAATCACCAATTACATCTTCACTTGATAAATGTTTTTTGAGGAACTTATTGGGTTGAAATTAAATTTGGCATGAGGATTTATACTGGAAATACCTACCTTCAGTATGATGCTCAACATTATTAACTTTGATTGAGAGTTATGGGCCCTGTTTGACTTATCACTTGACCCCTGCATATTTAATTTTTTTTTTAATTGTACCATATTGGTGGTGGCATCTATATCACATAAATGCTTTTCTAGTTTGCAGTTGAGACTTAATTAAAGTTTATGGTGTTAACATTGAATTGAAAAGAAAGTATGACAACTTATGCATAGCACATATTCTACAGCCTTGGTAATCATGGTTGAAGTCCTGGAGTGCTATGGTAATCATGGTTGAAGTCCTGGAGTGCTATGGTAATCATGTTTGAAGTTGGTGGCGTGCTATGGTAATCATGTTTGAAGTTGGTGGAGTTCTATGGTAATCATGTTTGAAGTCAGTGGCATACTGCAGTATTCATGTTTGAAGTTGGGGGATTGCTATGGTAATCATATTTGAAGTTGGTGGAGTTCTATGGTAATCATGTTTGAAGTCAGCGGCATACTGCAGTAATCATGTTTGAAGTTGGGGGATTGCTATGGTAATCATATTTCTCATTTTTGCCCCTGCCTGTAGAAGTCTGAAGTGCTTTAGTAATCATATTTATCATGTGTTCATCAGTCAATCTGTTCATCTGCCTGTCAGTAATTTGGGTTTTAGAAGATGACATCAGGGGATATTATTTGACTTGAACCAAAATTGGTATGCAGCTTGATGTTGATGTGATCTCAAAAGAGTTTGGTTGTCAGCCTTCCTAGTAGTCAGTTAGTAGAGTTATAGTTTCCAAGTACCTGACCTCTTGACTTTTCTTTCACCAGTTTAACTTTACCAAGGATGACTGGATTTCAGCCTTTTTCGGCATGCAGTTTGATATTGCGGAGACCTTGAAGGAAGTGTTTATTTACTAGATTTGTGTCCACCTGACTTAGATTTCTATTGTGTTCATTTACCATTGATTTTTGTATTTCAATCAGTTGCAGCTTTTTATTGACGAGTCCCTGAATGATTTTGAATTCAGCATTCCATGACATTATTTGCAGGATTTATGCCCCCTAACTTTCTGTCCCCTGTCTTCAGCTTTAGCAACTTAATTTTGCCAAGATTTGTTGGATTTCAACCAAATACGGCCAGCAGCTTTGTATTGGTGAGATCTTGAGCAAGATAAAATTCCAGCATTCCACAACATTTACTGGAGTTATGGTACTTCATTGTCTGTCCCTGTCTTTGGAGTCTGCAGCATAACTCTACCAAGATTTGTTGGATTTCAATCAAAATTGGCACACAGCTCTGTATTGATGAGACTTAAAACATTGTCTTCAAGAGTTTTGCCCCCTGATTGCCCATCCTTGACTTTGGGTTATGTAGCATTACTTTACCTGTAATTGTTGGATTTCAACCAATGCAATTTCATATTGATGAAATATTGTTTGAACTGGATTTCAACCAGATGCAAATTCATATTGATGGGACCTTGTCTCAGCTAGATTTCAACCAGATGCAAATTCATACTGATGGGACCTTGTCTTAGCTAGATGTCAAGCATTCTGCAACATTGTTTACAGGATTTATGGCACTGAACTCTCTATCATCCTGACTTCACTTTACGCAGCACAACTTTACCAAGGATTGTTGGATTTCATCTAAATTTAGCTTGCAGCTTTATATTGGTAACACCTTGATTTTGATTTTAAACACCTGATGGCATCATATAGAAGTGTTATGGCCACTAATTACATTGAACACAGGTTTCTTGCAGCATAAATCTACCACAGAATATTGATTTCAACCAAATTTATGATACACTTTTATATGAATGAGACTTTTGAATGAGTTGGATTTTTCAGCATTCCAGGGTCATTTAGATTAGTTATGGCCCCTGAATGCCCATTCTCATATCTTTGGCTTCTCAACTCAAGTACCTCTGTTAAAAGCCTGCAAAGCAAATTGTGATGAGTGGGTCCTTACTGATGCATCCATCATTTACAATTCAAGTTTATTGATGGCCAAATATTGTATATTTGACAGTTCAAGATTGGTTATGTGTATACATTTTGCATTATTGTGTCCTGGAAAAACAGTCCCACTGAGGGCATGTATATACCTTAAAGAAATGTTAAATGAATGCACATTTCATTCCGCTGTTTACGAGATATTTAGATTTCTTTCATTTCCATCCAGACAGCTGTTTGGGGAGGGTCTAAACTGGGCAGGATGCACACTAATGGTTCTACTGCAGCAACACAGGCGTTTTGAGGCTCTGGACTTCTGCTACCACATTGTGAAGGTCAACAGGGTTGATATGAAGAATGATATTTTGGAGGGAATTGTATGCACTTTCTTTTTCTTGTTCATTGTCTATAGGGTTTTATGTTTGTTTTTCATTCATTCATTCATTCATTCATTCATTCATTCATTCATTTAAATTATATTTATTAGCACTATCTTTTTGAAATATTTTCTCTTTATACTACAGCTGTATGTTTGTCCATCTTTAAAGCAACCTGACAATGAATTGCACTTGTGTAATTTATTGTCTACTTTCATATAATAACCATTAAATTGTCTTGAATGAGTGATTTCACATTAAAAAAACTTGCTTACTGCCCTTAGCCATGACATCACCAGAGTGCTATCTGGATGTGGTGGCTTACTTTATAGTGATACCATATGTACTCGATTATAAGACAAGTCAAACTGCAAACCAAAAAGATGTTGATCTGCTGTAGCATAATGCATCTGCAGATCAGGGTTTATGCTGTTTGTTTTACTGATTACTCCTAACAAACTGTGCAGACCCATATCTGCCAGCACAGTATTTGACAGCAGATCTGGGTCTGTGCAGTTTGCAGTTGGACTCATCTTATAAGCAAGTGTATCTAGTAATATGCAATAAAAATAAAAGTTTTATATCTCATATTTGTAGACAAGGAAACACCAAATGGCAAATTAATTTATTGGTCATCATTTCACTACAATATAGATATTAAAGCACAAGACTAGTGAGACCTTTCTGCTTCACTGCCCACATTATTTTACTGGAACACAAAGGTCAGTAGTGAGATCTTTAATGCACAGAACTAACTCCCTAGTCACTGATGAGACAGATCAGATGGAAGAAGTAGAGCATGTGAAATCTGTACTAAGAGTAAATTACTATCCAGAGTGGATTTTCAAACTTCTGGAAAAGAGAAGAAAAAAAAAACAGTAGTGGCCCAAATAGAACCAACATTTGCATGCTATATATCTGCAGTACATCAGAAATCCTAGCTAGAGTATTCAGGCAACATGGGATTAATTAATTAATTAATTAACAAACCATACAACTCTTTAAGAGAATAAATTACACATGTGAAGGACAAATGGAAAATCTGAAAAAATGTGGTGTGGTTTATTATATAAAATGTAGTGACTGTGAGAATGACTACATCAGTGAAACAAGCTGAGTGTTAGAACCAAGGATTAAGGAACACATTAGTAAAGTCATCTGTCATATGTGAACATTGTAGAAATGTTTGACATTCCATCATTCCCAATCAGACCAAGATTATCACATCTGAGGACAACACATGGAAAAAGAAGGTGAAGGAAGCAATTTAAATACGATAGCAGAGGCCATCACGAAACAGGGATGAGGGGCTTGAATTACAACTTGTCTACACTAGTCTTATCATGTGACCATTTTAAGTCATGTGATCAACACTGGTTGCTGTTGAAGGCAGTGTGATATTGCCAAAGTTTTGACTTCTTAAAATATTTATGGTTTGAGTATGGGAAATTATTAATGATCAGTAATTGAACTTGTTACATTTTCAAATAATAATGTCCCATCTTAAAGTAGCCTTAGCCCAGAGCAGCTTTCTAAAATAAAAGCACATTAGTAAACAACTGCATGGTCACATTAAAACTTTCTACAGCTAACTGGAATTATCCCCATGTGGTTGACCCAAATACAGCTAAATCAGTTTAAAGCAGCAAAATGAAAGAATACCTCGATGACATTAATGTGGTCAAAGTAAGAGGTAGCACAAATGCAACAGACTGCTGGAATATTTCCATTTCTCACAGTCAAAGTTTATTTGACTAAGATTACCAGCTGAGTTGTTGTTGATGTCAACCAGGGCATGCTTGTGATTTTCCAAAATCAAACTGGAAAACTGCAAGTATCTAACATGGACATTCAAGACATTGTTTTGAAGCTGTGAGGTGCTGTCACAAATAATCTGGCTGAAATCAGTTAAATCAGGGGAATCAGAGACTTGGATATGTTGATTGTATTGATCAAGAATTTCCCAATTAAACAAGACTTACCAAGGTTGCAATTTGATTGGGATTTTATGGACCTATAAGTGCCTGAGGGATCACATGAGATGGAATTGGTCATGTGATGAGCCAGTCTTTAGAGTATGATCAGCTTGGATGCCTCAGAGAACAACAATGGGGTGGGATATGCATGAAGATAATTAATTTGCATATGGGTGGGCATGTGATCCCTCAGGCAATTACAGGTTCATAAAATCCCAATCAGATTGCAACTTTGGTAAGTCTTGTTTAATTGTGAAATTTTATTTCCCCTGTAGGTGCCTTGGGATCCCATGAGATTTCAGAGTTTTATGCATCCAAGCACAACACTAAGAAAAAGGAAAGTAGATGAAACTGTAAAGGACAATATATAAGCATCTGAGATTGAATCAAAATTTTTCATAGTTGGGACTTACCAAGTGCAGCACTGCTGAAATCTAAGCTATCCGATACAGGTTTATGAACTTAAAGAAAGTGCAATCATTACTCCATCCTACAGTCTTAATAACAGTAATATTAATAGTATGCAAAGACAGTTTCATTTTAGCTGCAGCAGTTCTTGATGCAGCTCTAGTGCTGTGGGCCCCAAAAATGGATGTATCAATCCCTGCCTCCTTCATAACAGTCTTGATCCATCTAGCTATGGTGCTTTTAGCAGCAGCTCTGAAAGGAGGTTGTGTGGTTATCAATAACTTTTTCTCATTTCCCAGAGGGAAGAAGTTCTACTGATGTATTCTTGTAAGGTTTCAACTATTCATAGTCTTTTATCATGATAACGCAGAAAAAGTCATTCGTGGGAGATGCTGACTAGGTTTACTTGGCTTCAAAAGGTCCCTAATTCTGACAACAACTCTATCAGAAAAATAGTAATATCATCAATATTTATGACATGCAAAGTTTGGCATCTTTGGCTACTAAGTAAGGCCAACAGGATCGCTAGTTTCTGAGTCACTTGTTTCAAAGAAATGTTCCCCAAGGGAAATAATTTTTCCAGATGCTGAATCACAGTTCTCACATCCCAGGTTATTCCATATCTTGGCAAACTTGGCCTACGTAGATAAACTCCTCTCAAAAATCTTTTTATGAACACATTATTACCTAGGTCAACATTACTACTCAATTTAACTAAACTGGATATAGCAGATCTGGCAGTGTTGATGGAGCTGTAACCTAAACCAGAGTCAAACAGGTCTGTCAGGAAAGCCAGGACTGAATTTACAGGTGGATCAAGTGGATCAATATGTTTCCCAACTGAAAAGTGCAACCATTTCTGGAGATGTGTCAAAAACTGTTTCCTTGTAGATTCTCTCCGTGAGTCAAGTATGACACTGGCAGTTTGTCCTGATATGCCTTTATGGAACAAGGCTTTCCTGATAAGCGAAACACAGCTAGCTGGGATGTCCACAGCTTATGTTCTTTGAGTGGATCCTGAGTGGATCCTGAGTGGATCCTGAGGTATGGTCAACAGGCCGCAGATTTGTGGAACAATGTATGATTGCTGAGAAATTTGTCACAACAGGAAGGGAAACCCAGGCTGTGTTGTCAACAATGGTGCTACAAGAACCAATTCTGCACAGTTGTCTACTATCTTTTGAAGAACATGTCCCACCAGGCTGAAAGGTGGGAACATATATAAAATTAGGTCAGACCACTTCATAGAGAAAGCATCAATGGCCCACGCTTGTGGGTCTGGTCTATATGACACATATTTGTGAATTTGATAATTCAATCTAGAAGCAAACATACCAATGTCAAACTGTCCAAATTTTGCCTGAATTTTATTAAAGATTGCTTTGTTTAACGTCCACTCTGCATCTTCATTGAAATTCCTTGATAGGTGATCTGCTTCTACATTATTCTTCCCAAGAAGATGGCATCACTCAACCAAATCTGTCTTTCTATACACCAAAACCAAATATCACGGGCCATTTGATCTAGTAATCTCTTCCTACCTCCCATTTTGTTAACATATGCAACAGCTACAGTATTATCCATGAAGATCCTAATGTGTACGTTATATTTGTATCCACAGAGAGACTTTAATGTCAGGAAACAGGCCTGCAATTCTAAAACATTGATGTGGCTCATTTTCTCAGTACTACTCTAGTAACCACAAGTTTTTAACATCGTCTGTCTCATTTACCCCTCCCCATCCTATAAGAGAAACTGTCACTTTCGATAATAATGTCAGTCTCATTTACCCCTCCCCATTCTATAAGAGAACTGGCACTTTTGATAATAATGTCTGGATTACCTCTGCAAATAGGCATAAAACTGATTTTAACATTTTGGATCCACCATTTAATTGTGTCTTTAGCATTGCTGGAAAGAGAAATTGATGCATCATAATTGCCCTTATGCATTTTCAGTAATCTGTCTTCTCCCTTTCCAAAGGTTTGTAGTAAAGAGGGGCATATTCTAAGCCTGGCTCACTAGCAACCATTGCGCCTATTAATTGTGCTAATTCACAAATAGTCAAATGTTTCTGTTGCAACACTGATTCATAAAACTCAACCAATGCCTGTGCCTTTCCCTGAGTCAATCTAACCATCATATTTACAGAATTAGTGAGAAATCCCACAAAGCTGATAGTTTGTCTGGGTTGCAAAATGGATTAATGGGGTATATTATTAATCCTAAATTGTCCAATAATGCAGCAGTATGACACACATTGTTATGACGCTCTAAGTACTTGAAGCAGATTATCATCCAAATAGACAACATTGAGATAACCCATCTTATGCAAGGAAACAGGCTTCATGATTTTGGTGTATACTCGTGGTACAGATGCCAGTCCATTTGGTAAACAGGTGTACTGATAAAATTGGACTTTCCAGTGAAAGCATAAATATTTGCGAAAAGCAGTGTCAACTGGAATAGTGTAATATGCATCTTTCAGGTCAATCGAATCAAAATAAGAATCTTTGCAAACCATGCATTGTCAGTGATGTTTTTATTGTCTCCATTTTAAGATGGTGATGTACCACATGTGCATTGAAAGCATGCAGGTTAAGTATAACCTGGATGCTCCCATCACACTTTTCTCTAATGAATATGTTAGACAAGTACTTTACACAGGCAAAGTTTATTCTCTCAACTACTCACTTTTTCAGCAGTTTATCAATTTTGGTTGTAATTAGAGTGGATTCTTTGTCAGTGAATTTTCTCTGCTTTGGAATACAAGTTTGGACTGGGCTGCTATCGAGTTCGAGTCTATAACCTTTCAGATTAGATAAAATCCGTGCATCAGAGATTATCTTCTGCCATTTTTTAGCACATCGACTAACCTTACTAGTGACAAAATTTTCTGGCATATTATATAAGGCTGGGAAAGAAACTATGCTCTCGTGAATGGGAAAACTGTTACTTACAGTTTTTATGGAAGATACAACACTGCCTCTGTTCACAAATCTTAACAGGGGTTGCAAGGTCGCCTCTTTTTGAGGTTCTGTGGTCCCCATTGGTATGGTTGCCATTGATAGGGCTGGGACCTGGCCCCCATCTTGAATAAAAAAAGACTTGGGTTCTGCTTGAGCACCTTTATAATTTGAGTATCTTCCAGTGTTTGAAGGAGAAAACTTTCCAGACACTTTGTTCCCCATCTGCTGAGCATCTGCAATATTTTTAACTTCTGTAGACAGATCATCTCCAAGCAGGAGGTCAGTTACCTTATTTTGGGGTGCACAGAGAGATTGATAACTGTAATTGAGATCTGGCTTGATCTGTTCTTTCCTCTTATGAGACATGTCACAAAATGCAGAAGAAAGCATCGGCAATACATCACCAGCATCTGCAAGCAGTTTATTTACATTTGTAGGTGTACCGTCTAACTTATTGTGTAGTAATTCGTCCATGATCCTGAGAAAGGGAACACTAGCTTTAGCAACAGTTCCTGGAAACTTTTGGAGCTTGGCAGCCATTTGTTTTGTAGCTTTGTTCATTTTTGACCAAATCTTGGGATTTATTTTAGGCACACTTAAATTTTGGCAACTTTGTGGCCTTAAATGTTTTTCGCTCAAGTCCTTAAATTTATCCTGTGCTATTTGGGCCCTGAATCCCACATTCACAACTTTGGCCAAGCTCTCCTGAATGGGCTGCCCACAATGTTCATGTGCTTTTTAAAAGTCGGAGTTCTTTCAGGATGTAATTTCCTTCAGTTTCTGAAGGTAAATTTGGTGGTGAAGTTACTAAGTTTTGAAGGCCATGCTCAGAGTCATCGACATCTTCCTCACTTTCCGTACTGGTGGAAGAAAGATCACTTCCCTCATTATGCTGAACCATTTCCTTCCATGCATGTTTTCGTGCCAGTCCTCTGAATCCTGGCATATCAGCCATGGGTTTTTTGCTAAGACTGCCAACTTGTGACTTCAAAGTTGTTACCGTAGCTGACAAATTTGTCAGTAATTCAAGCTGACAGTCCCACGTCACTTGATTGTGGGTTGCTTGTCATTCAATAAGACTGTCATCTGGGCACCGTCATTGTTGTGCAGATGTCACATTTTCTGTAGCTGACTCTCTCGAGAATTCACAGTCACATGACGAACTCATTGTAGGTAATTGCACAGTCCCCTTTTCTGTAGATGCAGGCTTTCTCCTTGATTTTGACGCCACTACAAGGCTATCATTTTGCATCGTTGTTCCCCCTTAGGAATCATTGCATTTTGTTGCAACCATGATGGAGAAATCTTTGGCCTTATCAGCTAAACGCTGCTTGGCTCTATTTTGCAATATTTCTTGCAATAGTCCATGCCCTGTATTGACAAGATACCTTTGGCTTTGTCCTGATTTTGCCATTGTGCAAAGCTGTGCAAGATACGACACTCAAAAACAATGAAACAATTAAGTACAGTACAGTTGTGACTGTATGAGGTCTTTAAAACTGTAGAGGAAATTTCTGCCCCACACTAAGTTCAAATTTGCATGAAAGTTCTGCTGTAAATTACTGGAATCGCAAAATTTTTAACTTGAGAAAAACAAAAAGTACTGACTCCTTGATTCTGGACCATTCACTGACTCATCATATGACCAATTCCATCTCATGAAATCCTGAGGCTCTTACAAGGGAAATAAAATCATTTATGTAGTTGCGACTGTGATGAAATAATATATGGATGCAAAGATCACAGAGCTGCTTCCACTACCATGTGTAGTAGCTTCATGGGGATATATTGAAGGTACATTGACTAAAGAAAGAGTGAGAAAACATTATAACAAGTGGCCAATTTACCTTCAGTGTCATAGGGATTACTTTAATAACCCTGAACCTCACATCATAAAGGTGCTCATGTCTGTATCACATTTATTCATCTTATTTGGATATAGAGGTGAGTGGGGTACAACGACAGTACTGGAAAATTATCAGCTGCATATTGTTACATCACCAAAGAACTTTAGTTATGAGAATTTTTCACATATGCTGTACCAAGTTCATTAGTTGACAGAGAAGACATTCAGTTCAAAGGGCTCCAGTTTTTTCCAAATGGATATTTAACTATCCTTGTTGTTTGTGTTTAAAGATTTGTTATTACATATAAGTGAATGATTCTGACCATGGTGATGAAGTTGCAGAATTTCTGGATGATATGCTGGACCAGCTGACAGCAGATGGTAATATTAATAGCAATTGTATGCCACTTGTAAGTGAATATCTGCTTCAGAGTGGTGTTATCAGACCAACAAATCCACCCAAGATACATTCCCAGTTGATTATGTTGCAGCAACATTAACTCAACCAAGATGAGAAAAATCCAGTCTGTTATTCAACAAGAAGGCACTTGTCCATGTAACAGTTTTTGGGTGGTCATTTCAGAAACTATTCAGTGGCATAATCAGTAGTCTTATATCAACACAATGCCAGGTCTCAAGAACTTACAGTCACCCAGAAATTTAAATATCTCCCCCAAAAAGATATTTTCAATGATTGTATGACAATTGTATCAAGATAAAAGAATAATTGGTCAGAAGTGTATGTGTTTATGTATTACACCTAAGGAAGGCCAGCCTGTTGAGCAAATATACCTTTTTTACAGTCACATTATTAATAGAAATTGACCTTCAGTGTTACTGACATAAAATAATCAAAGCAGAACAATAGGTGTAATATGAATTCATGAAGAAAATTGTGTTACTTGTGAAATACAAATTTGTGTGTATGGTTATAGATGCTATTAGCGGAATAGCCATAGCAACCACCATTGATCTAGGTATGATGGGAATCATGACTATGGTAACTATTATAGGCACAGTACAATCTGAATTGTTGTTGGAGTCATATCAAGAGTAATCCATGTTGCTAGCAGCACTGGTAAAATAATCTCATTATAGCTGCACTTGTAAATATGTCTATTGAGAAGTTCTCATGGCAGTCTCAGTACATTTATCAAGTTGTACTTGATATCTGTTGAGGATAAAATGATTACCATGGCTGAGTTTGACACCATGTTGTTAGAAATGGAAAACCACTAGTGACTCAGAGCATGGATATGAAACTGGATCATTAACAACTCTGATTTACAGGTGGTGAAAATCAAGTAAACATTTGCATGTTTGCCAGTGCATTTATGGTTTCAGGATTTGGAACCATAGTCAACACTCATTTAATTTCAAATGATTGACAACAGTAGTATGATAATAGCATTTTTGTTCTTGGTTACTAATAATAGTTGAAGTCTTCTACCCCATATGACTATCCTCTGGCATGGACGCCTTATGGTAACTTTGCTTGGAGACACACATGGATTACAATTACATGTGTGTGCATGGGTTCACATGGGTGCATGTGTCATGTGAGGACAAAGTCATGATGGTTGTTAAGAGTTTAACGTTTTTTCTGAGTTTATCGTAGTATAAACTGTCAGTTGCTGACTCACACGGCTAATAATGCCCGAAGGGTGTTATGTAAGCTTTGTGAGTTGCAACTGACAGTTTACGCCATGATAAACTCAGAAAAAACAATGTAAAACTCTTATAACTGAAATTTCAGTTATTTGTTATGTTACTTTGTTTGCATCATTAAAATACAAAAATCTCCATTGAGCATAGTAATACAAGGTTTGGGTTCTCTTATGTAGCTATTTATAGCACTTGGGATTGTCCTGTTTGATTGCAATAAGGTCATCGTAATACCAGTCCTTCAACCAAAGGAAGCCAATATAAGGATGATATGATATTTATATTTTACCTTAATGGACATGTGTATTCAAAGCGGAAGCTCAATATTTATAGTCATGATGTAAGAATTTATGTGTTCATAGACTGACTCAAAGTGATTTCAGATTCATATCTGTTTGGACATGCAAGTGATCTAATTTCGTTCTTCAAAACCTATTTTAGTGTTTATAAACAGGCTGGACTAATACATGTAGGTGTATGAGGTTAGGTTATAGAAGCATTTTGGATTGAGGTCATCCTGATGATCAGCTAGGAACTTGACTGGTGTAGGTTCATTCAAACTAAATGATAACTCACTCTGTGATACTTCTTCCATTTCAAAAGGCTCATCAAATATAGATGGGTCAAAATTTTAAATGTCTTGGTGCATGAAAGTTAGGTAAAGTTAGTAAAAATCTCCAAATTCTGGCATTTCAGCTTCAGCATTGGATAGCTATAATACTGGTGACCTTGACCTAATGCACTTCAAACATTTTTATCCATATTTTTTCACAAATTTTGACAAAGAAGGAATGAATTTATTCATAAAAGATCAGGAATATCTGTTGCTTTAGTCTTTCAAATTAAATTTAAGTAATTAGTTTTTAAAAAATTGTAAGATTGTTCTTTTTCTTTAATGCTTACTTTGTATCTGCCTTCATTGGCAGTGTTTATCTTCTGCTGTAAACATGACTCTATTTATGGAAGTGGGTATTCTTAGAAAAGTAGTTCTCCTCACAGTTCATACATAAATAAACACAATTCATTTTGATCACGTGGTAACATTCTGACCAATGGAAATATTAATTTTCTTTACAAGCTACTGCCATTGCAATTATAAGGCTTTAACCTAGATCAGTAACAAAATTGTAAAACCCTTATTATCATACTACTGCTGGGAATTGGCAATGAGAATTTAATTAGATGTTGACTGCTGACTTTGTTTTTTGATTAATGACATGTGAAAGTCTATGTTGTAACTAAAAGCAGACGTGCTTTGAATTATCACATTAATTATATCATTTGTATAAAACCAAGTAACAATTAAATATCATACATATCCTACCTGTATGAGAACTAATGGCTGCGTGTCAAGGCAGCTCATTTCAACTGACCATTTAAACACTGTTTTAAGTATTATTATTTAATATAATTAAGGTATCCAACATTAATCAGAAGGCTTATACCATTCATTAACAAATGTGATCAAAGATAGATGTAGCAATGGAACCATGCACAAAGCATACTTACATGTGATCAAGGATAGCAAATGAACCATGCACTTCAGCATGCTTACATGTGATTAAAGATAGCAATGGAACCAAGCACATGGCATACTTACATGTCATCAAAGACAGCAAGGGAACCATGGACAAAGCATACTTACATGTGATCAAAGACAGCAAGGGAACCATGCACAAGGCATACTTGCATACTTACATGTGATCAAGGATAGCAAAGGAACCATGCACAAGGCATACTTACATGTGATCAAAGATAGCAAGGGAACCATGCACAAGGCATACTTACATGTCATCAAAGACAGCAAGGGAACCATGCACAAGGCATACTTGCATACTTACATGTGATCAAGGATAGCAAAGGAGCCAAGCACAAGGCATACTTACATGTGATCAAGGATAGCAAAGGAACCATGCACAAGGCATACTTACATGTCATCAAAGACAGCAAGGGAACCATGCACAAGGCATACTTATATGTCATCAAAGACAGCAAGGGAACCATGCACAAGGCATACTTGCATACTTACATGTGATCAAGGATAGCAAAGGAACCAAGCACAAGGCATACTTACATGTGATCAAGGATAGCAAGAGAACCAAGCACAAGGCATGCTTACATGTGATCAAAGATAGCAAGGAACCATGCACAAGGCATACTTACATGTCATCAAAGACAGCAAGGGAACTATGCACAAGGCATACTTACATGTCATCAAAGACAGCAAGGGAACCATGTACAAGGTATACATACATGTGATCAAAGATAGCAAGGGAACCATGCACAAGGCATACTTACATGTGATCAAAGACAGCAAGGGAACCAAGCACAAGGCATACTCACATGTGATAATGTGTAGAAAGGGAACCAAATCACATGGCATACTTACATGTGATCAAAGACAGCAAGGGAACCAAGCACAAGGCATACTTACATGTGATCAAAGATAGCAACAGAACCAAGCACAAGGCATACTTACATGTGAAAAAGGATAGCAATTAAGAGAACCAAGCACAAGGCATACTAACATGTGAGGAAGGATAGCAAGAGAACCAAGCACAAGATATGCTTACATGCAATCAAGGATAGAAAGAGAACCAAGCACAAGGCATAATTACATGTGATAAAAGATTGCAAGGAAACCATGCACAAGTCATACTTACATGTGGTCAAAAATAGAAAAGGAACCAACCAACAATAACACAATGTTTTTGCTAAATGCACACATGATGCACCTCTTTATGTTTACCTTGCTATCTTACACATGCTATAGTTTGTTTCTTGGACCCCATCACTAGCAAGACATATAAATGTAAAAATCAGATAATAGTTACTGTTGATCAATGTAAAGGTAAGAATCTGATAATTACAGTTATTGTTGATAGATGTTGAATTCAAGTTTATCAAAATTGCCTTTAAGAGAAATTTCAGCTTTCACCCAACCAAAAAATTACATGTGCATCAGTGTCCAGTGTGCACATAAGTTGTCTATTTCTTATTATTAGTATGCTTCAAGTCAAAAGTGAGACAACCTCAAGTATAAACTGCACATTAATCACAGTTTAGTGAATTTGAACTGTTTCTTCTTTTCAGATTTTGAGGGCATAGGGTAGTCCTCATACTTATGGGTATAGGGTATTTGATATTCATCATATTTGTAGGTATAGGGTAGTGCTCATGCATATTGGTATAGGGTATTCATCATATTTAGTGGTATAGGGTAGTCCTCATGCATATGGGTATAGGGTAAAGGGTAGTCCTCATATTTATTAGTATAGGGTTAGTCCTCATACTAATCGGTGTAGGGTAAAGGGTAGTCTTCATGCTAATAGGTATAGGGTATATGGTAGTCCTCATATTTATCAGTATGGGGTATAGGTTAATCCTCATGCTAATGGGTATAGGGTAGTCCTCATGCTAATGGGTATAAGTATAGTTAGTTAGTTATAGTCAGTTAGCCGACCCACCCATAAACACGGTCACATTTTAGACTGGATTCTTTATAGACCTGATGACAATATTCTACAGTCCTCCCTGGTGTCCCACAAACTTGCATCAGATCATCTCTGCATTATATGCCATCTTGACGTATCAGTCCCTAACCCTCCACCGTTATTTGCTACTAAGAGAAGCCTCTGTATGATAAACAGAACCCAACTAATGCATGACAGCCAAGCAAACCTAGCAACTAGTTTACCTCCTACAGCAGAACAACTCAATAACTGCCTGCATTCATTGCTTGACAAACATGTCCCAGCAACCAAGTGCAGAGTATCAGTTCAGAAGTATTCTCCATGGTATAGCAGTGTTAGGGACAAGCATTGCATTACTAAAAAGAGAACGCCGTAAGGCTGAGAGGATTTAGCTTTAAACCAGACTCATATTTATAAGCAGATCTATAAAGCTGCTAAGAAGAATGTCACAAACATCGTTCATGCAGCGAAATCAGCCCACTACAGTAATAAGATCACTGAAAGTTCCAGCTGCAAAGAGCTCTGCGAGATTACTAACAAGCTAATGTCAAGGAACAAATGTACACCACTTCCAACTACCTTCTCTCTAGTCAACCTTCCAGACCTGTTTGCAAATTTCTTCCGTGACAAAGTACAAACCATCAGAGATAAGCTTGACAACACAATTTCAATTGACTTTTCATCACCATACAGTTGCGATACAGAATTTCAGCAGCAACCATTAGCAGCATTTGAACCTGTCTCTATGGATTTAGTACATACAATCGTGATGAAGAGTGCACCAAAGTCATGTGAACTTGATCCGATTCCGACATCACTGCTGCTTGAGTGCTTAGATCCAATATTGCCTTCACTAACTGATGTTATTAATACTTCTCTCTCATCTGAGGAATTCCCATCATTTTTCAAAACTGCCATTGTAAAGCATCTGCCGAAGAAACCAACACTCAACCATAACGATATTAAGAACTACTGTCCAGTTTCTAATCTCCCATTCATGTCAAAAATCTTAGAAAAAGTTGTTTTATCCCAACTTGTATCTCATCTGAATTCAAACAGTCTTTTTAGCAATGTACAGTCTGCATATCACCCTTGCCACAGTACTGAAACTACTCTTCTGAAAGTAGTTAATGACCTTCTCTCTGCGTTGGATAGCGGAAATTTTACAGTCCTCACTCTCTTTGACTTGTCTACAGCATTTAACACAATAGACCATGATATATTACTTCACCATCTCCACCATGTATTTGGCATTCATGATACAGCCTTACTATATGGTTCAAGTCCTACTTGGTCAACAGGACACAAATTGTGTCTGCAAATGGAAAACACTCCAGCCCAGTTGATCTATGTTGTGGTGTTCCACAGGGGTCTGTTCTTGGACCAGTTCTCTTCATTCTATACACTCAGCTACTCTCAAGTGTCATAGATCATCATCCAGTGCCTCACCAATTGTATGCTGATGACACCCAAATATACAAATCTAGCCACCCAACTGAAGTTGAAGCTACCATCCAAGGTGTAGAGAGGTGCATTTCCGATGTGAAATCATGGATGACATGTAACAAGCTGCAGATGAATGATGATAAAACTGAAGCCATTCTGATTACAACACAAAGACTTTCTCATTCACATCCTTTACCTCAGACAATAAATATCAGCAACACCAACATTAAATTCACACAGTCAGTATGAAACCTAGGTGTTACTCTCAACAGTACTCTCTCATTGCACCAACATGTCATGAACATATGCAAGGCTGCATATCTTGAGCTGAGACGCATCAGCTCCATTCGCAAGTATCTTTCAGTTGATGCCACTAAAACACTTGTGTGTTCCTTAGTACTTTCAAGACTGGACTATTGTAACTCAATTCTGTCTGGTTCATCTCAATATCTACTCCAGAAACTTCAAAAAGTTCAAAACACAGCTTCTCGGATCATCCTTAGAGTACCACGATCAGAGCACGCCTCCCCCTGCTCTGTACCCTACACTGACTATCCATTCGCTCCAGAATTAAACACAAAAATTGTTCTCTGTGCTACGTTTCACTGACAGACTCCAGCCCAACATACCTATCTGACCTCACCCATGTGTACACACCAACAAGATACTTACGCTCCTCTTCTGACACTCGTATTCTCATTATTCCCACTATGAAAATGAAATCATATGGACAACGTTCTTTTGCATACCAGGGCCCAGCAACGTGGAATGAATTGCCCACTGAACTTAGACACAAAGACAGAGTGATCTCATTCAAGAGCGCTCTTAAAACTCACCTATCACCTATTTCATCTGCAAGAACAGACTTAAAGACCTAATAATGTTTCCTTACCTTAAATATTTACAGCATGTTTTCTGTTTTCTAATTTTGTGGTGTTTGTTTTTATTTTTGTAATCATATCATTATATATTTTTTTTAAGTGTTGTCAAATGTTGTAAAGCGCTTAGAGCTTCTAAAGATTAGGTGCTTTACAAAGTCCTCATTATTATTATTATTATTATTATAGAGTAGTCCTCATACCTAATGGGTATATGGTAGTCCTCATGCTAATGGGTATAAGGGATAGGGTAGTCCTCATACCTATGGGTATATGGTAGTCCTCATAGCTGTGGGTACTGCAGGCATTGGCATGGTAATTATACTTTTTGTATCACCAATCATTTAGAACTGCTGAGCCAGGTCTGCTCAATCGTAAAGTGCCATGTGCAAAGTAACATTTGTCCCTTTAAATTATAATTGTGATTTTTAGTACATACAATACAAAATAAAATCTCATACTGCATGCCTTTACAAGAGTTGGCACTGGTGCCATAGGTTGCTGACATGTGGTATATGGTATATGGTAGTCCTTGTACATATGGTCCATACTGATAGGTCATTTTCTTCTTACAGGAATTGCAAAAGATGGTGTCAAGGATCCGCAAGTTTCAGCTTCTTAATACCCAGATCTTTTCACAACTACTCAATCATTTGAACAGAGAGGGGAACAAAGACATGAAAAATGACATGGATCCAAACTCTAAAGACATGAAAAATGACATGGATCCAAACTCTGAAGACATGAAAAAGAAGGGAGAAGATATTATGGAACCAAATATCATTCATTTTTCTCCACCAGTGTATGAATCTGTGGCCATCATATGAAGTGTTTCAATACAATTCAAGTGGAGACAAGTCATATTTTTTGTGCTGATTTCTGATAGGGCACATTGTCAAATTAAAGATTCAGTTATGTGTAGTATATAGTAATGTTAACAACACCAGCATTCAGATGTATTGTAATCTGAATTTTGTTAGAAAACATAACAGCAAATGATGGAAAACGACTGAAAATCCTAGATAATTCAGTACCATTGTGTACTCTTAATGGAAAATGACCAAAAATCCTATATAATTCAGTACTATTGTCTGCTCTTAAAGGAAAATGACCATAAATCCTATATAATTCAGTACCATTGTCTACACTTAATGATCGAAAATGACTGAGTACCATTGTCTACTTTTAATGGACAATGACCAAAAATCCTGGATAATTTAGTACTATTGTCTACACTTAATGATCAAAAATGACTGAAAATTCTATATAATTCAGTACCAATGTCTACTCTTAATGGAAAATGACTGAAAATCCTATATAATTCAGTACCATTGTCTACATATAATGATGGAAAACTAATGACAATCATATATGAGTCAGTACCATTGTCTACACTTAATGGAAATCTACTGACAATCATATATAATTAAGTACCATTGTCTACATATAATGAGGGAAAACTACTGACAATCATATATGAGTCAGTACCATTGTCTACATATAATGATGGAAAACTACTGACAATTATATATAATTAAGTACCATTGTCTACGCTTAATGATGGGAAATGAGTGACAGTCCTATATAATTCAGTACCATTGGCTACACTTAATGGAAAACTACTGATAATCTATATAATTCAGGAACATTGTCTACACTTAATGATGGAAAATGACTTACAGTCCTATATAGTTCAGTACCATTGTCTACACCTTGTCGTGGGTTCCTCTTTTCACCTAAGATGATCACATGACAGTTGTTCATTAAAATTGAAGAATGTTTTTAAAATAGCAGGGCAGTAGTCATAACTATCCATCTTTATGTCTACCAGTGTCCCAAATCTTTATTAATAAAATGGCATAAAACTATTAAACTTAGTCTTGATATTTTACACACATTGTGATAGTCATAAACAGCTTTTTGTTTTGATTTTCAAAATTTTTCAATCTTTTTTTCACACATTTGTGAACTATCTAGGCTTTGACTTCTTTTGACAAAAGACTTGTCAGTGCATTTGAGCAAATTAAGCTCCCCCCACTTAAGGTAGACATATGAAGATCATAAGCCAGATCATCTTTGCTTCCATATGCAGATGACTAATTATTTAGCAGATGACCTAATTATTTAGCACAATTATAGTCATTTTTCTGCAGTGTTTTTACAGATGTAAATATAGTTGGATTTCATGTAGAATAGATAATTTAAATGGGTTTTATATCCATAAAGTATGCTGGTACCAAATTACTGTATTACGGATGTCCTAGTAGAATTTGCTGGTAATGAATTATTATGGATGTCCTAGTAGAATTTGCTGGTAATTGATTATGGATGTCCTAGTAGAATTTGCTGGTAATGAATTATTATGGATGTTCTAGTAGAATTTGCTGGTAATGAATTATTATGGATGTCCTAGTAGAATTTGCTGGTAATAAATTACTGTATTATGGATGTCCTAGTAGAATTTGCTGGTAATTAATTGTGGATGTCATAGTAAAATTTGCTGGTAATGAATTATTATGGATGTCCTAGTAGAATTTGCTGGTAATGAATTACTGTATTATGGATATCCTTGTAGAATTTGCTGGTAATTAATTATGGATGTCCTAGTAAAATTTGCTGGTGATGAATTATTATGGATGTTCTAGTAGAATTTGCTGGTAATAAATTATTATGGATGTCATAGCAAAATTTTGCTGGTAATGATTTATTATGGTTGCTGGTAATGAATTAGTATGGATGTCCTAGTAGAAATTGCTGGTAATGAATTATTATGGATGTCCTAGTAGAGTTTGCTAGTAATGAATTATTATGGATGTCCTAGTAAATTTACTGGTAATGAATTATTATGGATGTCCTAGTAGAAATTGCTGGTAATTAATTATTATGGATATCCTAATAGAATTTGCTGATAAAGAATTATTATGGATGTTCTTGTAAAATTGGCTGGTATTTAATTATTATGGATATCCTACTAAGACATTTAGAGCTTATGTATTATTTGCTAATTAAAAATAAAATAATGCTTTATACATCATTTTTTAATCCACAGGATTGATTTTTACAATCTAGCAGATTTTATCACAAGCATATGAAACAATGTAAACCTTTTAATAGCTTTAAAATCATATATCCTTTAAAATCTGTATTATTTTATAAACTTTAAGTGCCTTTTTATTATTGTTGCAAATTTTAGGTGCCTTTATTATCATTGCAGACTATAAGTACCTTCATGTTTGTTTCAGACTATATAAGTAACTGTATAATTGTTACAGATTGTAAGTAACTTTATAATTATTATAGATTATAAGTACCTTTATTTTGTTGCAGACTATTGATGTTTTATTTTGACATACTATAATTCTACTAATGCATCAAAAGTTGTAAGTTTTGCTTTGTTTTGTTCTGACCAACACATTCATCCTGTATTTGTCAGACGTTTCATATTTACTCCCACTTGACACTGTGTCACTGCACATCCATTAAGCTGTCTGTCAGTCTGTTTTAATTTTCACAAAATAACTTGAAGCCATACACTGTGGGTTACTTGCACTTTACATAAGAAAGAAACCAATTTTTGGGGGTGGCAATAAGTCAAAGGGCAAAGCCACAGTGACTCCAAGAAAAACTTAAAATTTGTTTATAGAGCATGGACTCCCCACCATAGTGTGTGAAAATGACCTAAATGTAAAACCTAACTAAAGGCATTATGGAATAACTTACAAAGGTAAAAATATGTGCCTACCACTAATGTGGCATGCCATGAAATTGAGTTTACAAGATAATCTTTGTTCTAGTTAAAATGTTGGAATCCATAGAAGATAAAATTGTTTCTGGGTGGTGACTCTTTCATTTTGCCCATCTCCTTGTGACCAGCTCTATTAATGGTGTACTCTTTGGCCAAAGAAAGAATCTATTGCTTTTAAGGTTCAAAGGTCAAGGTCACAATGTTCCAGAAATGAAAGTTATGGACTCCACAAATCTTCTGCAACCTTTATCAATGATATATACTTAGAGGGAAAAGTAAGCATAAGGGTTATGATGTCAAAGGTTAAGGTTACAGGCATGCACAAGATGGAAACTGTATGTACATGCAAGTACCTATATAAGTACTATTTAACAAAGGCATGGCATATACGATTAGGGTTCTTTCATTACTCTTTTTTTACATATGTATCAAAGACATTTTGTATGGTGGCAAAATGGAAAAGTAAAGTTTGAGTTGGAGAAGGAAAAACAAATTAATTTTACCAAGTTCTATAATTAGTCAGACTTTAAAACAGATTTCCCATTATGAGGCTCATGCCTTCAAAACATATTTCCCACTGAGGTGCTATCTTGAATCTTGTAATCTACATCAATTAATGTCACAGATTTGTGTGTGTGTGTGTGTGTTTAACTTTTTAAGTTTCCAATGAAATAAATTTTGCAAACATTTAAACATTTTATATAGGACATTTAAATAATGAAAATTTATAATAGTTTCTTCTTTTCACGTAATCAAGCTACCAGCAAATAGTTATCCTTTTGCAATGAACTACAGTAATACTCATTGCTGATTGTGTCAGGTGAAAAAGACCATTTTTTAAAGATGATGGGTCTAACATGGGTGTTTTTTCTATTAAATTTATTTTAATTACATCAAATGAATAATACAAACCATAAACTTAGAGATTGCTTTCACGCAGTACAAGTGCTTGACATTTTTTGTTAAATAAACACTATAGATTCTTTATATACATTACTGCACATGGTCTCAGTGGTTGCTATTTAAGGTTACCATGACTTATGTCACATTGTGTCATATAATATTTATGATGCCAACAACAAAACTGTGTTCTAAACATGGAACATAAAACAGTCTGATAATGGATATCTTAGGTTTCAAATTGGTTTATAGTGCTACAAAAACAATCTGGTAAAGGGTGTCTTAGTCTTACAGTGCTACAAAAACAATCTGGTAATGGGTGTCTTAGTCTTACAGTGCTACAAAAACAGTTTGGTAATGTGTATCTTATATTTCAAATTGGTACCAAAACAGTCTGATAATGGGTGTCTTATTTTTCAAAGTGGTACAAAAATAGTTTGGTAATGGGTGTCTTATTTTTCAAAGTGGTACAAAAACAGTTTGGTAATGTGTATCTTATATTTCAAATTGGTACCAAAACAGTCTGGTAATGGGTGTCTTAGTCTTACAGTGCTACAAAAACAATCTGGTAATGGGTGTTGTAGTCTTACAGTGCTACAAAAACAGTCTGGTAATGGGTGTCTTAGTCTTACAGTGCCACAAAAACAGTCTGGTAATGGGTGTCTTAGTCTTACAGTGCTACAAAAACAGTCTGGTAATGGGTGTCTTAGTCTTACAGTGCTACAAAAACAGTCTGGTAATGGATGTCTTAGTCTTACAGTGCTACAAAAACAATCTGGTAATGGGTGTCTTAGTCTTACAGTGCTACAAAAACAGTCTGGTAATGGGTGTCTTAGTCTTACAGTGCTACAAAAACAGTCTGGTAATGGGTGTCTTAGTCTCACAGTGCTACAAAAACAGTCTGGTAATGGGTGTCTTAGTCTTACAGTGCTACAAAAACAGTCTGGTAATGGGTGTCTTAGTCTTACAGTGCTACAAAAACAATCTGGTAATGGGTGTCTTAGTTTCAAAGTGGTACAAAAGATTCTGTTGATGGTGTCTTAGTTTCAAAGTGGAACAAAAACAGTCTGGTAATGGGTGTCTTAGTCTCACAGTGCTACAAAAACAGCCTGGTAATGGGTATCTTAGTTTTAAAGTGGTACTAAAACATTCTTGTAATGGGTGCCTTAGTTTCAAAGTGGTACAAAAACAGTCTGGTAATGGGTATCTTAGGTTTAAAAGTGGTACAAAAACAGTTTAGTAATGGGTATCTTAGGTTTAAAGTGGTACAAAAACAGTTTAGTAATGGGTACCTTAGTTTTAAAGTGGTACAAAACAGTTTAGTAATGGGTACCTTAGTTTTAAAGTGGTACAAAAACAGTTTAGTAATGGGTACCTTAGTTTTAAAGTGGTACAAAACAGTTTAGTAATGGGTACCTTAGTTTTAAAGTGGTACAAAAACAGTTTAGTAATGGGTACCTTAGTTTTAAAGTGGTACAAAAACAGTTTAGTAATGGGTATCTTAGGTTTCAAAGTGGTACAAAACAGTTTAGTAATGGGTAACTTAGGTTTCAAAGTGCTACAAAAACAGTTAGTAATTGGTACCTTAGTTTCAAAGTGATACAAAAACAGTTTAGTAATGGGTACCTTAATTAAAATTATGGTACAATGTAAACTAATTACTCAGAGTTCATATGAAAACAACACAGAATTCTAAATTGAAACTATGGGTGAAGTGCTGTCTCTCAGTCTGAGGTATGTTTTACTGGAAGAGTCCTTATGATGCCCTTTTTGAACACAAAAAGACAAACTAATTTTTTATCATTTTCATAGACCAGGACAGTTTATTGGATGGCCTGTTGTCCATCATCTATTGTCTCTATGTCTGTTAGCATGAGTTTGTTGTCACTGTTGGTCCTAAACAATTACACTGATCTGACATCCAGTATGGTTGCCATGGCAGCCACTTTGGAAATCTTGTTATTGCTACATCTTCTGAATGGATAGGCATATTGACATGTGATTTCACCTGTAGACTTCTCATGATATCCATTTGGACAGTAATGAAAATGGACTCAATATGGCCACCACTGTGGTTATCTTGAAAGTCTTGTTATTGCTACTCCTGAATGGATGGTCATATAAACATGGGGTATTCACTAAAAAAAATTGTATGATATTTAGTTGAACCCAAAAGAAATGGTGCCAATCTAACATCCAATATGGTCACTATGGCAGCCATCTTGAAAATCTTGTTATTGCTACTCCTTCCAAACAGATTGACATACTAACATGATGTTTCACCAGATGACTTCTTTAATGTCTAGGTGGCCTTTAATCAAAATGGTTCTACATGGATATCCAAATTATATAATTGTTACTCCTCCTGAATGGATAGTCATATGAACATGCAGCTTCACTAAATACTTCTTTTGATATCTGGTTGGTCCTAAATGAAATTGGTGCAAATCAGACACCCAGTATGGCCACCACAGCAGCCATCTTGAAAATGTTGCTATTGCTACTCCACCTGAATTGTTGTAGCAGCATGGGGTTTTCACTAAATGACTTCTTATTATGTTTGGTTGGTCCAGGATATAAAAATGGTGTCAAACTTATATCCAGTATAACCACCAACCGTCTTGAAAATCTTGCTATTCCTACTCATCCAGAATGGAAATCATGAGGTTGTTACCAGAACACTTCTCATGGTGTCTACTTGGTCCTAAATAAAAACAGTGCATATCTAATATGGCCACCACAGCAGCCATCTTGAAACTTATCACGACTTCTCCCAGATAGAAAGTAATATCAACACTGGGATTTCACCCTAAAATTTGTATGATATCTAGTTGATACTCAATGAAAATGGTGCCAGTCTTGGTAATAAAAGAAAATGGTGCCAATCTGACATCTATTATAGCTACCATGGTAGCCATCTTGAAAATCTTGATATTGCTATGCCTCCTAAATGGAAAGTCATATCAACATGGGGTTTTCACCAGAAGACTAATTATAATATTCAGTTGGTACTGAATGAAAATAGTGCTGATCTGACATCAAATATGAATGCCACAATGAACATATTGAAATATTTTTAACTAATTCTCCTCAGTGAATCACCAACATGGGGTTTTCACCAAAGGTCTTCTTATGGTGTCCAGTTTGTTCTGAATTAAAATGGTGTCAATCTCACAACCAGTAATGATGCTGCATGACAAATTTGAAATCTTATCACTCAAGAATATTAGAAATAGGTTCAACAGCCAGCAATTAAAAAAGAAAATATGGTCTCATCAGAAATTCCTGGAAATTCGTTTTGGCCACTACAGCATCAGTTCCTTTGAGGGACTTTCATTTATTATACACCCACCATAAGGTGGAGCCTATTATGTTATGACTTTGGTACTTCTATCCCTCTGTTCACTGTTTTGTTTTCACTTTAATACTTCACCATATACCATTACCAAATTTTGTGGATGGCTTGCACTTGAAACAAGCCTATTGGTTTCAGTGTCAAAAGGTCAAAGGTCAGGAAACTGTAACAGAATGTAGAAAATTGGATTCCATTTGAAAATATTATTCGACATCACAGACCTTGGCCAAGCTTTATGGATGACTTGCACTTTTCATAAAGAAGAAGAGTATAAATTTGGGGATCAAAAGGTTTATGGTCAAGTTCACTGTCTGAAAGAAGAAAAATGATTTCCACACAACATCAGTTGTATATCACAGACCTAGACTAAACTGTATGGATGGCATGCACTTGGAGAAAGGTAGAAGCCAATTTATTTGGGGTGAAAGCTCACAGTTTCTGTGGCTGAAAAGTGAACAATGGTTTCTGCATAAAAATTTCAGTTTTCAACTTTGTGACTTTACCAAAGTTTTTGGATGATTTATGCTTTGGGAAAGAAAAAAGCTTATTGGTTTGGGATTAAAAAAAGTTAAAAGGTTAAGGTCACTGATTGGAAGGAGAAACATGGCTTCGGCATAATAAAATTAGCTCTAGGCCACATGCCATGACCAAAGTTTGCAGGGGGGGGGGACTTAATGTGTTCAAGAGGACAGTTCATTATGGGTCAAAAGTCAAAGTCATTGTGATTCCAGAAATATGGGGTTTTGCAGAATAACTTTTGTTTTATAGTAAGTTTGTGGATGGCTCACACTAAGCATGATAAAGAAAACCTTTAGATTTGGGGGTCCATTGGAGAAAGGTCACAGTCATGGTAAGTCAGAAAATAAAATACTGATTTTGGCATATTATGTTTAGTCCAAGACTCTAAACCTTGACCAGTATGGATAACTGAGACCTGTTGATCAGTAATCTCCAGAGCCAATCATGCCCTACTGGTGCCTACTTATAGAACTATCAAACATAGCAGAGATGTATAATGTAGTACTCTTGTTATTCTGTGTGTGTGTGTGTGTGTGTGTGTGTGTGTGTGTTATTTGTTTAAAAGTGCAAGCAGGTACAGTATTGTTTTTTTAAAAAGAACAAACACAAGAGACATACTTTTTTTCTTAATCCAAATAAGGTGAAGATAATGGAGATACTGCATTTCCAGACAGTTTTGGTCATTTTTAGAAAGTGCGTGTGTGTGTGTGTGTTTTGGATTTTTAACATAGCTTTAACAATTTTGCAGTCATATCGCTACGATGTCTGCAGTGTGGCAGTTTATAGTGATGTCTAGCACTAGGGCATCTTGCTGCAGACATGTAGCATGATGTCCCACCCAGTCACATTATTCTGACACCAGGCTGGCCAGTCCCAACACTAACCTCTTAATGCTGAGTGCCTAGCAAGGCAGCTGTTAGTAACATTTTTTATTAGTCTTTGGTATGACTCAGTCGGGGTTCGAACCCATGACCTCCCGCATCTGAGGCAGATGCTCTAACCACTAGGCCACAGGAGTGGTCATTGAAAGTATCTCACTGCTTAATTGCAAAAGTTATTTAGTAAGCACTTGATTATTGTGAAAGTTAGTTTTGGTCATTTTTAGAAAGTTTTGGTCATTTCTAGATAGTTGTGGTCATTTCAATATAGTTTTAATCATTTAAAGATAGTTTTTGTCATTTAAGGATAGTTTTGACCAGTTCTAGATAATATTGATCAGTTCTAAATGGTTTTGGTTATTTTATAAGCATAATTTCCACATTTTTGCTCCACAATTTTAAAAATTTATTAAACTGTCAGCCTATTCAAGATAGGACAAATGCACAAGAGTAATTTAATTTATTATTGTACATATTTTGTGATTTATTATCACAGTATAAAGTCTAGTCTTACTAATTTAGTGCAATCCATTCAATGTAAAATTATTACAGCTTTCTGATAAATTATACTATTTTAAATTGACTAATAAACCAATTCCATTATAATGTTTTTTGTGTTTGCTATTGTTACGTGTAAGCTCATACAATAATAACAAGAGAAAAGAGTGAAGACAACAAGCTTTGTATATTTTAACAAAATAATTTATTTCCCTAGAAAACAATGTAAAACTGGAAAATAGGACTTACGGTTTGTGAATATAATCCAAAATTTAATCCTAAGAATGAAAAATACAAGTCCTATCACTAAATAGTTCTATTAGAATCCAAGGTTCGAATCTCGACGACATTCCAATATGGAAGGCAATGACGTCAGATGTGGTCCTTGTACAAATATCAACAATTCCTCAATTGAATCACAGTTTATGTTTCCGAATAATTCCAGAATAAATTTCCACTGAATTTCTTTCTCCCAGAATTTATAAAACTGTACACTCGTTAGGTTTTCTAGAGAATAAATTATTAAATTGCAAAAACAAATGAACTTAAAACAATCTGGTTTCAACAACAAAATAACCTATCCGGCCTTCTAGGTATCAGGAATACAACTAACTGACAAACGCTCAGGAAGAGTATTATATCTACCCTAATTATCATCCTGTTATTGCGAGACAGACTATGAGGTCTCCTAATGCTTGAAACACACAATAAGAAAAATGCAATTCGTCACGTAGGAAGAACCCTTATCTACTATCACTCTGAAACAAATTTAAAAATGAAACATTGTTTATCCACACTAGATGAAATGACCTTGGCAATAGCCAATCGTTTTCGCATAGCATTACACTACCACGGACCAAGGTAAACTAAAAATATTGCAAAAGTAATAGGTTTTACGTCTTCGATAAACAATATTACTGAAAAAGAATTTCGAATCCCTGCAATAATCATTACAATAAAATGTAACGAAACAAAAATAAAATAAAAAGAATTTTAAAACTAACACAAAAGCAATTTAATTACATATATGTAACAGCTATGTACTGATAAGTTGTACTATTTTAAATTGACAGTAATAAACCAATTCCATTATAATGTTTTTTGTGTTTGCTATGTACTGTGTATTAAATTTCTCTGTTTATGGCTGTTTGTTGGAATTAGCATACATTATGTAGAAATTGTCGAACAAAAATTCATTTTTTTTTCTTCATCTTTTTGTTAAACACCCACCATAAGGCTGAGTGCATTATGCTATGATGTCCATTAATTTGTCCGTTCATCCGTCTCTTACCAATTTTGTTTCCACCAAATAACTTGAGTTATTCCCCCTTTACAGTTAACAGACTTTGTAGGTAGCTTTTTATTTTGGATAAGGAAGAAACCTATCAATCTTGGGCTGTGTTTAAAAATAAGGCCTTTTTATTTTGGGTAAGGAAGAACCCCATCAATCTTGGGCTGTGTTTAAAATCTTATTTTTACTATTCCTCATGAGCAGATGATCATATCAACTTGGGAATTTCACTAAAAGACTTAAGATGTCTAGTTGGTTGTAAATTAAAATGGTGCCAATGAGACCTGCACTATGGCCATGTTGAAATTTTTTTATGTCTGCTTTTTCTGAAGTGATAGTCCTACTAACATGATGTTTTCATTGAAAAATGTCTTGTATAATATCTAAAAATAAAATGGCGCTGATCAATGTTCATCTAACCTCCAACATGGCACCACAGCCATCTTGAAAATCTTGTTATCACTACTTATTTTTGGCATGAATGGTGAAACTGACATGACATATTCACTATAGCACTCAGACACTGATTTTAGGTCAAAGGTCGTAACTCGGGCTTTTATCTATACTTGCTTGTGAGAATGATAACAAATAAGTATGAATGGATATTTGATCAAATCCAGTTTGTACTAAATGGTGCAACTTAAATAACTTTTTTCCCCAAGCATAGTATTGAGAAGTATGTGTGAGACAAATTCAGTAATTTTATATCCATGATATCAATTTGGATAAAGACCATGACAAAGGATTTTGTATTGCATGTATCTTGTGAACATGGTAACCCTGACATGTGAGCAAATATATTCACTACCAATTTGGTATTTTGGATTTTCTCCAGAGTACCATAGTTTCAATACCTAGTATTTAGAAAGAATAAAAGTTCAGAAGTAATGGTTAACTTGGATTGGTGGAAATCCCTTTCAGCCAGTTGAGCACTGGTTCATTTGAGGGACTCTTATTTCCATGAGAAAGTCTCCATTTTCAGCATATATGGTAAAATGACTCAACAGTGACTATAGGTAATGTCTGAATTTCTTCCTTTCTGGGGTCATACAGACTTTTTACCACACTTGGCCATTAATGTCTTATGTCGGCTACCCAATCAACATTGTGGCTTCCTTATCAGCAGGTGGAAAACATATTTTTGACTTCAGTCGGATCTGTGTTTGGGATGATTGCCATAGAATTGTTGTGGTTTCTGTGGCAACCATGCAGAAAACCCATTATCAGCTTTGTCTCCAAAACAGTCAAGCCAGTTTTCAATTAACTTGGCAGGAACAATTCTTAGGACTTGTTTTTCCAACATTTTTTTTCTTCTAGGTTGTCTCCCAAGTAATAATGTGGCTTCCATAGCAACCATATAGAACACCTGTTATCAACTTCTTCAATCTAGATTGAACTTGGTACAGTGTATTAATGTTGATTAGGATATTATGTTTGGGGTGGCTTCCAAACCAGTGGTGTGGCTAACATAGCAATCACACAGAAAACCTACAAATGATACTCATCTCCTATCAAATTAGGTCATTGCTACTGTACTTATATATATATATATATATATATATATATATATATATATATATATATATATATATATCAGAATGATTTTCTCTGCAAAACTGTCTTTCCATATCAATCCAAATGTGATTGAATACTTGTATAAATACCCTTTCAGATTAATACAAAATGTGACTGAATACTTGTATAAGCACCCTTTCATATTAATACAAAATATGACTGAATACTTGTATAAACACCTTTCATGTTCATTCAAATGTTGGCAGTGCTCCATACAAGTTTGTCTGATGTTACTCTAACTCAAATAACACAGCTTTTACCAAATAGCTGGAAATTATTCTGACATGGGTGTCTTTTAACCTAGGGCACCTGCCTTCTCACTACGTATACTTGGGGCCCATTATTATATGGTTAGTGTGGTATCCAGTGTATACACATGGCTCTGACATTTTGCATCATGAATTTAGAAGAGAATTCATGAGAAAAGGAGGCTGAGCTATTATTTTTTGAAGTAGAAATAAGTGTATCCTTGGTGTTCCATTCAACAGACAGATATTTCTTGACCCTATAACCTATAAGTATTCACAAGTGTACTGCCTGCTTACTTTATATGAACAGTTATTGAAGCCTTTCCATTTCAGTACACATGAAAGTCACTACACATGGCATGCTAATGGTTTCACTCTTTTTTCAGTTGATGTGTGTGTATGCGTATGTGTATGTGTGTGTGTGATTTGGGTTTTTTAATGTAGCTTTAACAATTTTTCAGTCATACCGCTACAATGTCTGCAGTTTGGCAGTTTATAGTGATGTCTAGCACTGGGGCATCATGCCGCAGACATATAGCATGATGTCCCACCCAGTCACATTATCCTGTCACAAGGCCAACCTGTCCTAACACTAACCTCTTAATGTTGAGTGCCAAGTGAGGCAGCTGCTAGTACCATTTTTATAAGCCTTTGGTATGACTCGACTGGGGTTCAAACCTGTGAGCTTCTGCATCTAAGGCAGACATTCTAACCACTAGGCCAATGGAGTGGTTTCAGTACTAGGCCAATGGAGTGGTTTCAGTTGATTTATAGTTCCATTTAGGATTTCACAGTATGACACAGTAATGAACTGTGATCTAGCAAATGACACCCTTACTCAATGATGAAAGCCAGCCAATGGGGTTAGTACAACATTGACTAAGAGCTTTCACATCAATAGAAGTGCCAAAGTGAAGTATCTTAACAGACTAGCTGATAAACTTCAGGATGGCAATATTGGTCCAAAGTCTGGTGGAACTATAGCCAACACATTTCTGAAGCAAAATGAAGATCAGACTATCCAGTTCTGATATATAATAACCAATATTAACACTTAGCGTTTATAAAGCAAACTTGTTTAATAAATATTTTTCTGAACAATCCTTGGAAGATGACACCTCACTATCCTGCCTTCTATACCTCTTCCTGAAATTGGGTTTAATAATATTCACATTAGCATAAATGAAGATGTTTTTGAAAATCCCATCATCATCAGTATCTGGCAAAGGGTCCTGATAAGATTTAACCAAGGTTACTGAAAGAAGGCACTTGCATTCTGTTGTGGTATTTATCAGAAATCTTCAACAATTTGCAACATTCTTCATATTTTCCAACAGCATGGAAAGAGGCTAATGTTACTCCTAGTCATAAAAAGGGGGAAAAAAATGTCATTTCAAAATAAGAGACCAATTTCAATGCTAAGCTGCTTGGGCAAAACATTTGAAAATTGTGTCTATAAACACTAATACAATTATCTTACAGCCAACAACCTAATTACTTATCTTCGATCTGGTTTTACTCCAAAAGAATTGGCTCATTTACAACTGTGTGATATGTAGAATACTTTCTATAAGGTGATTGATGAAGGCAACAAAATTAGAGTATTTTGTAATATTAGTAAAGCCTCTGACAAAGTCAGGCACAAAGGTTTAATTCATAAACTAAGAAATTTGGAAATGACAGACTCATGAAAAGGTTTGAAAATTATTTTTCAGACAGGATGCAAATAGTTGTAACATAAGGTTACACTTCAGGCCAACAACATGTCAGGGCTGGTGTACCCCAGGGATCCATACTTTGGACAACTGTTATTTTTAATTTACATTAATAATATTGTCACAGATATTCAGTGCAGTAGAAGACTGTTTGTTGATGGTACATCATTGTCAATTATTGACAAAGACCCAACCCTGGCTGCTGATCTTTTGAACAAGGACTTACTTAAAATTAATGTATGTGCAAATCAATGGTTAGTCGATGATTTTAATTCAAATAAAATCAAAGAATGACCATATCCAGAAAATCTCAAATGGTACAACACCCACGTCTTTCAGTGAATGACACAATTATTAGGAATGTCACCTCACATAAACCTTTGGGCCTAACTTTCAATGAATCCTTATCTTGGCATGTACATATACAGGAAATGACTACAAAACAAGGAAAAGGTTTGATATGGGGATATTATCTGGAATAACCACAGTATGAAATAGATGAAATTGAAAAATCACAATCCAAAGCAGGTAGAATCATTTGTGGAGCAACAAAATCTACTGGTACATCACATGATCCAGTTTTGGAAGAGACGAAATGGGTAAAACTTTCAGCAGGGCACTGCAAAAATAAAATGATAACTTTTTAAAATGTATAATGGTATGGCTTTAGAATACATGATTCCGCCAAGTCTCCAGGAGATAAGTACAGTAATAGACAACTTTGTAATGGAACAAATCTCCAAATGTCCTTCATCATGACAAATCTATACCAAAGTTCATTTTTACCAAAGTCTGTTGCAGAATGGAATCTTCTCCCTGTGGAACTTTGAAAGAACCCTTCATTGCACTATTTTAAATCACACCTAAATATGAATTGAGGAAGAGTCACCATTTATTACTATCAGTTAGAAAGTGTAGCACAAATTATGCACACAAGACTTCGACTTGGTTGTTGCTTATTAAACAACAATCTTTTCCAAAACCATTTGACACTTACCAATAGATATTCATGCGGTGTACCAAAAACCACAAGGCATTATTTCTTAGACTACAAATTCTGTTACTCTCAGAAACTGAACAATAGAAATATCATATTGTAGATATAATGCCATTAGTAACAGATCATTCCTTGCAATCAGATGTGGTCAAAAAGATGTTCAAGGAGGCTCATAATTACATGTAAAAGATTTGCCTGATCATTAATGATGTCTTCACATTAAACTTTTATATCTTTGGTATAAACATATACCACTTATCTAAAGTAAAAAGTCCTTTATCAACCCTCCCCTACTCCTTATAAGTTTTTTTCTTTTTTTTCTTCACTTTTGTTGATTATGCAAATATACAGTAACACATAAGCACTTATTAGTTACTTTCTGACATTATAATAATATTGTATTTGCAATTTTCTACCTTAAAATCTCATTAGCATATTTCAGTGTTTGCATTATTATTCCTTCAATATTCACATAATCCACATTATAACAATAAATATTGTTAATGAGGAGAGAGCTTGAAATAAGCTTATGGTTGTTGCTTAGTCCTCCATTCAATTTGATATACATTCTATGATGACATTTTTGGTAGATAAATATTTTTTAAACCAATTAAAAGTCCATAATTAATGACCACATCATTTTTGATTGCCATTTAGACAGAGGTATGGTCACAAAATATGTCAAAAGGTGAACCGTATCATAAATGCACCCCACATTAACTTTAAATTACATTTAATACAACTTAAGGTTACATCTCGTTGGATTCAACAAGCCATTGGATCCTATGAAGATCTCTTGACCATTGTAAAAAAGAGCAAACTGAAGTGGTATGGTCATGTCTCAAGATCATCTAGACTGGCAAATACAATCTTGCAAAGTACAGTGCAAGGGTGCAGAAGAAGAGGCAGACAGAAAAAGAGGCGGAAAGATGACATTAAGGCATGGACAGTCATGGGATTTGGAGATTCTGAAAGGGCTGTAGAGAACAGGGAAAGATGAAGAGAATTGGTTGTAAAGTCAACTGTAGTGCCCCAATGACCTCTTGGGTTAAGGGATTGATTATGATGATGATGATGATGAAGGTTATGTCTATGAAATGTTAATGCAGTTTAATTACCCTGGCCAACAAATTTCACAATAAGGGATGAAAGGATTTAAACTAGATTATAACATATATAGAATCAGAACCTTATACATGAAAGTGTTTTTGTCCTTATACTGTCAATATGACTTCCAAAACAGAAACCATAATGTTTCTGTTAGTTTTGTGAAACCTTTTGTATCTATCTGAAAAAAGACTAAACTTATTTTAATTCAAGACAACAGCACAACAACATAATTAGTGGTATGCATATGGATTAATTACAACATATTTTTGTAAAGGAGGTGGGAGGGATGTGACTAAATATGAATTTAATTTTTAATTATGAAATAACATGGTTTTTATGTCTCAGATGACTCTTGGATTGGTTTCTTAACTTCCATCAACAGTGTTATATAGAGTCCAAGTGTACCACATTTGCCATATAGGCCAAGATATGCCATTTAAGCAATTAGGCCTACTTTGGTCTTTTGTTTGCTAATACATAAATTGAATAGTAAAAATCATAATTAAATAGATATTTTCAATCATTGTTATTGATAATGTAAATAAAGAGAGGAACTCCAGCCTATCCATTGCTATGGTCACCATTAAGGACTTTTCAGCTTATGTACCTTGACAACAAACATAGCAACCAGTCTAGCTTACTGCGAAAAGGAAAGGTTGTACTTTTATTTTGTATCCAAGTAAACAGCTTGGTTTGTTGTAACAATACCATTAACCTATTGTTGCCTAGGAAACAGATTACTATGTTCATTAGATAACATAATTTGATTGCATCATTTATTTATCTTCATTTGGCCTCAGGTCACAATTAATAGTTCCGGTTCAGTACCCACGAATGTAGTCCCAGTCTATTTTTAGATCATTTTTTTTCCTGTCTCCGTTTGGTGGTGATACAAGAGTTAGATTTAGGCATTCTTGGTAAGGATTTAAAGGCAATTGTTTATTCTTTAGAATATGAGCTTATGGTGTGGTTGTCTGTGTGTATTTCGGCGACAGTGCACAGTGAGTAATAAGGCCTTGGTGATGATCCGGAAGTGAAATCTGTGTTCCATTGCATGGTGTTTTGTTTACAATTCAGCCTCTCAAAAAAATGCAGGTCAACCCTTGACAAGAACTTCACCGTAAAGTCATCTTTGAGGTATTTTAGATTAACATATGATTTGTATTGATTGTCACACAGTGGAAAGTTCAGTACTGAGAAACAAATGTAGAGAATATATAGTAAAATTAATTGTGTTCTATGGCCTGTCAGTGCAGTATTTGAGTAAAGTTTAAACTGGTATAAAATCTTTATTATTAGTGATAGACACATGAAATTTTAATATGTTATATATATTGACTTTAAAAATATAAGAATGAAATTAAAAATAAGAAATTAATTTTTATTTTAAAAATTTTAATGAAATTTTTAAAAAAATTAAAAAATAAAATTTTTCCACCAAAAATGCACATATATAATATTTATTGGGAATGATATTAAATGATATCAGCATGTATATACTCCTACACCATATACAAGCTCAAATGATGGATATTTGTCAAATTTTGTCAGAGAAAATATCTTTGTAAGTCAAAATGAGACCTTCATTTAAAATACATGAAGACAAAATTCTATTTTGTATTGTACCTTTAGGTCATTGAAACTATTTATTTGGGGTCCAAACAGTTAATTTATGTGTTTATGATAGGGTGACTTCCTGAGTAATACATATCTGCTTGTATAGCTATCAGTAATTGTTTATAAACATAGTTATAGGGTATTTAGTGAGAGGACAGAGATGAAGACTTTATACTAGAACCTGCTCAAGTTCTCTACAAAATCATATTAAGCTGTCAGAGAATGAAATACAGGTCAAAGGGATAAAATATACTTTCCCCAGGTATATTTACCCTTGCATGTAAGAAAACAGCAAAATGATGTAAGTTGAACACAAAATACATTCCATTTTATTGTTCAGTTTCTGTAAGATATTGATTGATGTAGTGCGGCATTGTGGCCTAGATGATATTATGGGAATTCTAATGATCCATTTTGCTTTATGCATTATTAATTACTAATAATATTTGTTAACTGACACTCTAAAGATTACATAAGAAATATTCAAACAGATTATTTGAATTTAACTTTGTGCAACTAATCTTAACATGGCTACATAGCTGACATGAACAAATACGCGTATATTTTAGAATGTTTGGGATCAAAAGTTGACATTCATTACATCATATAGGCTGACATTGTACCTATAGTGAATCTGTAATGCTCAGTTCTGGCTGTATGTACTTCAAATATCCCATGATGTTATTTTCATCATGAATATGCCTCTGTATGGTAACATATTTCAATTTAGTACTTTGACAGAGTGCAGTATTGCAGCATCATCTGATATCTGATTCCACTGAATCATTGAGCTTAATAACTGGTAACCAACACTCTTAAAAATACACTAAAAATGCTCAAACAGATCATTTGAATTATGTTTGCACATGTGATTTTAACAAGTACATTGCATATGTCCCACACATGCAAATGTCCATCCTTGTTTACAAGTTTTGGGGATCAGAATTTCACATTTGGTTGATGATATAGGATCTATTGGTACCTATAGTTGATCTGTGTGGCCACATTTGGCTGTATTCACTCTCAATATCCAAAATTGTTATTTTCCTCATGAATAAGATTGCTTATAGTAATAAATTTTAATTTGGTACATTGTCATTTGACTTTCCAGTATACTGGTATGTACTAATGTTTGCACCAATGATCAAACCTCACCGTTCCAACATTGCCTTAAACTTTATGATACATACTCTACCTGATTAGTTATTTAACCTGTAAATGGCTAAATATGCTTGTAGAAACCTCATCTATTTTAGGATGCATTTATCACTTTAATACATGCCCATTGCTTCACATTTCTGAGTGTCACTCTGTCAAGTTTACTATTTTTTCCCATGTTTGCAACCTGAATGTTATTTTGAAATCACCATATCTAACACATTTTAACTTCATTTGCCTACATCTTACTGTTTTCTAGAATTAAGTGAAACATGTTATATCTTTTCAGGTCTAGCCTGGTATCTGGAACAAAGTGTTAGAGTTGGATCAGTTTGGAAGCTCTCCAGTAGTCCGGTGGTGATAGCAAGGTCTCATAAGGACATGTGCAGTGTACTGCTATAAGTGACCAAGATTAGTTCATATCAGCACACTGATATACAGCACCTCAAAGACATGGCTTAGATCTTCATGAGAGAGATTCGCACCATTGTTCAGTAAGGTGGAACCTCCCTGAAACTGTATTTTCCTATCACATTGTTGACTTTTGTAGTTATCGACATTAAAATGGAATGCATTTTTGCTATAAAACATGGTAGTGGTCCCATCAAAACTTTAAATTTGAGTGCGCTATTAGTTATACAAACAACTGCCCAAGTACCTGACACAATAAATGTGGAACATAGCACCTGTCATTGTTTCTTTAGTGTGTCCACCTATATGCATCTGGATAGGCATATTGCAATTTGCTGCCAAAATCATTGTGAGCTATCATGCTTCAGTACCCCTTGGAAAAATGTTATCAGTTGTACAGACCCAAACTACCATTTGTTTTAAATACCATTCATTAATCAACTTTGCTGCCTTAAATTTGTCAAACTGAATGTTATAACTTGTATGAAAATTTAATTTAAAAAAAAAAATAGTTTTTAAAATTTAAATGTTTATTTAAATTTCCATTAAAATTTAATATATCAATATTTTTTAACTTCAAACATACTTTCAGACAGGCCTTATCATGTATTACAATTAGGTTTTTACTGCATTGAAAAATTCCTGTAATTAAGGAAGATATAGCAAATTTAGTTTTGGTTTCTCAAGAACACTTGGACCACAACTTGCACCCTGTGGAACACCACCACTACACACTTTCTGACAGCTGTCACATATCTTGTTTGCAAGGAAATTCCAAAAGACTTCATGTTTAAAGTTGAAATAAGTGTGGCATGCAAATATAAAAGTTTAACTAAAATTGGCCATACAAATTGGGCCTTTCAGGCCTCAGGTCACAATTAATAGTTCCAGTTCAGTACCCACGAATGTAGTCCCAGTCTATTTTTAGATCATTTTTCCTGACTCCGTTTGGTGGTGATACAAGAGTTAGATTTAGGCATTCTTGGTAAGGATTTAAAGGCAATTGTTTATTCTTTAGAATATGAGCTTATGGTGTGGTTGTCTGTGTGTATTTCGGCGACAGTGCACAGTGAGTAATAAGACCTTGGTGATGATCCGGAAGTGAAATCTGTGTTCCATTGCATGGTGTTTTGTTTACAATTCAGCCTCTCAAAAAAATGCAGGTCAACCCTTGACAAGAACTTCACCGTAAAGTCATCTTTGAAGGTATTTTAGATTAACATATGATTTGTATTGATTGTCACACAGTGGAAAGTTCAGTACTGAGAAACAAATGTAGAGAATATATAGTAAAATTAATTGTGTTCTATGGCCATTTTCCCTTGTTGCACGGTAACTAACTTATTTTGATGTTTCTTCAGTAAAGAGTGATATTCCAGGGGATAATTAATTATAAAATGCAAGAAGTAAATGTTTCCAGAGGTATATCATTTTATTAGCTGACTCCACTAAAATTATAGCTAGATAAAATTGTAAAACTCTCTTTCTAAACAAAATCTAATTTTAAGTCTGCAAGAAAATCTGTTTATTATACAGTGGTACCTCAATATAAGAAGTTTCAGTATAACAAAGTCCCTTCCATAAATAAGGTATGGTCATGGATCCCATTACACAGTCTCTTTTATAAATAAGGTATGGTCATGGATCCCATTACACACTGTCTCTTTTATAAGTAATTTATGGTCATGGATCCCATTACACACTGTCTCTTTCATAAATAAGGTATGGTCATGGATCCCATTACACACTGTCTCTTTTATAAATAAGGTATGGTCATGGATCCCATTACACGCTGTCTCTTTTATAAGTAATTTATGGTCATGGATCCCATTACACACTGTCTCTTTAAAAGTAATTTATGGTCATGGATCCCATTACACACTGTCTCTTTTATAAGTAATTTATGGTCGTGGATCCAATTACACACCATCTCTTTTATAAGTAATTTATGGTCGTGGATCCCATTACACACTGTCTCTTTCATAAATAAGATATGGTCATGGATCCCATTACACACCATCTCTTTTATAAGTAATTTATGGTCGTGGATCCCATTACACACTGTCTCTTTCATAAATAAGATATGGTCATGGATCCCATTACACACTTCTCTTTTATAAGTAATTCATGGTCATGGATCCCATTACACACTGTCTCTTTCATAAATAAGGTATGGTCATGGATCCCATTACAAACCATCTCTTTTTTCACAAGGCAGATCTTTTATATAAATGTCAACACAGAACTGCGCCAGAGTATCTTCAGGACTTATTCAGGTCTTTTTCAACACAATACCAGTTGAGATCAATATCACATGGAAACCTTCTAGCACCAAAACCAAGAACAGTACAATTTAAAAAGAGCTTCCAATACTCTGGTACAGTTCTGTGGAAGAAGCTTCCAAGAAGAGATATCACAAGCATGTATGTGTTTCTAATAGATAATGGAATTTAGTATTTTAATACTAAATATGTTAAAATAAACAGTAATTATTGCTATCTTCATATAATGTGCATTGTTATACTCTCCTTAAGAGGGCCTCAAGGGAGAATAGTCCTTGACTAATGAGTCACCCTCTATAAGTAAAGCATTATTATTATTATTCTTATTTTGAGTAATTTATGTACACAGATCCCATTACACACTGTCTCTTTTATAAATAAGATATGGTCATGGATCCCATTACACACCGCCTCTTTTATAAGTAATTTATGGTCATGGATCCCATTACACACTGTCTCTTTTATAAGTAATTTATCGTCATGGATCCCATTACACACTGTCTCTTTTATAATTAATGTATGGTCATGGATCCCTGTACACACAGTCCCTTATATAATAATAATAATACTTTATTTACAGAGGGTGACTCATTTAGTCAGGGAGTATTCTTCCTTGAGGCCCTCTTAAGAAGAGTACAACAATGTGCATTATATGAAAGATAGCAGTAATTACTGATTATTTTAACATGTTTGGTATTAAAATACTAAATTCCATTATCTGTTGGAAACACATACATGCTCATGATATCTCTTCTTAAATACTGTAATATTTTCAGCAGATTTTACATGTAGTGGAAGCTTGTTCTACATAACTTTACTTCAGTATTGGAAGGTTTTTACAATAGCTCTGCTCTTGGATTTGGTGTTTGAATGTTTCCATCTGATATTGATCTCAACTGGTATTGTGTTGAAAAAGACCTGAATAAATCCTGAAGATACTCTGGTGCAACTCCATGTAGACATTTATATACAAGAACTGCCTTGTGAAATCTATCCTTTCATATATTGTGAACCATTTTAGTTCTGTAAACAATGCTTTTGATCGATGATCAATAGCTGCATCTCAGCTCTTCCCATTTCTTAAGTTTATAAATCCTATCAAGCTGAGATTTGGCATTTCCCCCATACAGTTGAACGGTAATCCATTGTTGGAAGAATATATGACTTATAGTATAGATTGGGACTTTCTACAGGTAAATATTTCTTGATTCTGCTGAGTAGGGTGATTTTGGATGACAGTGTTTTACAAAGCTTATCAATATGGTCAACCCATTAAATTATTATAAACAGACACACCTACATAAGCTACAAGTCCCTTCCCATTATAAGTAAGGAATAGTCATGGATCCCATTACACACTGTCTCTTTCATGTGGTAGGAATAGTCATGGATCCCATTACAGACTGTCTCTTTCATGTAGTAGGAAAACTCATGGATATGATTCCCATTATACTCTCTCTCTCTTTCATGTGATAGAAATAGTCATGGATCCCATTACAAACTGTCTCTTTCATGTGGTAGGAAAACTCTTGGATCCCATTACATTCTCTCTCTCTCTCTCTCTTTCATGTGGTAAGAATAGTCATGGATTCCATTACATGATGTGATAGTAACACTATGTGCTGTATATCCTGATATAAGATGATCTTACTCATAGCACTATACACTTCTTTAGCTCCTTGAACAGTATTACAGAGAGGGGTCCCTGTAATTGGCTCAACTTCTATCCTGTTATATTCAATTCAAATCTGATTTCTTAACTTTTAACTCAGTTGACCATAAGGCCAAGTGAACTCAGGACAAGGTATGGCATGGCCCAGCATCCACTGTGCATCCATGAATAATTGCTATTTTAAACTTGTTCTCAAGATTATCCTAGATTGAAGACATTTCAGGTTTTTACAATTGTTGCTGATCAACCATCAGTTATGGCTGCCATTACTAAAAATAGTAAAAACCATTTGAATGATGTCATCTCATAAACACTAAACAGAATTTGAAATAATTTAACAGAAGTCATCCTGGCATAAAGACCTTTCAGACAAATGATGCCAATCCACCATTAAATATGGTCACTGATGCTAAAAATATAAAAAAATCTTTGAATGCTTACACCACTCAACAGACTTTTCCTGACAGAAATCATCCAAAACACAGAGCTTTCAAGTTTGTACAAATAATGCTGATCCATCACTTAAGGTAATTGTTACTAAAAATAGCAACTTACTATTTTTGTCAGTCTACCTAATAAAGCAAGGAAAGTAACCTATCATGAGTCTATTGGGAATAGGAGGTTTGGGGTTATAGTGAGTTCTTCCCTTATTAAAAGCAACACATTTTTATAATATAGGATTAATAATTTTCAATAAAACAAGTTAGTAAATTGACAAAATAATACACCTTTGAATTTGAAGCTGAACAAAAATAAAATAAGTAAGACTTTAAAATGATGAAATAAATTATGGGTATATGTGTGTGTGATTTGGAGTTTTAACAGAGCTTTGAAAATTTTCAGTCGTATCACTATGATGTCTGCAGTGTGACAGGTTATAGTAATATCTAGCACTGGGACATCATGCCGCAGACATGTAGCATGATGTCCCACCCAGTCACATTATCCTGACACCAGGGTGACCAGTCCTAGCACTAACTTCTTAACGCCGAGTGCCAAGTGAGGCAGGTGCTAGTACCATTTTATCAGTCTTTGGTATGACTCAGCCAGGGTTAGAACTCACAACTTCCCACATCCGAGGTTGGCACTCTAACCACTAGGCCCCCAGAGCAGTAAAATTATGGGTAAGATCAGCTTGAAAACAATGCAGTGTAAAGATTAGCTGGAAAACAATGCAGTGTATGCAAGCTTGGCAAACAATATGCTGTATTCTGTCTTATTGCCAGTTACTTGCCATGTCTTTTGTTAATGGAATAAAGTCAGATCATGCTTCAGTAAACAAAGGGAAGAAAATTAGTTAAAAACATTAATCCCACAGAGCAACCCAATTTTATTTTAAGCATGAAACCAGAAATATACATGTTATTTTTTTTCAGGTCTAACAGACACTGTAACAGCAAAGAGCACCAAATTTTTCTGTCCAAGGTCTAATACATGTATGAATTTGTTTTCACAAGCTTGCATATGTCAGTTACCAAGGTTAGTGACACTAAGCCTTCTTGGTCTCTTGTTCATGTATACACTGTCCAAAAATGACAATATGTTTGTTCACACAGATCTATTAAAATAAAATAGTTCAATGAGTATGTGAATAATGGTTCATATGTTTTTAAGCTTTGATTTAAAGATTTATTTTAGGAAAAAATATGAGGCCTTTCACCATTATAAATAGTTATGTGGATTATAAACTTAAAAATGGACAATTGATAATAAGCAGAATATAATCTGGATTAAAGCTATTTTAAGAGCTGCAATTGATGACGATCTCACAAGGAACACTAGCTTGTGTGGCAGGAGACAAAATAGTTTAGGCAAAGCTGAATAAGTCTCAGTTGACAAGTTTTGGTGGAAAACATTTTCATTCTAAAATGCCTGTGTGTTATATAAATTAGGTGGCAGTTGGTGAAAAGGTACTGAGATAAAATATTTGACAAGGGTTCTTTTTATTAAATCAACATTGACTACAAACAATAAGAATTAGGCCGCAAGGACATAATTTATTGTGTAACACCTCAGATCTCAAAACCTCACTTAAAGTTTGGTGTCCAATGACATACTGAAATACAAGTAGTTATAATCAAAATTTAGAGGAAATGCTCAAACAAATATGCCATACCAAGGAAATGCTCAAACAAATATACTATACCAAGGAAATGCTCAAAGAAATATACCATACCAAGGAAAATGAATCCTGCTAAATACCCACTTCTTTATGTAGGGTTTGAAAGAAAGATATTTTAGTTACAATGGTACTGACTTTAACAGTGGAATTTGATCTATTAATGGTACACATATACAGTTAAGAAATCTGCATTTCTATAATTTGTAAAATTGTGTAACTTATTGCTTTTTGAAATCTTCATTGTAGTTTGCAATTTTGATTCCAATAAAATCTTGACACCATCTTGGCTATGATGAATTGCTCATCATCAATCAACCTCACTTATGTCTCTCAAAACTTAATTGAAAACAACAGAACACACTGCCAAGTAGTAATGATTTTATCAAATTAATCTATCAATATATACATATCAACAAAATGTGACAGTCAGTCTAGCTTAACTAATTGGCATGTATAATATATGTAATTGGGCTGTGCATAACCTGTACATACTAAAAAGAATATAAACGGAAACATCTGTAAGTCTAAATTTAAAGATAACTGGCAACAGTTAGAAATATATTGCATACAAAATAACATCCTATAGCATTTTGAAAAGTTCATAGTGTGCATTAGGGTTTCAAGTTAAGATAGCCCCCTCTCTCTCTCCACTACATTTGTCTACTAGGATTAGTTTTTAAAAAAAGAATGAAAAATTAAAATTGTAATGATTCATTTTACCAAATTTGTGTCAAGTTTTGCAAGTCAAAGGGAGATAAATAAAAAAATGGAGTGAATACAACTTGGTCTTGTGATTCTCTTTTTTACAACAATGAAGCAAAATAAGAGAAATGTCTTTAAAGTCAGTTTTGGTGTGTAAAATCAAATTTATATGGGAATGAAGCATCAAAGTCTAAAAAGTAATCAACACCAAATAATAAATGTACTTTGAATAATAACAATAACAAATACTCAATAATAAATGTACCTTGAATGATAACAAATAACAAATGATAAATGTACTTGAAAAATAACAACAATTTAAGATTTACAAATTTACAAGGCCATGTGATATGCTCTCTGACTCTCACATCAAAAATTGCTTTCGAGAGATTAAATTACACGTTAACTCTGGCAACCATCAAGAACCCTGCCTAACAATTGACAGATTAACTTTGGCAACCATCCAGAACCCTGCCTAACAACTGACACATCAACTTTGGCAACTGTCAAGAACCCTAACAACTTACACATTAACTCTGGCAACCATCAAGAACCCCACCTAACACATGACCTATTATCTCAGGGCAACCATCAAGAACCCCACCTAACAACTGACACATTAACTTTGGCAACCATCAAGAACCCCACCTAACAATTGGCACACTAACTTTGGCAATCCTTATGAAGGTTGTTATCCAGAAATACTTACCATAGTGGAGAGATGATGAATACAATGGTGTAATTGTGGGAAAACAAAATTTATATGGTAGACAAAATCTGAATCAATTAACTTACAAGATGTTTGCCATTGCTATGCCATTTACATAATAGAAATAAACTGTGCCATATCAAATTAGGAGCCTGTAAGAATAGTTTGTTGTGTCTTTAATGGTAAATTTCACTTTTTTATGCCCATGCATTATTTTTGCATTTTTCCCAATTTTCAGGTGTTAAAGGTTTATGCTATATGTAATCATTCTTGTTTGTGTCCATCTGCTTTTGCCAAGTTGTCCTGAAATTTGGCAGACATTAATGACAATATTAGCATGCACATGTTGTTCTATTGTTATGCTCTGATGTGTTTTCCCAGAGTTCTTCCCCCTTTCTTGTGTGCACTGTGTGTCACAACTTTAGATGAATTTCCCTGAAACCTGGCAGACATAGGGAAGCATATTATGTCTTCACACTCCAGAAAGTTTTTCCAGAATTATGCCAATTTTCTTATTTTTCCATTTGAATAATATGTAGATACATGCATGCATTCTGGCAGCATTATTGCTATTTTCTTCTTATGCCACTGGTTCATTCAAGCTTGGGATGGGGCAAGGTTATTTATGTTCTTTGGACACATTTCTATTTTTTTTTCTTACACAAATAATTGTTAACTTGATTTTATACATTATCTTTGCACGAAAATTCATGAGTTTTATCCCTTGATGCTGCAGACCACCATGTCACTCTTACAATCTTTTTATCTGATTACCAATGCCCAACTGTACATTGAGGCCCTGAGTGGCCGAGTGGTCTAAAGCTCTCACCATTACGGATCACTGCCATATCACCTCAGTCTGCGTGGGTTCAAGTCTTGGATTCAGCCAATGTGGGTACGTGAGAAAGCTTGCCAGTAGCTTCTTGTGGGTCGGTGGTTCTTTCCGGGGTTTTCCTGGGTTCTTCCTCCACTATTTATACTGGCTGCCATGTATAGCCTATCTTGTGCTGAAAATGGCGTTAAACCCTACAACAACAACAACAACAACTGTACATCACCATCCATTGTCTGACTAAAATGATTGCATAGCATAGCATAGCACTGATCTATTTGTTTTCCCACAAACTAATTAGAAACAAATAATATCTTTCAGCTTTGACAAATCATAAAGTATTAACTGGATTGAGCTCCAATCTTAAAGTTGGTTTATTCATGTTTAAAATAATATGTTCATAAAAGGTTACAATTTATGTATCATTAGAAAATATTTTTCTATGTAAATTAGGGAGGGTGCATGCGCGTTCAAGCAATCAATGGACCTGTCAATCATAAGGGCTAGGTTGTTTGTTGATCTGTGTTAGTCCATAAATTTCTGTCCAGTATGGTCAAATAGGGTGTTATATTTGAAAAAGTATGGTTCCACAGAAAGAGTCTCTCCAGTAAATTTTTTATAATTCTTTTTTATGACACAGCTGTCAGTTGAAACAGATGAGACATAAAACTGCAGTATATCAGTGTACAAGATTTAGGTATGTAGCAATATCTGGGTGCAAAATTTGGGGATAAATCAATATCTAGGTACAAAATTTGGGGATGTAGCAATATCTGGGTACAAAATTTGGGGATGTAGCAATATCTAGGTACAAAATTTGGGGATGTAGCAATATCTGGGTACAAAATTTGGGGATAAATCAATATCACACCAAAGTTTATTACAGCATCTAAAGAAGAAGAACTTTATTTCCACTTGTAAAAATATTAAAGAATATTAATGTCAACACTGCCAATTCTGCAGTTTTATGCTAAAAAAGACATCCTAGCTTATTAGTGTGAAATCTTTAGAGCATATGGAAATATATCAAACTTTCATTTGAATACAGCAACTAATGCAGAAGAAGGGTTCAGTGGAGTACTGTCTCAATTGCAAACCTTGCTACAATATATACCTCTCCTAGTACATGACCTTGAAGAAAAAAGGTTAAACAAAAGAATGTAAATGTTGATGACACCAGTAATGTAATATCTAAATTTCTCCTATGCTTCACAAGCCATGCAATTCACAATTCTGCACGTTCATGTACAGTATATCAATGTGAATGTAATTTGTAACAAGCAAACAAATTCAGCCATCATCCTAATGAAATTACTCAGTTTAAAACAACGAAATCAACCATACAGTGGTTTATATCTTAAACAAGTCCATGAAGTATTTTTTTAGTTGAAAGCATTTTTAACCCAACAAGCATGACTATGCTGCATACAGTACAGTACTTTACAAATTAGGTGGAGTCATTCATCCTCTTAATTAGCCATGCATCTATTAAAGACAGTAAACAATGCTTATGTCATCAGAGCAGAAATGGAAACAAGATCTTGTGATCTCTTTAGGCTTTAATGGCATTTTCTGTTGGTTATTATAAACAGCCCTGTGCAAGCAGACAAGAGTAGAACTTTATTCTAACACCATCAGTTTTCTGGAAAGGAACCAACATTCCATTGGCTCATTCCTTCCTTTCATCTTCACTGGACCTCGATATGTGAAATGGAATTCGGGATCTGAGCATTTCTTACTGGTCAGATATCTGCAAATAGAAAAAGAACAGTTGATGATTTTATGCAAACAACAAATGAAGAATTATTTTCCTGTTAAACACAAGCATGCATTGTGAAGAGAAAGTGAAATTAAGTCATTTCTCACATGTCAATCAATGTTGCAGGCACAAGGAACAAGCAGCTGTCTTTTGGTCTTTCCATTTCTCAGAGAAAGATCCCAAAATTTTACCAGTACATTAGCATGAAAAGATCATGAAAGGGGCAGATTCCATTTTTTTAGATACTCTGACTCTGACCTCAACATTCAGCATTGGTTGTTTAAAATAAAATGGTCTTGAAGGCAGGGTACTCCTCAAACAAATAGTTAAATATGGAAAAAAATCTTGCAAAGTTGCTGACAATATTGGGCTTCATCTGCATAACTTTGAATTTATGAAGCTAAAATGCTCCCAACAGTTATTGCTACTGAACAAAAGATGGATGGTGTATTATGCAAGGCCAACATGGTTCCATAACATACATGTAAATACACATAACTTATGGCCTGGTGAGCAAATAATCCTGATTATCCGGTCCTTAGAGCAGCATGGTTATTTAACTAAATTTACTTGGATGAAACAATGTGTGTGGGGAGGGAGGTGTGGATGTGTGTGTGTGTTGTCTTACTAACATTGTACCACAATATAGCAGCCTAAGTACATTTTTTGTCAAGTCAACATAATCATGTCAATAAATTGCGATCTTAAGATCATATTTGTTGACATAACATACATCACATGCTGTAGAAATATCTCATTACATTGTCAGCTTAGAACTTCTGTAAGTTTCCTTCAAACGAGCAAACTGTTTTGGCTGATACTACATTTCCCTGTTCCATTAAGTCACATGGTCTTTGTACCAAACTGAAGGTTCAAATGTGGATGGTCTAACTTGAAATAAAACAGGCAGGGAAAAATGTGCCAAATGGCATGTATCATGTGTTTTGATGACAGACAGCAAATGAGATGCCTAATGGCAAGTGCCATGTGTTTTGATGACAGACAGCAAATAACATGCCTAATGGCATTAGTGCCATGTGTTTTGATGACAGACAGCAAATAACATCCCTAATGGCATGTACCATGTGTTTTGATGACAGACAGCAAATAATATGCCTAATGGTAAGTGCCACGTGTTTTGATGACAGACAGCAAATAACATGCCTAATGGCAATTGCCATGTGTTTTGATGAGGGACAGAAAAAGGAAATAGAGAATCATAATACCTAAGGCTGTGCACACAGACTGTAACATTACATGCTCAAAAAGTAAATCTTTCCTTAGCAATAGCAAGACAGATATATATTATTTTAATTTCAAAACAACATATTTTATATTATATTAATTTCAAGACAGCATAAGACAATATATATTATTTTCATTCATGACAATATAATATATTATTTTCATTCATGACAACATTATATATTATTTTCATTGCATGACGATGTAGTCATTGATAATTCATTATTATTTTACAATTTCTTTCAGATTTTCCATGTATCCTTCTTCAAAAGATAATAAAGTAATTAATCATCATGTGTCTAAAACTGATGGTAAATCTGTGTCGAAAACTGATTGTAAGTCTGTGTCCAAAACTGATTGTAAGTCTGTGTCTAAAACTGATTGTAAGTCCGTGTCTAAAACTGATTGTAAGTCCATGTCTAAAACTGATTGTAAGTCCATGTCTAAAACTGATTGTAAGTCCGTGTCTAAAACTGATTGTAAGTCCATGTCTAAAACTGATTGTAAGTGTGTGTCTAAAACTGATTGTAAGTCTGTGTCTAAAACTGATTGTAAGTCTCTTTGTAATTATTTATAAACATAGTTCTATGGTACTAAATGAGAGAATGGAGATGAAAACTCTATAGTACAGGCCTACTCAGCTTGTCAACTAAGCCATTTTAAACAGTCAGAGAATGGAGATGAAAACTCTTTAGTGCAGGCCTACTCAGCTTGTCAACTAAGCCATTTTAAACAATCAGAGAATGGAGATGAAAACTCAATAGTGCAGGCCTACTCAGCTTGTCAACTAAGCCATTTTAAACAGTCAGAGAATGGAGATGAAAACTCTATAGTACAGGTCTACTCAGCTTGTCAACTGAGCCGTTTTAAACAGTCAGAGAATGGAGATGAAAACTCTATAGTACAGGCCTACTCAGCTTGTCAACTGAGCCATTTTAAACACAGAATGGAGATGAAAACTCTATTGTACAGGCTGACTCACCTTGTCAACTAAGCCATTTTAAACACAGAATGGAGATGAAAACTATTGTACAGGCCGACTCACCTTGTCAACTGAGCCATTTTAAAGTCAGAGAATGGAGATGAAAACTATAGTACAGGCCTACTCACCTTGTCAACTGAGCCATTTTAAACACAGAATGGAGATGAAAACTCTATTGTACAGGCCGACTCAGCTTGTCAACTGAGCCATTTTAAACAGTCAGAGAATGGAGATGAAAACTCTATAGTACAGGCTGACTCAGCTTGTCAACTGAGACATTTTAAACAGTCAGAGAATGGAGATGAAAACTCTATAGTACAGCCTACTCAGCTTGTCAACTGAGTAATTTTAAACAGTCAGAGAATGGAGATGAAAACTCTATAGTACAGCCTACTCAGCTTGTCAACTAAGCCATTTTAAACAGTCAGAGAATGAAAAATGTTTCAAAGAAATATAGTTCAAAGGATCAAATGTACACTCCCTAAGTCTATGTACCTTTTATGTAAGGGAATAGCAAAATGAGGAAGTCTAATGCAAACTGCATTCCTTTTAGTAAATACATTGATTGGCAAAGTGCTGCATTGTGGCATATGCTGATATCTAATGAACATTTTACATTATGCATTATTAATTACTAGTAATCATTGTTAACTGACACTCTAAACATTACACCAGAAATGCTCAAATTTGAATTAACTTTGTACAACTGATCTTAACTTGGTCACTTATCCCACATGACAAATGTCCATATATTTTAGAATGTTTGGGATCAGAATTTCACATTCATTATATCATATAGGACCTCATGGTTCCTATAGTTGATCTGTTAGACACATATTTGGCAATATGCACTTAAAATAGCCAAACTGTCTTCTCCATCATGAATTTTTTTATATATGACAATATTATTTAATTTAATACTTTCACTGAGTGCGGTATTGTAGCATCAGCTGATATCACATTGAATGATTCTAATTAACAAGCTGTCTTAAATACCATTCATTAGTAAACTTTGTTGTCTAAAATTTGTCTGAATTTAAACCTTTGTATGAAAATTTAATTTTACATTAAAATTTATTTTTCAAAATTTTTATTTAATTTATCAATGTCTTTAAATATTTCTACCAAATTTTCAGATAGAAATTATCTTGTATTACAATTAAGTTTTGACTGTATTGATCAAATAATTAAGGAAAATATAGCAAATTAAAGTTCAGCAATTGGCCCAAAACTTACACACTGTCCAACACCAACACCACACTTTCTGACAGCTGTCACACACTTTGTTTGCCATGAAATTCAAAAAGACTTCATGAGTAATGTTGAAATAGATGTGGAATGCAAGTTTGACTAAAATTAGCAATAAAAAAGTTGGCCTGATAAGATTTGGGTCAGATTTAATACTTCAAGTTATCCACAAATGAAGTTCCAGTTTATTTTTTAGAGCATTGTGTAGTATCATCTGGTAGTGATAAATGAAGCGTTCTTGGTATTGATTTAAGGTAAATGTTCATTCTTCAGCATATGATGTTGTTGTGTGTATGTATTTTAGCAATGGTGCACAATGAATACTGAGGCATTAATACTGATCTGAAAGTGAAAATTGTGACCCATGATGCATTGCTCTCCAAAACAAATGCCAGATAACTTGTGAAAAGAACTTCAGCATGAGCTCATTTTTGAAGTACTTTAGATTAACATATGATTTATTAGGATTTGGACACAGTGAAAAGTTAATTACTGAGAAACAAATGTAGAGACTAAAAATAACCATGATCTGCATGCTGATAGCTGCCATTCTGACCACCTCAGCTATTTCTGATACAAGGTTTGACAGAAGTTCCAAATGCATCAGAAACTATTTTTTTCATTTGCAACTTCTTCTATCGATCCTACTGTCAATCAAGTCATTGAAATAGCCAAGGTGATCTGGATAATATTATAATATGCCCTCCTACTGAATGATGGAATAAAATGGCGACACTGCAAACTATTCCATATCATTTTATTAGTATAATAAAATAAAAGATATTTTTAAAATAACCAACACTAAGACGTAAAATTTGTGACTGGTTGTGTTTTATTGTTTTATCAGACAGAATTGTTTATTTGGTTTTGAGAAGATTTAATTTGGATTAACCTTACGAAACCAAATGACATAAAATAGATGACATCTTAGCTGGAATCATTCTAACTTGTCTTAAATGCATAAATTCCATCGAAAAATTAAATTAGAAGATTAATACAAACTGGATCATTAAGTTTCTGATATCTCTATGGAAAACTACAACAACAAACATATTTATTAATTAATGAAGAATATAAATATTCTTAGACTTTTCAGATATGTCTGCCAGTATCCAAATGGTGAATCATAAATATTGTAGTGGAATTCAACTGGCTACCCTATTCCAAGTCTTGCTTTCTTGGGTTCTAGCTCTTTATATTGGAGCGATACCCTGTTGTATCTGGCAAAAGTCTGGTGCTCCAGACTGTGACAGATTTCTGCATGGGATATCATTGTAATCCTGTTTTTTTAGGTCACCAGTTTGATCACTGACTGGGTCATACACTGCATCATCTTTGGGTCGTCTCCTGGCTTGCAGTCTGAGTCATCATCTGGGTCGTCTTCAGGATTGCAGTCTGAGTCATCATCTGGGTCGTCTTCAGGATTGCAGTCTCAGTCATCATCTGGGTCATCTTCAGGACTGCCTACTATGTCATAGTCTGCATTGTTAACTGAGTTGTCTGTGGGATCACCGACTAGGTCAAATCTGTGACATCGACTGAGTCAGGTCACAAGTCATGGTGGTCATCACTCCCTCAAGATCGACAGCAAGACAAAGAGTAGTTAAAATATGAGAAGAGAGATTGTCAGTTACTATCTGTATTCTTGCAAGGTCATGCTAGCAAGATCCCCATGCTTTTTGAATAAGCCCTGTAGTGCATCTATTCTCATCAACGAAAGACCTAACCCCTATTCTTTTGAGATTTCCTGGTCTTACCTTTTTCCTATTTGGCAAACTATGGCCAAATGTGCTTGCACCAGCTTGGTAGTTTATACTGCTTCACTCGTGAGGGACGTCTTCACACCACATTGCATTGTACTACGCCATTGCAACAATATGATATGATCCTTCACTATAGTCACATTTGCCCACAGGGCATGCATGAATGGTTTCCCACAGGGCATGCATGAATGGTTATTCTCAAAGGGTGAGATATTCACTTGATTGTGAGGGAAGGAGAAAGAGCCTCATCCCCTCACACATTTATGCACACAGAGTGTGCATCTTATTATTTTGGTTTTCAGGCAATAAAGCTCCAGGTGGCAGTGTTTAATTTTGAGATGAGTGGGAATGAAAACCACAAACAAACTCATCTGATACAGTCTGTATCGCACCAAGAGACTGTGGGGATTAATACCCCACTCAAGATACCACCACAGTTTTGTTAGCCTCCCTTCCCATCATCATGAAACCGGGAGTAAAACCTGAGGTTTCATGCACTGTAGAGCGGTATGCCGTTGCTAGGTACGAGAGGTGCTCCTCCCAATCTCTTTGTCGTTCTTCGACGAAAGCCGATAGGACGTTCTCTAGTATTCGGTTCATCCTCTCCACCATGCCGTCGCACTAAGCATGGTACAGACTGGTCCTCGTTTTCTCGATTCCAAGGAGTCAACACATTTCACAAAAGAGATCACTCTCGAACTGTTGATCTTGTTCCGTGTGAATCTGTCTTGGCACACTAAAACATGTAACAACTTCCTCTACTATCAGTTCTGCAATGATTGTAGCTTCCTGGCAAGACATTGGCAAATATCTTGGTCCATTTAGTAAAGTAGTCAGCGAACACGAGAATGTAAACGTGTCTATTTTTGATTTTTGGAAATCACCCTAAGATGTCAGCAGCTGTATGTTCTATCCGATCTCCTGACACAGCCAGCTGCATTGGAGGTCTCCTTTTCGTCCTATTGACTTTTGCTTCGCACAGGCTTCACATATCTGGCACCACAGCAGCACATCTTTCTGAAGTCCGACCCAATAATACCCTTTTCTTCTCTAGGCCTATACTTTTCCTGATGCAGAGGTGTCCTCCACTGCGTGAATCGTGAGCTGTATGTAAACATTGTTTCTATTTTCTCGTGAAACAATAGTTTGATATTGAAATTCTCCATCATCGTGCGACTCCTATCTACGACAGAATATGGCGTTCTTTATTTCTAGTTTGTCCCACTGACTCCAGAGGCTTTTAAAGAACACGCCATACGTTGCACCTTTTTCCCCACAATAGCCGTCGCATGCTTTCAATCCAGCTTATAACAATTGCGACTTCCTGGTCAGATTTCTGAGCCTCGACGAACTCGTTGCTACCACAGAAAAGTCTGCATCGCAGATACAGGTATATCAGCAGCAACACTCCGTTCTTTGTCGCCGGATCATTTCCGCTTTCCTTCGCTTCCTCTTTCCCCCAAGTTGTCTCTACTTGAAAACCACATTGCCTACATGGGACTATGGAAAGGGCGTCAGTGTTACGATGCGATCTTCCCGGGTGATGCTGAATCTCAGCTAATTCTGTGAGAGGACTTCGATCCATCTTGCGAGTTGTCCTTCGGTGTTCTTGAAATGCAGTAACCACCTCAGGAAGTTGTGGTTTGTCCTGATCAAGAAACTCCTTCCATACGTGTAATGCTTAACATATTTCACAAAGAATACGACCGCCAATGATTGCTTTCTTGTAATGCAGTATCTTCATTCAGCTTTCGTTAGCATAGGCTAGGCTACAACCCTCTCACGCCCATTGTGTATTTGCGACAGGGCGGCTCCTTGTCCACTGTCGCTCGCGAATGTGTCAAGAATGAAGGGCTTTGAAGGGTCTGGGAACGCTAACACAGGGACCGTAGCCAATCGCCTCTTGAACTCGTCGAAAGAAGACTAACAATTCTCAGTCAAGACAAAAAAAGGTCTCCCATTTTCTGTCAGTCAGTGTAGGCTAGCTGCAATGTCGGCCAACTCTTTCATGAATCAGCAACAATACGAGCATTGTCCATCAAAGTTCTGTAGGCGACGTAGGCAATTCTCAACGACGTCGAATACTTTCTCTGGCTCTGCACGTATTTCCTTCTTGGACACAATATGTCCCAAGTATTTGATCTCTTTGTAAACAAACGACATTTCTTGGGTTTAATCTTCAGACCATCTTTCAGCAACCTGTCAAAGACCTGTCGAAGACGATCCATCGCCTCTTCGAAGTGCGTCCAAAGATTTATTATGTCGTCGAGGTACAACAAACATCTGCTATCGAAGCCCTGCCAGAACTGTCTAAAACAGTAAGGTCCCAGTGCATTACAGAGCTCGAACAGCATAATATTGAACTAGTATAAATCTTGCCTTGTTGCGAATGTCAACTTCAACCGATCATTTGGCTCCGTTGCTACCTGTCAATAACCACTCATGAGGTCTAAGGTCGAGACCCAAGTTACTCCTGAAAGTGAATCAAGCGACTCGTCGATCCACGGCAGAGGTTGGACGACTTTTTCAGTCACTGCGTTCAAAGCACGGTAGTCGACAAAAAGCCTCGTTGTGCCATCCTGTTCCTTTACTAAAACCACTGGCGACGACCATGGACCGGAAGATGGTGAAATTATCTCTTTCTCCAATATGTCATTTTTGCCTGGCGTCCGTCTGAACTTTTCTTGGGGGTAGTTTTATTGGTCTAGAGCTCCCCGTCTCAGTTTTATGTCGCGCATTCGTAGTCCTTCCAAGAGCAGCATCTGATACAGCAAATAGTGACTGATAGTTGCAGAGAAACATAGCCACCTTTCTTGTCTGTTCTTGGGAGAGTGATTTTTTTCAATCCTGTACCAGTTCTACTAAATGAGACGGTAATCGAAGTTGCGACTCCCTATTTTGAAGACAACGAACGGTCGCATATCCCTCCAAGTCATTGATTTCTCCGACTAAGACAGCAATGCTTGTCCCACCATAGAACGTCTAATTATATCCGTAGTTGCATTCAGTATCTGTTAAATTCCCTTCCCAGGCTCTGAGCAGCGTCCTTGAAACAAAGAAGTCTTAGCGCTCTCCAAATTTCTCATGCTTCTCTACCATTCCAATTTCAGGCACTACTGAAGACGACAGCTTGTAAAATGTTCCTGGGACAATCAATTTGTGCATCGCTGTGCATCCTACTTGTCCTTTAAACGTACAAGGTAACTTCTTCTTGACGACAGAAAGGCAATCCTTTTTAACATCGAGTCGACACGAGTTAATCTTAAGAAAATCCAATCAAAGAATTCTCTCTGCTGAGATCTCAGCAACCATCATTTTATGTTGTCGACGAACCCCATGTAGGCCTATTTCAAAAAAGTCCCTTCCCATCGAATGACGTAGGTCTACCATCTGCGAGATTGACATTTATCTTTACCGCTTCTTTAATTGTAGCGGATCTCGCCAGCAGTACCTTTAAACGCATGTCAGAATAATCCAGGGCACCAATAAACTGCTCCCTTGCGAGCATGTTGGCCAAAATATGACTCATCTCTGGGTAGGCTAAAATTGCAAGCAGTTCAGCGTAAAACTTCTTCTCAGGTAGTGTCAGCAATTGCTATGATTGACCTCTCAGTGCAACCAGTGCCAGATTATGCTAGTGGGGTGGGTGGTGGGTGTTGTAACATATGCTATAAAGGGGCCATACATTTAAAAAAAACCACATAAATATTAAAACATAAATTTTTAACTTGCATGGTAAAGTAATTGTATTTTTTTCATTTGCTATACATCCAGATAATACGACAGATATGTCTGACATTTCAGTAATAGTATTGTTTACATGTAGGTAATTGATAGCTTAAAAGCACTGAGTGCGGGGCCCTTGAAAGTGCGGGGCCCGTAGCATATGCTGCGTTTGCTTCTAGGATAATCCAGCACTGAGTGCAACACCTAACTACAGTTTGTTTTCTGCTTCTGTCAAAGAATTCTAGGGTTGAACACATCTCGAAGTGAACGAATAAAATCTATCAAGGGTTTAGTCCTGTCGTACAACATCGGAGTTATGACCTGCCTCAACAAGGTTCTCCGCGGAAGATCAGTCACCACACTGATTCCTTCTGCAACTGCTCCTTTACTCTCAGACCTATATCAGTCTCGGAATGCTACCAGCACCGTATTTCTTGTTGATGTGATATCAGCTGTCTTCTTGATCTTCGGCGAATCCAAGGGTGTCGACATAGCCTGTTCACTAAAGTGAATGTTTCAGCTGGGGGAGATACCTTCTCTCGACGACGCCCTTGTCTCCCTGCTGTTCCCGCGCTCCTATCCATAGTCCCCTTCCTTGCAGTTAGCCTTTTCTCCAAGTCCTGATATTCCTTGCAGTTAGCCTTTTCTCCAAGTCCTGATATTCCTTGTAGTTAGCCTTTTCTCCAAGTCCTGATATTCCTTGCAGTTAGCCTTTTCTCCAAGTCCTGATAAAACTTTGTTAAGCGCCGAATCTGATCGTCGAAAAGAATTGCTATATATATATTCTTACAATTTGAGTACATTAACGTAAATGGCAAAGTAGTCATGTGATCACTTTGTTCTCACAGAAAGTTTCAAATTTGTTCTCTCAAATACTGCCGTAATCAATTACACGAGAACATATGTGAAACGAAAAAAGGACACGTTACACGTGACACTTATGTTCACTAAACTTCATAGAAATCTGAAAAAGTTACCGTGCAAGAAAAGGTAACAATAATCAGTTTTAACTTAGAGGAATTCTGAAGTTCGACAAAGCATCTGTCAAAAAAGGGAATAGACTGTTGCTCTACTGAACGAAATAATTTCCCAGGAGTTTAATATAAGATCATTTCTTCCTTTAGACTATCGAGTGTTGAAACACCCCCTGATATTCATCAACGACACCAATATTTTCAAAATAGCTGCTGTGATACACATGTTTGATGTCAGGATGGAATCGTTTTAATTTAGGACAAAGCAGATATCTTTTATAAGTCTTTTGATGGAAACCCCATGTTGATATGACTACCCATTAAGGCGCAGTAGACATCATCAGAAGTCTTTTAGTGAAGATCCGATGTTGATATGAACATCCTATCAGGGGAAGTATTAATAATAAGATTATCAACCTGGCCGCTATGACGGCCATTTTGTATGTCCGAGCGGCGCTAATTTCCATTTAGGCCCAACTGGATCATGCGATGAATGTTTATGAAAAGCTTCATGGCATTCCTTAAGTAGATTATGAGGAGTAACGATAGCAAATTTGTGCTAACATACGACTGCAGACGAAGGAGGACGGAAAACGGTTCATCCCCTGAGCTCTTCTGGTCTATGACCAGTGTAGCTACTTAAAATTCTTTTAAAAATTTGTTTAAAAATTAACCAATTGCCAAAGTTAATTGAAAATCACAGCTGACCGACTGATCGTTCTGTCTTACCCCTCTGATGCCTTATCACAAACAAGAAAGAGTTCCTCTAAGGGAACGACGGTATTTTGCAGGAATTCAAGATAAGACCATTTCTTCTTTTTAATCGCCGAGTGTTCAAACCATCTCCATTATTCTGCCGCGATAACAAGATTTTCATATTAGTTGCTGTAGTGGATATATTAGATATCAGATTGACATCATTTTCATCCAGGTCAAAGTAGACATTATTACAAGTCTTTTGGTGGAAACCCTATGTCATAATGACCATCCATTCAGGGAGAGTAGTGACAATAACATTTTGAGGACAGTCGTCATGGCAATCATATTGGATGTACGCATGTCACTATTTTCATCTAGGACCAACTACGTATCATAAGATGACTATATTTGAAACCCATATGTTGATATAATCATCCATTTGGGGGCGTAGAAATAACAATATTTAAAAGATAGCCACCATGGTGGACATATTAGTAGTGAGTGGGGGCGATTTAGCGACAAGGGGACTTCTATGTTAAAAAATGTCCCCGGCACTATGGCGACAATGGGAATTTAAAACATGGGGAATTTTAACATCGGTGGGCCTATAGAGCGACAAGGGGAATTGAACATAGGGATGTACAGCGACAAGGGATTGGGCCTGTCTAGCGACAAGAGGAATTGAACAGGGGTGACGTCACGGTACTGGACACTGGCAACAATGTTGCAAGTGGCTGACGTCAATCGGGCGAAACAGTATGGCAAGGGGCTGACCTGAATACACACTACTCTAGGGACAAATAGAGACATAGAAATAGAGATTTGGTTAGAGACAGGGTTAGAGACATAAACAGAGACATAGACATATGACACAAATATAGATTAATGAACATAAATCTATCACACCAAAAATCGACTAAACAATTTTTAGGCAAGAGAGAATAGATATCTTTTCGAGGCAATGGAGTGGCCCTGAAAGGAGCCTTTTAGCTTTCTTCTATTTTGTCTCCTCTATTGTTCTCCTCCACTAACATCTTATTTTCTCCATTACATTCGTCTTCTTCTTTTCTTCTCCTTTTCATCCTCCTCTTATTCCTTCTCCTCTATCTCATCTTTTTTTCTCTTGTCATTCTCCTCCTCTTTTATCATCTTAGCATTGTATCTTCTTATCTCTTCTTTTTTCTCCAGATCCTTCTTTTCTTCTTTTTTCCTGTTTTAACTGCTCTCTCAGTCTTGTCCTTTGCCTTCTTCAAATTATTAATTTCCATCTGGACTCTATGGGGACTATAACATCCATACTCCACTTTCACTAACAATTCCTATATCACCTGTTGCAACTTCATCATTTTCTCTACGATGTCGCTGGCCATTTTGTTTATTCAATGTTGAATGGCGCGATTGTTATTATTATTATTATTATTATTATTATTATTATTATTAAGTTTGGATTATAGTGGCTTTCGTACATTAAGTACATGTGCCACTGGTTAATTCCTGCACCGTAGGATGTTTATTATTCCTTGAGGAATGGAATCGGCGCCACATTCCCCAGGCGTTAATGCACTCAAGGAGTGCTGTTAATTTAGCCGTCAAGTAGCAGAACAATAAGTTCCAAGCTGCCTGAATGTTAGGCTTTCATGAGTGGGGATAGTCCCAGCACAAACTCATGTTTTACAGTCCAGCTCTAGCATAGGGTGAGTGGGAGTGGTACCATCACTCACTACGTTTTTGGTTGTTAGCGAGGTTGGTATTGGTGCGCGCATTGCACGCTTATTGGTGTCCAGTCGAGGAAAAGGGTGACGTACACCAGGAAGGGAGGCGCCAAGCCGCAGGGTGGTGTCCGTTGTTTCCAGGGTATTGGTCTAAGTTGGTCTTCTTGCACGGACTAAGAATTTTGAATAGAAACTCTCTGCTGTTTGTTTTTTTAAATTTAAGGTTATAATGAGGGATTAAGTGTTAAGTAGAAACCTCGGATGACAGCCAGTTTGATACCAGTAATTTTGTCACCTTGTGTGACTGGCCCTGATAGTCCTGGGCTTAGACTACCTTATATGAGATATTGTTTTGGGATCATACTGGGTGTGCTTTACTTTGTGGCCAATCGGTCATGGGGTGTTTGACCTGTGATTATTTGGGACCGATCACTTTGCGTATATTAGTTTTTGCCGCCTTGTGCAGCGGGGCCTGATGGTCAGTGGACTTTTGACCACCTTACATTGTCTATTTGGGGCCCTATCGTACTTCTCTAATCTGATTACGTAGTCGCCTTGTGTGGCGGGCCCTGATGGTCCCGGTGTTCGGACTCCCTTATTCTACTGGGATGACTGTCATCTTTTGGTTGAGAGTAGATAGTATGATTGGGTTACATGATGAGTCGGTTAGTAGGTTATTTGGTAGAAGCAAGAGGCGAAAGAAGAAAAGGTGGATAGAGGTATAAGAAATTTGTTTTTTTGATGAGAGTTTGATTTAGGTGATGTTTTAGTTAAGCTTACGGCTATTAATATTTTTTTGGAAGGGACAGACGCCTTTGCTGAATAATCAGGTTCCGAGCAGATATATCAAAGTCGTCCATCCCATGGTTTGAGCCGTTTTATTGGTTAACTTATTTATTCGTATGGCATTGACTTGGCAAAACAGGAGACTATACATCGTTCTTGGTCTGGCCATCTGGACATGACCATATTCTCTTCATCTTAGTCTTTGGGTTCTGCTTCCACTATATCCTCCCATTTCATTTCCAAAGATTCTCTACCATTCAAAGAGGGATAAGAGACCTCCATAGCTTCTAGAATGACTTCTCTCAAAGTGCATAAAAGATGACGTTCAACGTCTCGGTTAGAGCTTCTGGAAACTGAAGTTCCACACGCAGTTGACCGGATTTTACAGGGTGGAAATGTCCCTCGTCGGTTGCCTTGGTCTGGAGTGAAATCAAAGGTCCACAAGGAGTAGCCTACTGCATAATCGTCGTACGAAATGCAGTGGCTGCTGTTGGTCCCTAACTGTCCCGTGGCTTCGTACAGGGACAGGTACGATCTCAAGTAATTTTTCTGTGCAATGTTAAGTTCGAAGGGGCTGGTACACAAGGTTTTGCCATCGCGACTGACTTCGATCTTGGACACTCTGTAGTGCTTAAACTCGAAAGGATTGGCACTGACGGCACCATTGAGGGCACCGTTGCTGACGATACCAACGATTAAACGTTTGGGTAACTGTCCTTGGAACAGATGATCTTCGATCTTGGATCGGATTTCAGCGGATTTCACTTCCACTCGTCGTATCGGATACTTGGCGGTCGTTCTGATCAAAGTGTGGCTGATGTCGTTTCCCACTTTAGGTAATACTTCCACGCGTCGCACGTAGAGTCTGGCTTCTTGGATGATGGTTTTGTACTCGTTGGCATTGGCCATTAAATGGAAAACGGCACTGCGACGATTCAGTCTCAAGCGGACATCAACTCCGTTCAGCAAATACTTTTCTTGTAACCACATGTTCTAATGCAAACGATCTATCAGTTCTAAACTACGTCCTTGCAGGATTTTCTTTCGACGGTCGTTAGAGCCCACATTATGAGGATCGTCAGCTGCTGTCAGGACTGTGTCGTTAAACTTGTCCTCGCCTGGTGTGTCAGGTTTCCATACCACGCAAGCATCCAGATGAGTGTTCTTGGCTTCTTTTCCGTACTTCAAGAGATTTTCCAGGTACGCTTGGTAAGGGTAAGTATCCATGTTGATGATGACTAGTTTGTTATTCCAGTACAAAGCCACTTCACTGAACAAGGAATGCATGAGATTGTTGACGGGAGCTACTCTAGCATCGGCTGCCGGAGCGGTGTCGTCCATTTTGATCACTTTGACGATCAGGTACAAGTAACTGCTATTCAGATCGATGTAATCTTCGGGTTGTCCTTTGATTTCAAATTCGATGGGGGCTGAGGTTGTCCAAGAGGAGATGGGATGAAATTCTACCCATTGGGATTCTTGCATCGTCATCAGAGTGCATGGCATGGCAAACTTATCCAGTTCAGACTTGGAACATTCGAAAGATTCTCGGTGCACCATTTTTTTCTCTGTTATTTAATAATCAAAAACGTCTAATTCTCGGACGGATCTTCTTTTCTTGGTCTTTCTAGCTCTGGCTGTGTGAAGGCCTCTGGAGGGGTGTCTTCGTCGTCTCTTTCTGCCTTGTCCTTGCTGTGGTGTCAGGGATACAGGAATGCCTGACTGGGCAGCTTCTAGCACATTTATAAGAGTTTCTCATTGGCCCAAAATGTCTTTGCCAGTTTGAAGCAAGACATTTTTGCCTGCTCTCAAGAAGGCTTCTTTGGGATTTTGTTTGTCGATGATGACATTTTTAAGAAATTGTTTGCCTTGCGTCAAAGCGGCATCTTTCAAGGTGTGCAATCCGCGTGTCACCATCGGTTTCAAAACGGGGGCCACCGAACGAAACACCGATTCCAGCATATCTCCTAAGCCATGTCCTCGCTGTCGAGCGACTCCTTGGTACACAGGATACACGACTTACAAGTCGTTAGAGAATAGTTCTCGAAAATGGAGTTTCACCGTAACTTTTCCTTTCGAGAATGCAATATTTTGCCCCATATCTCCTTTTATACCAATGTTGACACTGTCGAAATGCGACTTACTGACGGGCAAATAGTGAGGATGTACAAATTCGCGATGAACGTTATAGGTGTTTTCACACTCCTCGTCATTGGTCGTAGCAGAATCCACTTTGAAAGGAATGACTCGCAGTAACGGTACTGACGTGTGTCTCACCACGTTGTACTCCACTACAGCAGAGTACACAAAGAACAAATTTAATCCTTGGTTCAGTTCTACAATGGATCGAAAAACGTAGCAAAATTCAAGTTGTTGGTGATGGGTGGCATGTTGTTTCCCTTGACCATCTTGAGGTCTCCACCCAAAATGTCAAACAATTCAGGAAAATATGTAATGGTCAACGTTTTGGCATCCGAAAATGTCATCAGCAGGCGACGAGCCCCTTTATGGTACTCGAGGGTGACACTTCGTTTGATTTTCTCCAAGGCTTTGCCAAACAGCATATTAAATTTGTCAGCAATCGTGTCCACCAGATGTTGACCATTAATATAATAGCAAGAGGAAATTTTCATCAGATAGATGTACCGTAGAGTATCTGGGGACGCTTGTCGTTTCACAAAGGCATCTACAGTTTCGTTTTCATTCAAGTATTGTTGCGCTTGGTCGTTCAAAACTTCGACCTCAAAAGTGTTTTGAGTTTTAGTGATGTTTTTGATTTGTGTAGGGTGAATCATTTCGACCAAGGCCACTTCCCAATTGGCTTCGTGATCTAAATGGATGTCCTGAAGTAATGTGGTCGTGAAACAGCACAAAGTATTGTGGGAAAACACATCCATGGAACTGTCACTGGGTAAAGTTAAGTAAAATTGGTTATTCATAATTCCAGAGTTCTGTTCTCTGAGTGGTCACTGGAGGTCAGAGGAGTGTCCAAAAGAGGGTTATTGTTGTCTTGATGATGACTGTTGGGAGGGTGACTGATGATGGACGCAAGGCTCTTGTTGTTACCGTTAGAGTATTTCAGGGAAGGATTGGGGAGAAGGTAACCGATGCAATTGCTCAGTAAAATGGTCCACAATTGTTTGTCTCCTTGTTGCAAACTCAAATTTCAACGGCAGCACCGATGACACAATACGCTACAAAGATTTGGCAGAAAAAGACGATTTGCCCTTTAGGCACACGTTCTCCACACCACACCCACAAGGGTTGCTTTTGTAGATCTTGCAGAGTAGAACTCGGAGAAGGAGCGGTCACTGTCGTGGTTGAGGCTATGTTGAAGGGCATGATGGTCACTTCTTTTTACAGTCGATGACTTGCAAAGCATCGATCCAAGAGTCAAAACGTGGAGGATATCCTTTCCAATCTACTTTGACTTCTTTGACACGTCGTCCTACTTTACAGGTTCGTTTCGATGTCGTACTCTTCGTCTTCTTTTTTGGTCACTCGTAACTCAGGCAAGTAGAACGTTCCTTTTAACACTTCCCCCTTCATGTCTTCCAATTTATAAACGACAGGATGACGGCCACGCATTCGTCCAGTGACACGAAACAGTTCGGTGGTCCAGTTGGGTAAATAACCTTTGTCGAAAGTGCGTTTGGTTTTGCCAATGCGTACCCAGTCTCCCGTCGTCAACACTTCACTTTTCTTGGGGACAGCCATAGTCGGGGACATAACAAACAGGCGCTCAAAGACGGTCACTTCGTTGTCGGGAGTCACTTCTTGGGGGGGGGGGCCACATCCGATTCTCCGATGGTAAGATTGATTGTACGCTTTGACAAGGTGCGGTAAGACGTCGATGTACTTGAGAGTGTGTTGATGCGTAAAATATTTCCACATGCGTTCTTTCAAGGTGCGATGAAAATGTTCCACGATGTTGGCTTTGGTTTCTGGATTCTCGGTGGTGAAAAAATGAATGTCACGTTTCTTTAATTGTTTTTGGAAAGCTCGGTTCAGAAATTCGGCGTCTTTGTCAGTTTGCCATCGAACAGGGTTACGACCACTTTGTTTCATCACCAGTGTGAGGGCTCGCACTAACTCAGTGGTCGATTTGGAAGTCAATGGTACGACCCAGGTAAATTTGGAAGAAATGGATGGGTATTTTCTTTTGGACCATTTGGCGAAGAACGTGTCGATGCTTGTCTAAGCATTCTTTCTGATGTTGAGATAGAGGTATCGTTCCTTTCAAGACATTCAAGCAACATTCGCACACGGTGTCGACGATATCTTTGGAGACGGTTTGAGTGAGTTGTTTTCTCATTGGTGAAGGGGCTTTGGACAGGACGGACAACACGTCCCAATGTTTGGCTGAACAAGGTGGTAGTCCTTTCCTTTTGTTTCCTTTGGCGGTAGAAGAGGGATAGTTTCTGGGGGGTGACATCTTTGTTTGTTCCGGGACACACACAAAAAATACACTAACGTCGATGACTTGGCACACGCCCTTTTATCTTAGTTTTTGGAGTAGGTCGAAGGGTGTGTAACCAGTCTTTGTGACAAACGCTTTGACTATCGCTTCGTCAAAATGTGTCTACTGTTTTTTCTATATAGTCAAACAATCCTCCCCTTTGGTTGCTCCTCTTTTTCTTTGGACGATGGTGTCTTTTCTGGGGTATACGTCGATGCTTGACTAAGCGTTTCTTTGGATATGGGATCCAACGACGAGACTGTCCTTTTCTTTTTCCTTTTCCTTTTGGACAGGAGAACGGCGATGGTGATGGTGTGCACTTGTTTTAGGTGACATATTTGTTTGTTCCGGAGCGCAAAAACACTGATACACATCGTTTACCCCAGGTCTTTTTTTATAGTGGAATTCGTCGCCACTGCTGACAGGCATCACGCGTCGTGGAGGGTTCGCATCGCACTAAATCGGGACAGTTCTTGCTTGGATAAATCCAGTAAACTCTGTAACATGCTCGATCTCTCTTGGACTTTGATTCTGGGGGCAGGTACTTTGTTAGCAGTTGACTCAGCGGCTAAACAGGAGAAGGGTGTCACCGCTGGAGGATAAGTTCCTGGAGACACGGGTTTCCAGTTTTTCATCTAATGGGGAAGAACAGGTGTCAAATTGGGTTTAGCTGGCATCATTAGCAACGGGGAAGTGGAAGAACCTGAGGCTACTGGAGATGCGGTTACCGTCGCTGCAGGTCGTGGCTTGGAAATGTAAGGTTGCGCCCGGACTGTAGTGCCTCTCTTACGGAAAGAAGCTGTTTTCTGGGGTCTTTTCTTGGGACTTTTCTTTTTCTTTTTCTGGGGCTGTGACCTGGTCTTCAAACCACTTCTCTTTTTCTTCTGGGTGCGTTTGGGTCGGGGAGTGGCTTTTTTCTTGGGAGTGACTTTGGGGGCATTGGGATCCCATTTTAAGAGGGAGCGAATGATGACACCTCTTAGAGAACCGCTACCTCCAGGTTTCAAAATGATTTGCTTTTTGGTTTGAGCGTCGATGCGGAGATCTGCCAGATGCGTCAAGGCTACTTTGTTTCTGTCAAAAAAGCGTTTGGTTTGATGAGGAATGTGAATAATGCCTTGAAGTAGTTGACGTCCTGTCATCGTAAACCATCTCAAGACTTCTCGGATACTGGCTTCTAAGACACAAGCACGTATTTGTGGATTTTTTTTTTTTTTTTTTTGCGACTGATGGGTTTAACTGTGGTCAGACACTATCCCCTCGTCTTCGCCAGGAATGCCTTCCACAAACATGATGGAATCGCCTTGATGTTTATGTTCGATCAAACGTTTGACAAATTCGGTTTTGCCTGAACCGCTCGGTCCAGCAATTAACATGTTAAAGGGGTGGCGAAGATACAAGGCCTCCCAGCACGATCGAAGTTTTCGTCGATGACTTTGAAAGTGGTGGAAGAGGGAGCAGAGACAGTAGAGGTAACCATAGTGCAGGGATTGTCACGTTTGAAACGAAAACAGACAAGACAAGAGTTTTTATACTTTTTTCAGGACACGTTTATTTCAAAATTTTTAAAATGGAACACGAAAGACAAAAATACATAAAAGCCAGATGGTTAAGTACATTGATAAAATACACATCAAAACAATCAAAGTGGAATATAAACAAGTCACTGTACAACATTTTTGGTGAGGAAGGTGTGGTGTCCTAGGGACAATTTGTAATGTTCTTAGAGGTTCTACACTTAGCTCACAGTCACACAGGGGTCCACCCGGAATGGTCTTTCGGGAATGTCCATGTCAATGATGGTCCTGTCCTGAATGGAGTGATTTTCCTCGGTGTCGGGTTCTTCTTCTGGTACTGTGGCAAACACAGGTTTAAAGGTCACTTTTTCACTGGACACTTTAAGTTCACTTTTTCCTTTGAATGCATAAAACAAATCTTGGGCAATGTAAGCCACTTCTTTCGTCCAAGCCTCGAAACCCAGGCTATTCCAGTCACGTACAGCTTTCCAGAGAGAGTGTAACCAACAAGCTATACACACATCTTCGTAAGCATCCGGAGTGGCTAAAATTTCACACACAAAAAAAACTTGTCTTCAAAGAGAGGTCGAAAAGTTTGCAGATGAAAGCGCAAGGCTTTTAACAGAGTGAGTTCCTCGTGTACACTTAAAGGAAACACCATCATGTTTTTGGTGGTACCTTGCAGTACAGATCGTACAGAGCCCAAAAGGAATCGGCTGGTAAACGAAATCCCAGAAAGGAAGTCACTAAGACACACACCACACGACGCCCAAATTCGTTGGATACAGTTCTCGTAAAAAGCGTTGGTAATCCACCACAGTCTGAACACTGTCATTGATTTCCTTTCACGGTATTTGTTATCACGAATGATAACGGCCGTAGCATTGTAACAAGATTTTATACTCTCTTTTGCTGAAGGTAATAAATGTACCTTTGCACAGAACTGATCGTACTTTAGTGGCGTATCCAAATTTTTTAGTCACTAATTCACATACCATACGTCGCACAGACGTTTCCTCTTGAACCAAGATCTGTTCGTGTAAAAACGTTTGGTAATCCTCTAACTCTTCCTCTGGAATTCGGTGTAGTATGGCTAGTTCGTAAGAAGTAGGATGAGTAGCAAACAAAGTCTTCTCGTCCTCGGTCAGCTGAACAATGTCTGACCACTGGAACACTTTCAAATTAATAATCAATCCTCTTATAGCATTCAGCTACCAGTGGTTTAAACATTGGTGACGTAACGGAAGTAACTGCTCTTTGCGTTGGACTTGTATTTTGACAAACTCTCGTTAAATGTGTTCTCTCAACTCCACAGGCAAACCACAAATGTTCACTCGTAAAGTATCCATCAAGAGGTAGTGACAGTGCGGAGACCATCGAGCATGTTCCAGGTAAGCGGAATCTTTCTGCTCCCACTTGTGTAGTGACACACCGCAACTGAAGCACTTGACTTTATCACCTTCGCCCAAGTAGATAAATCCGGTTCTGGCTTATTCTTCTGGGGTAGGTCCTCCCAGATATTTAGGCCACTTTCTTCGGAAGGTTTGGAATCGACTTCCAAAGTCACAGTATTCAGACAAATACACAGGGAACGAATATTCTTCTTTCACATGTTGATTTCGATAATGGTACGGTGAAACCCGCAGTAGTTTGCTCAGGCATGGATGACATCCTTAGGGTGGTATCCGCATGGTTTCACGTGGAGGATGACAATGACCATGAAAACCAGTAAAGAGTCCACGATAACGAGTGGCATCGCTTTCGCATCCGTCAGGTTTGACACGCACAGCATCATTTTCCACGGTAGGTATTGTAGTAGTAGTATCAGTCGTCATACCAAAGTTCCCATAATGTGGTACCGAATCACTGAGGTCATAGCGTACGGCATTCCTGCCATCGCAAGCCACAGCATCGCACTCCACATCAGAATCACCAAACTTGAATGGTGTCTGTTAGAATTCATCTTTCTCGCTTGGCAATGGTAGTCACAATGATCTATCGGTCATGGACATTTTCCCTTTTTATATGCTGACCAATATCGACGAGTCCGTAAGGTAAAGTAAAGTTGTTGGGAAGTCGCACTCGCTTCTGGTACACGATCTGATATACTTTTTCCAACGGCCGACTGACGAATTGGTGTGTGGCTAAACGTACAATCTTGTGAGGCTCGTAGGTAGTCACTTTAAAATCTTGATCCTCTCCAGATTGCTTCAACACGCCAAAATTCGCCACAGGACTGGTGCGATAATTGAGAGTCAATCCTTTCACTTTACACTCGGTGTGCACTTCCGCCTGATGGAGTCCTGTAGAAAGATTTTGTGACCGTAATGGTGAAAATAAAGGTTAATTCGCCGGATTAGATTCATGCGATGGTCGTCCGAGAGTTCTGCGTTGGTAAGTTACTGTATTTTCAATGGATATGTGTAGCTTTTCAGTCTTTTGGCGATTCTGAAGCGATAAAAGACACGTGACAAGAGTCGAATCGAGCGGAGGCTGGGGTCACGCTTGCACACCTTGTGTTAATTTATAGTACCGATAAGGTGATTTCGTATTGCCAGAGATTTCATCGTACTTTATTGATAAAACGTCAGACTCCTGTGTTCTATATCTCTATTTGTCCCTAGAGTAGTGTGTATTCAGGTCAGCCCCTTGCCATATTGTTTCGCCCGATTGAGGTCAGTTACTTGCAACATTGTTGTCAGTGTCCAGTACCGTGACGTCACCCCTGTTCAATTCCTCTTGTCGCTAGACAGGCCCAATCCCTTGTCACTATACATCCCTATGTTCAATTGCTCTTGTCGCACTATAGGCCCACCGATGTTAAAATTCCCCATGTTAGATTCCCCTTGTCGCCATAGTGTCGGGGACCTTTTTTAACACAGAAATCCCCTTATCGCCATATCGCCCTCACTCACTACTCATATTTAGGGTTAGCCATTTTCATTTTGAAGTCCAACTAAACATCTTCTGACGAAACCCCAATGTCAAAATGACTTTTCATTTAAGAGGGGTTGCGAAAACAAGATTTCAAGATGACCACATACTCGACGTCAGATCAGCACCAGTTTAATTTAGAATCAACAACACATTGTCGTATGCCCTTTTATTAAAACTCATGCCAATATAATATAAGTTGAGGAGAAGTAGTGATAACAAGATTTTCAAGCAAGCCACTGTGCCAGACACATTAGACACAAAATCGGGACCTTTTCATTTAAGACCAACTAGATATCATAAGAAGTCTTTTGGTGAAAACACCGTGTAAATATGACTATCCACCCATTCAAAAGGAGTAGAGACAACACGATTTTCAATACTGAGTTTAGATCGGCACCATTTTCATTTAGGATCAACATCATAAGAAGCCTTTTGGCGAAAACCCAATGTCAATTCAGGGGGAGTAGCGATAACAAGATTTTCAAGATGGCTGCTTTGGCGGCACTACTGACGTCAGGTCAGCGCCATTTTTGTTTAGTATCAACGAGGCCAGTGGTTCCCAACCTTTTCGAGTATGAGGACCCCTTGTTGGCTTAGAAAAATTTCACGCGGACCCTCATATGCTAATAGTTGAACTTTCAAGTTCCCTTGGAATAACCAAGGGGGTTCACGGCCCCAGGTTGGGAACCACTGAAGTTGACACAAGAATACTTTCAGTGAAAACTTCATGTAGATATGACCATGTATACAGAAGGATTAGCGATAACAAGATTTTCAAGATCTCAGAGCTGCACCATTTCATTTTGGACCAAACAGACCTTGGGATGAATGTATACATAAAGTTCGATGACAATCCTCCAAATAGTTTAGAACAGAAGCGATAAAAAAGTTAACGGACGGACGGACGACGGAAGAAAGACCATCTAATAATTAGGTATGGTCAGTGATGACTATGGTTAATAAAAAAGGACATGCATGTGGCTTTCTGAGCTATACTACAATCCTAAAGTAGTGCTGTATAGCTCAGACAAACTCGTTCAATATTTTCCTTAATAACGTTAAAGTCTTCATACCATTACAAAAATGTGACATTGTTACCTGTCTAGGCTCTTACAAAATGTAACAAGAAAAGAGTGAAGACAACAAGCTTTGTCAAGTTTAACAAATAATTTATTTCCCTAGAAAACCAAGGTAAAAATGAGAAAAAGAACTTACGGTTTTACGAATCAAATCCAAAATTAATCCAAGAATTAAAAAATAGAAGTCCTATTATTTAAAAGTCCTAAATAAATTTGAGTTCGAGTCCCGATGACATTTAAAATGGAGGGCGATGACGTCTGTTGTAATCTTCAAAGTATAGATGTGTCAACAGTTCCTTGTTGAATCACAGAAAACAATATTCCAGTTTTGAATTCCGAATAAATATCAATGAATGTCTTTGTCCAAGAATTTTGTAAGGAGCACTTATATATTTCTAGGGAAAAGAATCATTAATTCCATAAAATAAAATTTCAACTCAAACTGGTTACAACAAAACACCTTTAAGTGTCAATGGTTTAGAGCCCGAATTGAACAATTTCTATCAAGAAGACAGTTATATACTAATTTAAGACGCAAAACAGATTCCCGGATGAAAGTCACATGGTCACCCTTCCAGAACAACATAGAACTGGTTCTGAGTCAAGGTCAGCAACTAGATACAATGTTTCTGTTATCAGGTTGTAATGTGTCGAAATTTGAAGAAGTACTGGATCCTAAAGCTGAATAAATTGTGCATTAAAATTTTATCATAGTCAAGCCAGAAAAGTCTTTGAGAAAGGTCACTTTGATATTTCCCTTGTTTCATCTGTGAAACATAAAAGGGCCTACGTTTAAGCTTCAGTGGAACTGACCCAGTCATCGTAACGGTATATTGGCAGAGAGTACATTAGAATTACCGACCGTATCTGTTTGTAAAGGACCTTATGTCAAAATAATTGATCTTCAAAGTAAAGCTAATTGCAGCATATTTTAGGCTGTCAAAAATTGATGAAAGACATGATTATTTTGGGAAAAATTTAGGAACAGTTGCTTTCGATTGGTCAGTTAAAATTAAGGCGTACAAATCTGAATTTAAGGTAGCGACTTGGCTCAGAATTCTTTAGTCCAATTTTGCTTGCGAGAAGTCGGAATTTGAGACTCTGGTGGAAAAACCTGAGAATAGAGTTTTCCCTCGTTAACAAAGTAGAGAGGCCAGATAGCTGTCTTGAAAGGAAAGGACAGGCTATAGTGCTAGGACGCACGGTTTGTGTGGAAAAGAAACAGCATTAAGGGAACAGCTTTCTATATTCCTTCCCGAGAAACCCGTTGAGGACAATCCAAGAGGGATGTCCACAAATAGAGAGTTCAGAATAGAAGGGTCAAGAGGAAGAACCAAGCATACATGCTAGACGTGGAATAACAAAGTCAAGAGAGAACGAGGCCAGGTGATGCAAGTCAGGCGTGGACATTGTACTCTTTTCATCACTCGTTACTATGATGAACGAATCCGTAAATAGAACACTGCTATTAAATTCCATTAATGTAAATCGGTTGGATTGTAATTGCATTTCTAGCTTATATATTAATTAATTAAATTTATTTTATTTTTATTGTTTAAGGGGGTTCGTATTTGTTTATTTCTTCTCAATAGTCTTGCTCAGTTCTCTGTCAATGTTCTACCTATCTATTCACACTGGGCAATAACATTGAGGGAGGTCATCCTCTAGATAACGATCGCCAAATCAATTGACAGAGGGACACACGCACGTCTCACGTCCACGTTCCTTCCCCCCACCCCCACCCCACCCGTTACACAGGTCAAACAGAACCGAACTGAATTTCTGGTCAATGTTAAATCCGGTAAACAAAGTTACCTTATAATGACATGAAATGGAATAAATAAAAAAACAAACATTTAAAACAAACAAACAAATAACTAAATTACATTAAATTACATACAGATAACATCCATCCATCAGTGTAGCGAACAGAATTGTATTAAAGATCAGTCTGTCAAATGTTAGGAACTAAAATGTACGATAAGATACAAAAAGAAGTATATGAAACATATCCAATTGATCATGCTATATTAAATGTAAAACAGTACTCAGTTTCAGTAAATACTAAAGGAGTTATCGGTCTTAGCATGACGTCATTAGTGCCATTCTTCAGGTTCCATTTTAGATTCGTACTTTGCACAATGAGATGTTTTTTAAAGAAAATTAATTTTTCAGTTATCCTGATTGTTTATCCTAGTAATTTAAATTAAACATCATATCTTGTGGGTATTGATATAAAAGTTTTAATTCTTAGTATTTTGGTGCATGATTGATGTTGTAGCTTGATTTATAGACTATACTGCTTAACCATACTTCAGATGTGCTTCTCTTAAGAGACCACTAGCTCCACTAGGCCATTTTCACTTCTTGGACTTCAGAGGTAGATTGGAAAAAGACGTAGCCGATAACTTTTCTTTATTTTCATTATATCTTCCAATTCATTATATGCACTTCAAAAACTAGTATTGTCGAATCGGGCAAAATTATTTTCCGTATTGTAATAACTGCTAACGTCAGTATACTTTACACTAGTTCAACTTCAGGTCTCAGTCATTTCAATCAGCTCTGCTCTAGAGAGCGCGCTGTTTCTCTAATGCCACATATACAGAAATTTCAGTCACAATACATGAAAGTAGAATAGAGGTATGCAAATATTCTGCTTATTGTATTCGTAGACAACTTCACCTTACACTGATCCCTCTTTCAGCAGAAGTACTTAATGACTATAGAGCGGAACCTCAGTCAACATTTATCACTAATAATCTTAATCATTAATCATGTCAATTCATGTTGAAAAACTTTCAGGCCATCGGCGGCAAACGAAGACTATTTACATGCTATAGAAACCTAAGCACTCCTCAGCTCTTCCTTAACTTTGCAGTTATTTTTATTTAGTCTTGTTAACACACTAATTGGAAAATAACCGATGAAACACGTTCGTTCAAAAAATGAGGGTCATTCTGTTTTGGCTGTTTTCTCACACACACACACACACAATATATATATATATATATATATATATATATATATATATATATATATATATATATATATATATATATATATATATATATATATATATATATATATATATATATATATATATATACCTTGATTTCTTTCATAGGAATCCGGAATGACTACACACGAGTGCATTTAACACCGATTCAATCGCATCATTTTTTGGTGATGCGTGCTTAGTCGTGATGGAATATGGGCTGGTGTGTGCAGGCAAGGCAATGGGTGCCGTTTACCCACGGAACTGGGTTCGAATCTCCGTAGAGCACGAATTAAAAATTCTCTAACCTGTATGATAGTATTATCTGTATTAAATATTAATTCTGCCTACTATTATCAAGCATTCTTCTATAGAATCCATGGATAGCAGTTTCCGTTCTGTCTGGTGTATATTTAAAATCTGTGTGTGTGTATATATATATATATATATATATATAGAGAGAGAGAGAGAGAGAGAGAGAACGGGCTACTTTTTAAACCAGTGGTATAAAAGCCAATCTCCTTGACTGGTCTGCAGCCAGTGATATACAAGCCCGTCTAGCACTGGGGCATCATGCTGCGGACGTGCTGAGCGCCAAACGAGGCAGCTGCAAGTACCATTTTTATAAGTCTTTGGTATGACTCGGCCGGGGTTCGAACATGCAACCTCCAGCATCCGAGGCGGACGCTCTAACCAATTAGACCACCGGAACGGTCTACTAATCTTCCTACTTTATATATTAGTAGATTAACATAACATGGCAGCCGAAGACAATAATACACTACGCAAGAAACTTCTAATTATTTGAATCATCTGGCCACATTCAAAAGAATACAACTATAATTTCATACGCCTGAATCTGATTACAGTTCCAAGGGTACAGTCCACAAAATACCGTAAGGTTTCTGACATGCTTCCAGAGTCTGTAACAGCCTGCCCAACGAGTTAACAACAATTCAGTATTTTGAAGAATACACCAGGCTAATCCGGACATGATAAGGGACTCAGTTTAATAAAACGACACAAAGAACATTTATACTATCATCCGCCATCATCAGTGTGTATATCAAGTTTGACCTAGTTTCTTTTGCTTTAAATCATGCTTAGTTACTGTTTATTTGTTTAATTTTTAGCCCCCAAATTTCCTGCTGTCTTCATTATCAATAAAGCTTTCATGCGTGGATTTTTCTAAAATGTTGTCATATTTCTTGTCTAAATTTGAATCTGTTGTAGAGGGCAGACAGAAAATAAAAGTGACCGACACGAAGAAACTAAATCCAGCAGTGTGAATGTACCATTTACATCAGATGCGTCTCGAGCATATACAAAACAAAATATCTTAGATCGGAATGCTGACAGGAACATTTATTGGTCTCTCATTGACGGGGAATAATGACAAGTGCCATTATTCATGGTGACATACCGATCTAAGATAATTTGTCTAATACCCTCTAGAATAGTAATAGTTATATATTACTTTAGATTAGACCATGCAAAACCTAACCCTTTTTTCCAGTCGGATACTTTTTGCAATATTTATTTTCAGTCTGCTTCTGGATTATTTCCTCTGCTGCCGACGGTTCCGTTGGATTCTAGTAGTATTTGACAACCTCCCTGTCAGTCTGTACTCCCCAAGCAAGCTACTTTAAACAAGAGTCCCTAAAAGGGACTGGCCTCTACTGAGCAAATCGAATTTCCTAGGAATTCAAGATAAGGTTATTTCTTCCTTTTAACTGGTGAGTGTTTACACTGTCTCTGATAATCTTTATTGATAACAAGATTTTCAAATCAGCTGCAGTAGTACATCATTAAGTCTTTTTGTTGAAAACCCCCTATCGTAATGATCATCCATTCAGGGGTAGTACATAATTAAGTCATTTTGTTGAAAAACCCCTATTGTAATGATCATCCATTCAGGGGTAGTACATCATTAAGTCATTTTGTTGAAAAACCCATATCGTAATGATCATCCATTCAGGGGGAGTAGTGACAACAAGATTTTGACGACAATCGTCGTGGCAGCCATATTGGCTGTGCGCTTGGTATCATTTTGACTTTGTACCAACTACATATCATAATTAGACCATTATTGAGAACCCCCTTGTTGATTTACCCATCCATTTGGAGAGAAGTAGAGATAGAAAATTTTTTCAAGAATGACTTTCCATTGAAGAGGGAGTACAAATAATTAGATTTTCAAGATAGCTACTGTGGCGGCCATACTGGACGTCAGATCGGCACCATTTTCATGTAAGTATAACTGGGCATAATAAGAACTCTTCTGGTAAAAATCCCAGGTCAAAAGGACTTCCTGTTCAAGTAGAGTTATGATAACAAGTTTAAGATGGTTGCCATGGACAGATCGGTACCATTTTATTTAGGACCATCTAGACATTATAGGAAGTCTTTCAGTGAAAACCCTTGTTCATATGACAATCTATGTAGAAGGAGTAGTGATAACAATTTTCAAGATGGCTGTTGTGGTGACCATATTAGACGTTTGATCGGTATCAATTTCATTTAGAACCAATTAGACACCATAAGAAGTCTTTTAGTGAAAACATCGTGTTGATATAACATCCATTCAGGAGGAGTAGCGATAACAAGATTTTCAGAATGGCCTCTGTAGCGACCATACTGGATGTGCAAGCAGCGCCATTTTTATTTAGAACCAACTGGACTATTGGATGAACGTGCGGGTAATGTTTCAAGGCAATCCTCCAAGTAGCTTAGGAGGAGTAGTGATAAGAAACACGTGCTAACGGACGGACGGACTTACGGGCGGGCCATGGATAACACTCCATCCCAAACATTTTTCTGGTTCATAACCAGTAGAGCTAACAACAAAAAGCAGAAAGAATATTAAAATAAACGCACAAAACTGTCATTTTATTCATTAATTTATTATTTCTAACCCAAGTGTTGCTAGTGGGTCCCTAACTCCAGGATTTCCAGGGTAAACAACGAGACTGCTAGTTGTCGTTTTCCGGTTTCTATAAAAAGTCCATTTTTTGATCCTTACACGGCAGAGATGGTAAACACTAAGTCGTCAGCATCTAATATTTGCAATGTCTAATTGTAGTATTTCTTAGACATGTTGAAGACAAAATAAAGAGGTATACAGGTGTAACTGTGATGTACATGAGTTCAAACTTAGAGATATAACTCAGAGTTACGGAAATTTACTGAATTATTCACCGAAGACGAGGAACTACAGCTCCAGCTGTTTGAAATATATACTCGCCCATCCAAAATCAGCATAGTCATAGTAAAGGAACTCCCCTGATTTTGAAACGCGAAAAAGATGGCAGTTTTAGGGACCACCAGGAGACAGTCATGTTAGAAATAATATGACAACGTTTTGTGCAATTTTGTTTTGTATCCTTGAGACTACTTTCCTTTCTTTAAATCTATGAGGAGTAAAAAATTGTCAGGGGGTTGCAGGTTGGCGAATACTGTTTTTTTTTTTTTTTATAGAAATATCCCAGGTCAGATACTGTCAATGGAGGGGGGGGGGGATTTGTACAAAACGTAAGAAACTTTGCTAAGAAAACAGTACTATGTACAAGTTAGCCGTTCTAAAAATAGAAAGTGCACATGTCCGCACATCACACATAAAATATAGAGCTACATAATACATTGCAGTACGCCTAACGGGACCTAATAATGAAGAGTAAAATACGGTTATGGCCACATAATTACTTATGTTGTGCTTAGACTGAATTTTAGACATCAGGTACTGGAAACAAGAAATTGTGGAATTGAAAAACTGAACAAGTGAAACATTACTCTGCAAAAATCACTTTTTCAAACATGGACAAGTGACTGAAATAATCGAGAGCCCCACAGTTGTTGGGAGATTATTTCAACGGTAATTTACATGTATCACTGACTAGTGGAAAATCGCTTATCTGAGTAAAAACATGATCTATTAGCTCTTTTGTTCGAAGAATCATACCTTATGACAAAATTCAGTATTTAGTCTAATGAACTCGTATAGTAATGGTTCTTTATACACTTAACTTTTATTGCCTTGCCGTAGAAGAGCATTGATATTGGACCACACGCTTCATACCATACCAATAGTATTCTTGGTCATCTCATGAGCAATGAATTGGAGAAAACGCTTCATACCGTACCAATATTATTCACGGTCATCTCAAGAGCGTTGAAATTGGACCACACGCTTCATACCGTACCAATATTATTCATGGTCATCTCAAGAGCAATGAAATTGGACCACACGCTACCGTACCAATATTATTCATGGTCATCTCAGTACAAGAGGACAAACTAGGCATGTAATGATAAAAATAAAAATAACTGGAAATGTAAGAACCTTATCGCCAGAAAACAGCCAAAGAATCACAATCTGTCGACATTAATTTCATTTTAATAAATCATTAAATACAGTTAGCAGTTGAATGCAGTAAATAATACCTGATTTATCGCTGTAATAAATATCTATCTTTGCTACGCTCAATAAAATTTGTTTAATTGGGTAATTGTCTGATTGGTTCATGTTTCTGTGTATTTATTGTCTGATTGGTTCACGTTTCTGTGTATTTATTGTCTGATTGGTTCATTGTTCAGTATATTTATTGTCCGATTGGTTCATGTTTCTGTGTATTTATTGTCTAATTGGTTCATTTTTCTATATATTTATTGTCCGATTGGTTCATGTTTTTGTGTATTTATTGTCTAATTGGTTCATTTTTCTGTATATTTATTGTCCGATTGGTTCATGTTTTTGTGTATTTATTGTCTAATTGTTTCATTTTTCTGTGTGTTTATATATTACGTTCTATACCTACTAAAGTGACATTTCAGGGGTGTAATCAGGAATGTCCTTGATGGACACGGGGCTAAAACGAGTGGGCAAGGAGTGTGTTGGATGTAATCCCATGTTGAGGTCCAGGAAGCAAAGTCCCAGGGGGCTCCTGCGTTTTTAAAGTTTTCGTGGCATAAGTTTAACCACTTAACTGTAAAGAAAAATTGCTATTTGTAAAGTTCAGTTATTTCGCACCAAATTATATATTTTTATATTTTTAGGAATGGGTGGATGATGCTTGCCAATTCCACCCACCCATCCGCCCCGTATATTTAGAAACGAATTAAAAGAATATCTGAACGAAAATGAAAATACGAAAATACTCAACTATTCCTCTAACGAACATGATATTCAAGATGAAATTGAATGTAGGAAAACACTCAACGATTCATCTAGCTGGCATGATTAATAAGGTGAAACTGAAGGTACGACAACTGTTACGTATATGTAATTAAATTATTTGTGTTAGTTTTAAATTTCTTTTATTTTGTTTTTGTTTCATTACATTTGATTGTAAGGATAATATTTTTACTGGATTTGACATTTTTCCCCGTAAATTTTAGTTCAGTTCTTTTGGTCTGATTAGAACGCAAAAATATTGCTACATTATATTTTTAGCTGATTTAGTTCCTGACCTTGGTTCTGAATTCGTAAACACAGAGTGAAATGATTGGTCATTACCAAGGTCATGTTCAGCCTACGTGTTAGCCCTGTTGTAAACAGCTTCTTTTAAAATTCATTTCCAGTGTGGGAATCAGTAATTCTTAGATAGGGCTATTCTAGCCTACGTGATAATTGACTTGTAGTAAATTACCACGTGACCCATCACGCGGGTTTGAAATTACGTTTTAGTTGCGTTTAATACTCATTTCTCAGTGAATTTTAGTCAGTTGTAAATAATACCTTGAGGCTGAAAGGTATTCCTGTTGTTGCCATTTGAATTGAGTTTTTTATTTAAAATAATTTATTCACCCTGGAAAATACTCTTCTTCATCGAAATTCTTGGACAAAGACATTTACTAAACTTATTCGGAATTCAAAAGCCGGAATTATATTCTTGGTGACTCAACAAGGAACTGTTGACACATCAACACAAACTGGTTATAGAGGACGTCATCGCCTGCCATCTTGGAACTTCATCAAGATTCGAACTTGGATTCAATTAGAACTTTTAGTGATAGGACTAATATTATTAAATTCTAGGATTAAGTTTTGGATTATATTTACAAACCGTAAGTCCTTTTTCATATTTTTACCTTGTTTTCTAGGGAAGTAAATTATTTTGTTGACTTCATTCTTTTCTTTTGTTACTTTTGTACGAGCCTACACGTAACACAACACCCAACTATCCTTAGGGTGAAACTGAAGCTTTTAAAACACTCAACTGTTGCTCTATCTGGGATTATGAATAAAGTGAAACTGAAGGTACGCAAACCCTCAGCTGTTCCTCCAGGTGACACGATCAGTAAGCTGAACGTGAAACTGAAGGTACGAAAATACTCAACTATTCCTCTAGCTGGCATAACAAATGAAGTGAAATTTAAGGTACGTAAACACTCAGCTTTTCCTCTAGCTGATACGATCGATAAGGTGAAATTTAGGGAACGAAAACACTCAACTATTCCTCTAGCTGGCACGAACATATGGTGAAGACGATGTAGGGACATTATTTATATGACGACGACGTAGGGATATTCTTCATGTAGCGACGATGTAGAGGCATTCTTCATACAACGACATTGTCGGGACATTCTTCATATAACGACGATTCAGGGATCTTCTTTATATAACGACGATGTATGGACATTCTTCATGTACAACGATATAGGTACATTCTTCATGTCATGACGTTATAGGAAAATTCTTCATGTAACGACGATGTAGAGACATTCTTCATATAAAGACGATGTAGGGATCTTCTTCATATAACGACGATGTAGGGATCTTTTTCAAATAACGACGATGTAGGGATCTTCTTCTAATAACGATGATGTAGGGACATTCTTCACGTAAAGACGATGTAGGAATCATATTCATATAACGACGATGTAGGGATCTTCTTCATATAACGACGATGGAGGAACATTCTTCATGTAACGATGATGTAAGGACATTCTTTATGTAACGATGATGCATGGATATTCTTCATATAACGACGATGAAGGAACATTCTTCGTGTAACAATGATATGGACATTCCTCATGTAACGACCATGTAGGTACATCCTTCATGTAACAACGATGGAAGGACATTCTTCATGTAACGACGATGAAAGGACATTCTTCATATGACGACGATGTCTAGATATTCTCCATGTAAGGACAATGAAAGGACAATTTTTATGTAAGGACGATGTATGGACATTCTTCATGTAACGACGATGTATGGATATTCTTCATGTAACGACGATGTATGGATATTCAGTTTAGTTCAACAAACATTTCTCAGTCAGAAGAAATTTGTTCTCTTCACTTATCGTTCAGAAAATTAGAAATGTGTTGATGAAAAACTAAACCGCAATGCCTGGAAACTGATATATATCAACTATGACAATTACTGTAAACTGATCTAAATGATCAACCACAATTTCTGGAAAATGATCTAAATTATCTACGGCAATGCATGGAAACTGATCTACGTTATCCACGGCAATGTCTGGAAACTTATCTAAATCATCCACGGCAATGTACGGAAACATATTTACATCATCCAAGGCAATATTTCGAAATATATCTAATTGATCAACAATGATGTATGGAAACTGATCTAAATCATCCACGGCAATGCCTGGAAAGTGATTTAAGTGCAACACTTACCCAAGTGTTACCGACAGATGGACAGAGGAAAGAATTGGACAGTATTAAACTCGTTCTCTACCACTGTAGTAGCGGGTACAAAGGAAATTACCCTTTCACTCGCTCAGCGTAATCAGTTTAGTTCTCATTCCGATGAAAAATAGAGTCGTAAAAATATTGTCCATATTGCTGGCATAATAACAGAAAGCTGCACGTGTTCCTAATTTTAAACTGAGCATTGTGTAGCAAATTATTTCCAAGTCATTATCCACCACTTTTAAACCATTTAATTCTAAATATACCACAGGTCTTATTTACAAATCAAAGTTATGAAACGTTAGTTCCCTTCAGAGAACGATGACTTAATTTAAGTGTGCGGATTAATCGGTGCTGTCTGATCAGAGGATTTATATTCTAGTAATATCAGGGGTAAATCGGCATTTTCAAGTCATGCATGTGGGCCCCTAAAACTGGAACTGCGCCAAATGACAAAAGGCAAGAAACGAGGATGATATTTGGTCTTAGAAAAATAAAAGAACTATGAAAATAAAAAAGAACGATGCAACTTGCCTAATTGGGAGATGCGAGTTATGTTTTGATATTTCTGTCTGGAAAAACTAACATTATAAAAATAACAAAGCGAAATTTTAATTTGATATTTGTACAATACCGTTTGGACCTTCTAAAAAGTCGGTATAACAGTCTCACGTTATTGACAATCTGCAATCGCCTGTATTTTTTTTAAAAACAAATAATAATCCTATTTTCAACTGTGTGTTGTTTTCTTTCAAGTCATCTCCAAAATCTACTCCAGGTCTACATTCTTATGCGTTAGAATCACTTCGCTAAAAAATTTATTTACACCCAAAGTTAAAATGGTTTTAAAACAATCTATGTCTGACGCTGCCATATTATCCTATAGCTGGCAGAAAATTAACATCAATTTGCAAGGCGTACTAATGCTATAGTGTCTGCATCAAACTATTACGGACACTAAATCTACATTTTGTTCAAAATACACGCTCAACATTCATTCATGTAGGTTTAAAATAACGGAGTTAATAATCATAAATAAAACAGAAATCTTTCATTTTTCATAATTATTATCAATCAGCATTAGTTGTTGTTGTTGATGTAGGGTTTAACGCCATTTTTAGCACAAGATAGGCTATACATGGCGGCCAGTATAAATGGCGGAGGAAGAACCCGGGAAAACCCCGGAAAGAACCACCGACCCACGAGAAGCTACCGGCAAGCTTTCTCACGTACCCACAATGGCCGAGCCCGAGACTCGAACCCACGCAGACATGTGAGATGGCAGTGATCCGTAACGGTGAGCGCTTTAGACCTCTCGGCCACTTGGGACCCAAATATAGTAATTAGTATGTGTATTGTAATATACCGATGGTCAATCACGCCTGCTCTTTTTTTGAAACGGGCTGCGATATCGGCCAAACACTTTGAGAATGAATACCTTTATACTGATTGCATAATACGACGGTTGTTTGCACAATTTCCACTTTCACTATATTACAAAATTTGTAGAGAGCGGCTAATTCTGACTTAATTATCAGTTCAATTTTTTTAATTCCATTTCTGAGAGATTATAAGATGCCTGTTTATTTCAATTTAGATCAACGGGAATTTATATCCACGGAATTTAACTATAGAATCAATTTTTGTGGAGAGACAGGTTTAGAAGTTATCAGACATTGCTACAATTTATGGGGTTACATTGACTTTTTATGAGATTGAATCGTTAAGAAGTGTTCCCTAATCAATTTCTGAAGAGCGCGGATTCAGCAAAGAGAAAGACTCTCAGACTGACTGATTCGTTCTGATAAAAAAAATAATATATAATTTAAGAAATCATTAGCTTTTCTGCTATAATTAAGTGAATTACGCTTATAAATCCAGAGTATCAAGTGCTTATTCCATTTAGTTCAAGTACCATAAGAGCGTCATCAGCTTGTTCATGGCAGCCAAGGATCCAATAAACTTGCCACCATAGTTGCAGAGGTAGAAAGTATAAGAAAGAGGCAGGTGCCCATGGAACATGCATGTCCCACCTCAGTGCCTTGAATGACCCAAACTCCTAAGCTAACCAGGGTTCGTCAGACAAACAGACGTACAGAGGGAAAATATAACACTATATGCCATGTTACTGTCGTGCTGGGACACAGATCTTGTAGATATATAATTATGCTTGGTTTGTAATTGTTTCAGGATTATCTTATGCTTGATACAGCGCATTCATTGCCGATATTCGAGGATATTCACAGACGATGAATAGTTTGACACAAGAGAGGATATTGACAGAATATGAACAGTTTGACACAAGAGAGGATACTGACAGACGATGAATAGTTTGACACAAGAGATGATATTGACAGACTATGAACAGTTTGACACAAGAGAGGATACTGACAGACTATGAATAGTCTGACACAAGAAAATTTGAGAAGGAATTTCAGTTTTATGCTCAACTAACTGTTTTAAGTACACGAACCTGACAGAATACAGGGTCTCACTCACAAACCAATTGAAAGACGTGAAAGAACAAATGTCTTACTATCGAATTGTCACGAAATCATTTCAGCACCAAACGATAATATGACGATGCTAAATTAACAAACTATACATTGTAACCTTAGGCAAAAGGGATGCAAAAGTAAATAATTGCAAAATTAAATAAATTACATTAAGGATTGCTTACTTGTAAGCAGACTGTGACACATTAATTCTGCCTTTGACCCCGGTAGATTCGGCCCGACTGGTGAGGTTCACGGTGTTGCCGAACAGACAGTATCGGGGCATCCTCTTTCCAATCACCCCCGTCACCACCTCTCCCGAATGAATGCCGATCGTGATCTGAAGCAAAATTTTAGAAGTAATCGTTAGTCGCGACATCGATAGTAACAACGATATGTCGATATATGAATAGTTACAAAGTGTGTGTGTGTGTGTGTGTGTGTGTGTGTGTGTGTGTGTGTGAGAGAGAGAGAGAGAGAGAGAGAGAGAGAGAGAGAGAGAGAGAGAGAGAGATTTGGATTATTAATGTAGCTTTAACAATTTTTCAGTCTTATCGCTGCAGTGTATCAGTTTATTGTGATGTCTAGCACTGGGGTATCATGCCGCAGATATGTAGCATCATCTCCAACCCAGTCACATTATCCTGACACCAGGCCGACCAGTCCTATCACTAACCTCTTAATGTTGAGAGTCAAGCGAGGCAGCTGTTAGTACCATTTTTATAAGTCTTTGTTGTGACTCGGCCAGGGTTCGAACCCGCAACCTCCCGCATCCGAGGCGGACGCTCTAACCACTAGGCGACCGGAGTGGTCAACAACACTGAAAGAAGTGGACCATAGTGAAACATAAATAGTGCTAGCTTTTCTCCTTATAGGTTCTTCGCCCATGCGCAAGTATACAAATACATGAAGAAATTTCCAGAAATTCAAATTTCAATTGGGAAAATACATAAACTACTCTGTCAATGATTGGGCCAAGGAGTCTTGAGTATTTCAAAACAAAGTACAAAATTGCTAGACCGGGCCAAGGAGTCTTGAGTATTTCAAAGAAAGTAAAACATTACTAGACCGGACCAAGGAGTATTTCAAACAAAGTACAAAATTGCTAGACCGGGCAAGGGAGTCTTGAATATTTCAAAGAAAGCAAAACATTGCTAGACTGGGTATACCATGAAGACAGCTTGCGAAGTAAACACAATAATATTTTAAATTACAAAATAATTATTGCACAAATCTATGTAACATTGAAACCACTTTTAGCAAAATAAATTTCTTCAATAATACTTACTCGATCATAATACCTTAGGAGTACTACTACTACCTCGCAAATTCAGCTGTACAAGGCTAAAGCTTATTAGCAAAAAAGCTAACTGTTATCTGCCCACCTAGGTTGCAGTTAGATAGATCCTCCTTTGATACAGGGATTGGCGCCATATTTCGTGAATACTTCAGTTACTATTTTAGCGGAAGGCACGTTCTCTATATGGATGTACCTGCAAGTGGGCTACGAGGATGTACGTGTATTATGATTGTGTAGGTATTATTAAAGAAACATATTGTACAAAAATAATTTATTTCTTCCGAAAATACGTAACCTGATCATAATACCTTAGGAGGAAAAAGTACGAGGTAGAGGAAGTTACACCCCCTTACCCTGGAGAGGCCACCTCTGGTCCCCTAAGGTATGTGAGACAGCTTCAAGATAACCCGACTAGAGAATGGACTCAACATATTGGGGTGCGGATTCAAAAGGGACGTTTTTCCTCCCAGCAAATTCAGAGAATTTCGTGAAGACAGTAAATTCTTGCTTGCATCTCAAGGCATGGAAAATGTCAGTTAGGGACTGGCGCCAAAACCCGTAAATACTTCAGTAAATAAAAAAAACTAGTAAACAACAAAATGCTGCGGTTATAAAACATATCAACTCAGTATGTATATGCCAAGTGTGCGGGAGAGAAATCAGTATAGATGAAGTTAACGGGAAAACATAGATGTCTTGCACAGAACGTATGTAATATGAATTAAAAACCCCAAAACACACGACAGTGTTCATTCATAGCTTGTTTTGTTATGAAAGTCGTCTGTTTATTGAAACATGGGTTAAAATGATCGAGATAATGAGGAAATAAAAGGATTCCAAAACACTTGTATATCTGCTAGAGAAAATGTACAAAAGTGATATTGATATGTGATATATTTTTAGAAATTAATTACAAACTAGACCGTGTACCTCATTACATTCCTCCAGCGTTATTAATAATACAAATCTTTATATTCAATCTCTATCAGATTTAATGCAAGCATAGTCTTTGCAGTTAACCCGTCGATAAATTATCATGGTATAAGGCTCATGTAAGCAGAGGACTTTCCGTTCTTTCATGTTCACTGTGCTGAAGCAAATTGATTCTCTGCGAAACAAGATTGCAAAACAGGTATGCCTAAAATGATTAATTTTTTGTCAATTGTTCTGAATATTTACACGAGTTTAACTCATTAACCCCTGGCGCCGCGTTTACGCGGCAGGAGGTGGTAGCCTACTTCTGAGCTCTGAAGCGTCAAGGTCATGTATGACACAATAAAGTGGGTGGTATTATAGAAAGGTAGATAGATGTAGCTTTACGATGATACCAAATAATATGGATGTTCTAGTTGCACTACAAAATACAGAGGGAAAAACATAACTTTTTGGACCCAAGTTTTTTCCAGCCGAAATTCGCATGAGGTCGGAATCCGATTTTGTGTCCGGATTTTAGACTTTTTGGCCTCAGATCTAAGACAGACCGGTCTGAACTGCACACAGACAGGTGAACCTTTGCAAAAAGTAGGATAAGATGGGCATTTAGAATAAAGAGTGGTCTCGACACGAAAATGATGGGTCCGTTAAGTAAAAAACAAAAAAAAAAAAAGTCCAGCTTTTACCCTTCTGCTCATACTCAGGCGAAATAGCCAATGAAAAACGATGTTTTTAACACAACTAGGCATTAGGTTAACCTAAAATGTCTTGGAGGTCGATGTATTAGGATGTATTCAGAAATAGCCCCCAAAATGGGTTTCCTACTCGTATTTCAGGCGAAAACGACAAAAACCTCCAGGGGTTAATGAGTTAAAACTGTACGAAGCTTTAGAACTGTTAAGAGATCGTGTGCTGTATTTTGACACGGACAGTTGCATCTACATCGATCGCCTGGGTCAACCTCACCCTGACATCGAAGGAGATCGTTTAGGAGCATGGACGGACGAGCATCCCGACGACAAGATTCTAAGTTTTCCAAGTGGCGGTCCCAAAAATTACGGTTACGAATACCGGGACAAACAAGGAGAAGTGTACACGGAGTGCAAAGTGAAAGGATTGACTCTCAATCATCGCACCAGTCAAGTGGTGAACTCTGGTGTCTTGAAAGAAGCCTTGCTGTCTGGACAGGATGGAAATTTTAAAGTGACCACCCACGAACCGCACAAGATTGTACGTTTACCCACACACCAAATTCTCAGCCGACCCTTGGAAAAAATCTATCAAATCGTGTACCAGAAGTGAGTACGCCTTCCCAACCACTTAACTTTACCGTACGGTCACGCTGATATTGGCGAACCTATAAAAAGGGAGAACGTCCAAGACCGATAGTTTATTGTCGCTACAAACGGCAAGCAAGAAAGATGAATCCTTTCACACAGCAAGTATCAAGCAAGAGCAAACTCGAGTGCGATGCTGTGCCTTGCGATGGCAGGGATACTGTACGCTATGACCTTAGCGATTCAGTACCACATCATGGAAATTTTGCTACGACTGTACCTACCATGGAAAGTGATGCTGTGCGTGTCAAACCTGATGGATGCGAAAGTGATGCCACTCGTTATCGTATACCTTTTCACTTTACTGGTTTTCATGGTGGATGTCATCCTTATGAAACCATGCGGCTACCACCCTACGGATGTCATGTAAAACTGAGCACACTCCTACATATTTCACCGTACCCTCATCGAAATGAACCTGTGAAAGACGAATATTCGTTCCCTGTGCGTTCGCCTGAATATTGTGACTATGAAAGTCGGATCCAAACCTTCCGAAGAAAATGGCCAAAATATCTGGGAGGACCTACCCCCGAAGAATTAGCTAGAGCTGGATTTATC
>JAECUM010092876.1:0-270949 GCA_016617855.1 Megalonaias nervosa | reverse complement strand
AAAAATGACTTTTCTGACATTTCTGCAGAATCCAAATATGTGTGACAGTGGAATTGCAAATCCTAAATTAAAATCTGCATTCATTGATATTACTGCGGGAGTTTCTGCGGTTCCTGCAGCATTTCTTACATTACCTGTAGTTACATTTCTATATTCAGGAGAATCAGTTGTATCCTTTGCAAACATCATTGATGGTCCAGCTGATCTTGAGTAATCGTCGCTGTATCTTGCAAGACCAAGTATTGTTGTAGCAACATCAACGTCTTTCTGGATTGATTCAATATTTTTTCCGTCAATCATGTACGTAGCGCTATCAAATAACGCCATAATACCATTATTAACAAAACCAGTTATATCCCCAGCGGCGTACTCGGTATTATCTGTCTTTATAATTTCACCTTTAAATTCGATAAATGCTTCAGCGGGTAGGAAATATCTACTTGTATCCTGAACCTGTAGTTCGATTCGTCCACGCTGATCTGGAATTCGAGCGTCGTAAGAATAATACTGATAATCGCGCACAGACTCATCTTTGAGAACTGGTGCATCCATGTCAAACGCGGGGTCAGATACGCGCTTAAACATCTTTATTATTATCGTCTTCGTCTAACTCGAAGACCACTTCCTGCTATCAGACTAGCGGTTATATTTTTTTCCTTTTCCGACATCGGGATATCAGCTAACTCCGCTAGTTTTGATTAGCTGCTTGATTTATTATTTTACTTACACTTGCTGGCATCACTTCAGTGCTAGGTAATTTCACAGGTTGAGGTCGGGTCGCTTGTGGTCTGCGTATTAATCGTGATAGTCTATCTTTAATTGCTGAGAATGCTTTGCTAGCAAGATTACCAACAGCGCCTATACCTTTTTCACGAACAACATCAATAGCTTTCATTCCTAGCTGCTTTGCAATCGGTATTGCTTTTGGGGCTATTCTTCTAAACAGACCTTGAATAACATCACCTAATCCATCTCCGTAGGTCGTTTTGTATACTGGTAATCGAGAATTTATTACCCTGACCATGGTAGGTCCACGAGTATTGTGTATGATCATATTATTATTAAGTGACTTTATCACTAATTACATACTTAATCACTATAATAATCGTCGGCGATTTCATTAATAAGAGACCGATATACATTAATATCCATGATACCACCTGTAAATAATCGTTTACAAATATCAGCTACTTCATTAATACTTTCTGGGGAATTATTACCAGCTCGTTTTCCTCTGATGAGGATTTCTAGTCGATCAACATCAGCAAGAACGTTATTGGGACAGGTAATAAGGCCACTTCCTAGGCCACTTCCAGTTGCGCCTGGAGCGTCTTGAAATACTTCTTCTTCCTCTTCTCTTGGTTGTTGTGATGATGGTAATCTGATTTGTGGTGATGGTGGTAATTCTGAGTAATCACCAAATGATTCTTTAAATAATTTTAGTTCTTTTTTTTTGTTGTTGTTTTATTATTTTTTGTCGTTCTTGTTCTCGTTGTAGCTTTTGTTGTAATTGTTGTGGTGATGGTTCAAATTGTGGTGGTGGTAATTAAAATTGTGGTGGTGATGGTTCAAATTGTGGTGGTGGTAATTCAAATTGTGGTGGTGATGGTTGTCTCCGCCGTCGAGATTTCTGCTTTTTTGATGATGTAACTGGTATTCCAAATTGTTTTTTCACTTCATTAACATCATTAACAAAATCATAATATTCTTCTTTATATTTTTTACTGATTTGTGAAATATCCTTGTACTCCCGAAATACCCTAGCATTCCACTCGTTTTCTGGAGTGTTATAAAATTCTGGCTTTAGAAGCTGACTCCGAATCTGATATCCCGACGCAGCAACTTCAACAGGATCAGTTATAACTGCTTCATAGCCTCGTTGATTAAAATACCGAGTTTTTAATTCTGGTTTAGACAGATCCTCGACAATATTTTTAACATCTTGAATTTCAGCGCGTGTTTTATCGGCAGACTCTATAGCTTCCTTAATTTGGTTTGGTAATGCTCCAATAACCTTCTGTGTTGCAGTTGTAGCTTCAGCGGTTTTCTCTAACACAGGTTGAATACCTTTAGTGGTCTCAGTGATAGGTTTAAATAACTGTTTTGTATCCTCCTCAAATTCAAATCAAGATTCCTGACGTGATTGTAGTTGTTGCTTAACAGAATCATGAACAGGTAGATATTTTTTAATTGCCTCTAGTCGCTCTCGAGCTAATTTAGCTGAGTGTGGTTCTCCAATACTCATTATTGATAATATCTATAATGGCTGTTTAATTTATAGCAGCAGAGAGGGTGAATGACATACGCGTAGTGACAAGATTGTGAAAAAATCTGGTCAATTAAAGAAGTTTTCATTATTAAGGCAAAAACTTATTTTTTTCAGGGAACCCTTAATTTTCAAAAATAAGGTCTCTACAAAAGTTGTAGGGTTCACCCTCTCTGCTGCTTCTTTTATTACATCACTTCTTAATTGACATAATTCTCCCCTCTTTGAGCTCATCAGGCCATAATGCCAAGTGATGATCAGATGAGGTTAATGGTGTAGTCCTTAGTCTGTCATTCTTTGCTTGACATACATTGTCCATTATTGATTTACAATTGTTATTTAGAACATCCCAAGAACTGCTTGATCATTTTGCACACAATTTTACAGGGAATTTTCTGAATTCAAAGATTTTCAGATTTGTTCAAGTAATCCACCATCAAACATAGTAGCTGTTAATGAAAGTAGAAACTTTTAAATGATTTCTTATACTGTTCAACAGAGAATTTGACTAAGGATTTAGGCATAGAGGACTTTAAAAAATTCACAAATGATACTGATCTGCCTTTATGAATGTAAGCTGTTACAAAAATAGAAAAACCTTTAATGACTTCTTGTCAGCTGCTCAACACAGTTAGACCAAATTTGTATGGAACAGTATTTGAGTCAGTTGACTTCTTTCTGCTTAGGAACAGTTGTGTACATACATTTAGTGTTAGGTGCTTTGGACAACATTCCTTCCAAATGGATTGTCAAATTCAAACTGGCATCCTCTTGAGGGCTCTCATTTGATATAGTTTAATATCAAATTCAGTTTGGCACTTGCCCCCAATCAATTACTCATATGCTATACTAAGAATGTAAAGGTCATGCCCGTTTAATATATTTCTTCTACAGTTTTAAATAGGAAAAAATAAGAATACTTTCTTCATGCTGGGATCAGCCTAGCTCCATTCCAGTAATAAGTAAAAAATTTTTCTCTCTGTTTAAACTGTAAAAGAAATGTATTTAATTCTCATGACCTTTACATTATCAGTATAGCGTATGCATTTGGGTTGATCCCAGATTAATGGAATAGAGTTAGGCTAGGCTGATCCCAGCATTGACATGTATTCTGGGCTGATCCCAGCTTCCATAGACTGTGCTAGGTTGATCCCAGCTTAAGTAAAATCTGTGCTAGGCTGATCCCAGCATTCAAGATCCCAACTTAAGTAGACTATGTGCTAGGCTGATCCCAGCATACTAGTATATTCAGGGCTGATTCTATCGTAACTAAATCTATGCTATGCTGATCACTACATAAGAGTGTATTGTGGGTTGATCCCATATTTTTGGAATAGAACTAGGCAGATCCCAGAATTTAATTTATTAGTGTAGCATATGAGTATCTGATGGGGGAAAGGCCACACCCTAGCTCATGGTAGCCGCATGAGAAAGTACTGAAACCAAAGGCATGAACAATCTAAGGGCACAACCCACCATGCAGGCCTCAATAGGTGGTGACTGGGATGGTGGCAGGCCAGCACAAATCCATAAGAATAGTTTGATGCAGAGACTCTAAATCCATTGTCTGTACCTTAGAAAAGCCAGAAAAGTGACTGATCACATGGTACTCTACAGTACATGATCATGCAATGTTACGTAAGATTATCTACATTGGTTGACTCTCTGAATTCATCTGCCAATGCCAACCCATGGGAAAAGCTCTGATCATGCCCACCACACATGATCCTCCAACAAGCCCCATGAAGGCAACAAGTACTGTTGCATAATACCCTGTCTGCCTCTCAGTTTCAAGGTATATTTACAACTCCTCTATACAAGTATTAGCCAATGACAAAGCCTTATAATTCGACATTACATCAGCTTACCACACCACCAATACTTCCCTTAATGGTCATTATTAGACAAACCCTATTACAAAACTGGAAATTTGAACCTAAAATAACTCAAGATCATCAAGCTGTGCATAAACTAAAATTTAATAAACTATCATTGATCCCAATATGCTGTCAAATATGGCTGCCATTTCTTAAAGTAGTAAAATCTTCCAAAGACTTCTCAAAAACCAATTAAGAGAATTTCACCATATTTGACAGAAGGTAACCAAGCAATTTACAAATGATACCAATGTACTATCAGATATGGACATTATTACTTAAAATAGCAAATGCTTTAAATGAAGAAATACTCAACAGAATCTGATCAAATTTGACAGAAGTATTCTAGCATAAAAGGTTTTTAAGCTTTGACAAAAGATGCCAATCAGAATCAAATGTGGCTACTGTTGCTAAAAATGGAACTACATAATGGAATTATATAACTTCTAAACAATTTTACCAAATTAGAAATAAAATTTTCCTAGCTTAAAGGCTTTTCAGATTTATACAAATGATGCTGATCACCATCAAATATGACCAGATTGCTGGAAAAGAAAAATCTTTAAACTACTACTCAAAAAATGCACATAAGAATTTAACTGAATTTTACAGAAAGCATCCTAGCATAAAGGCCTTTCAGATTTAGGCAAATGGTGGTAATCATTCATCAGATTTGGCTGCCATTACTATACATATTTTGTGTAAAATAGGATCTTATCTCTGATACTACTCCACAGATTTTGACTAAATTTGACAAAAGCAGTCTCTTATTAAGGACTATCAAATTTATACAAATAATGTCAATTCACCATCAAATATGGCTGCATTCCCTAAAAAATAGAAAATCCTTGAAATTATTAAGATCTTTCAAAAAAATCACTCAACAGAATTTGATCAAAGGATGAGGTTTGATAGAGTTGATTTTGGCCTCAAATCATATTCAGATGAAACTCGTACAGATAAAAGAGGTTCCTTGCTCTTCAATAGATATATATTTACCGTAATTCCTACACATGACCCCTTGTAATCAAGAAAAGCGACCATTAAAAAGCCAGAGGTTTTCTCCTCTGTTAAGGCGTTTATTATCAGTAGAGTTGCAAAATTTCGCCAGTTTTTACTTCATAAGAGAGGAATTTCACCAACCAAAGTTTAGCATCCATATGGACAAAAATTGCAACTGTTGAACAAATGGCCATATTTTTAATATTAAAATATGTGTATCATCTCATCACATCAATCCTTTTCCAATAACTTGTTGCTATTCACACTCTCCTTGTACATGTATGTACAACAAGCAATTTTAGCAATCCAATAAACTTGGACTCAAGACCAAGGTGAGGTTTTACCAAAGCAATATCATTTGATAACTTATATGGTACTATTTAAACTTCCATAGTGAATCTATGCAAACACCATGATATTAAAAATTCAGGAACTAAATGCTCATGATCAAATCTATATTTTATCAGTATTGATATATCCTTGATGATAGCCTCTGTGTATATAAAACCATATGAACTGCTGCATTTTCTGGATCAACATGTATTTGAAATGTGTGTTTTAATTTTGCATCAAAGTGTCAGGTGCTATTGTCAGTAATGATTTTGCCAAACTCCAGTCAGTAAGAGGAGTGAAATACTATCAATAAAACATTGCCTCTATTTTTCAGCTACAACTAGGATAAACTCACAAGATTCTTTACACTAAAATTTTCCTTTAATTAATACATTTAGTCCTGGAGTGCTCCTGTATGGCTATGAATGCTGAAAGCTAACATCAAGAATACTGGTAGCACAAAAAAACAAAATCTTTAAATCGTCCAAAACAGGTGTCTGAGGAGGATTCTTGGCATCTTCAAGCTAAACAGGATCAAACATAAATGAAGCTCATCATCAAAAGACAGAATCAAGATCACCTGTCCAGTTTATGAAGAAAAGAAGATTGTGGTGGCTGGGTGATACTTGCTGAATGTGACTGGATGCGCCACCCAGGACAGGTCTCTCTTGGACCCTGGATGGGAGACAAAAGGGGGCTCAGCTCAAAGAGACTTAGAGGAAGACTAGAGAGAAAATGATAAAGGAAATGTGGCCATCATACGTAGGGCTGCAGACAGTCAGCATTGGCGCGATCTCTTTGAAACTTTATGTGCCATCGAGGCACAGTAAGAGATGAGTGAGCAAGTTGGGGATCATTGTCTGGATTGTTTGTGACAGTCCTCATATTGTTGATCTTAGCACTTAAGAGGATGATGTATTGTTACTGGATCCAGGTTTCCCATGGCATCAGTCTGAATATTCCTCAGAGTGAAAAATGTCCTTTTAGTGTCTGAATTGAAATGTGGCAATGCTAATACAACTCTATTGAGTTCAGCAAAGAGTTTAATTGTTTTGTGCCTGTGGGTAGATTCAAGCTTCTTACTGCCTGCCAAAACATTTCAGGATTGGTGCTATCTGGGTCTAATTATGGGAAATTTCTCTAAAAAATCAATTTTACAGGATATGGCAGAATGTTTGTTCATGTCCCTTTGCACCTGATTCCAACCAATAAAATTCTTGTCTGCTTCCATTGAATTTTGTGTGATATTTTGGTTGTTTAAATTTCTGCATTTTAGCATTAGGAGATCTAACATGCATAGATATTGACAAAAACAGTAGATACTGATAACAAACAGACCTGTTTCATGCCACCCAAGCTCTTTAGCAATGTCTCATTCAACAATAGTCCATTAATCTTTTCTGAATTACTACTGGTTACACATAATATAATCCATTAATTAATTTTAGGCTATTGTCTGTAAAGTTAACAGTTAAAGTGGCATGTTTACACTCATGAAAATATACTCAACTGGAAGCAAGGTACATGTATTTAAAACAACTTAGAAGATTGTCTGTTCCAGAATTTTTTAATAATGATTTTGAGTATGCTGGTGATTTTAATGAGTGATGGGAAACAACCCATATTCATATGTATGCTGATGGCACTGGTAAAACAGATGGCTCAGGACCTGAAGATTCCAACCATGATGCTGGCCGAGTCAACAGTAGAAGAGAAGCAGATGGTTCTGGCAGAGGGAAAAGCTCTGCCACAAGCAAGGAAAAAAGGGGGTATCACCAACAAAGAAGCAAATAATAGGGCAAGAGGTGGTATAACGTCTTGAAACAAACAGTCCACTCAACTTAGACAATAGAAACAAAAATAACATCAAACACCCTGCTGAAAAGGCAATGTAGAAGTGGCTCACTTGGTGCAAAAGCTCTTGGAGATGATAATCTATTAATGCAACATGGCAAAGAAAATGACAGCTATCACAAGCACCATGAGGTTTCCAGCAACCAGCCAAATGTGCTGCCAGTGGTCCTCGGAAAGAATAACACAGTTTACCTGATAATTCTGGGCAGAGGTAGTCTGCAGCTTTTTCTGATAGCATTATCAGCATACTAACTAGCTACTCCAGATGCTTTTTTACCCATTTGTTTGCACCACCAGAACCTGCTTTAGGTGCCAGTACTGGACATGGCTTATGATAAACCCAAACATGGTGAAAATCAGTGCTATAGTGATTCCTGCTTAGGAAGAGGGTTTACAGCTGCTTGGTAAAGGCCGTGTTCTGAGGGAGGATTTTGTTGATGGTCCCCTTAATCTGGGAAATATGGCTGCAGAAGGGCTTCTTGATTAGCACTGTCAGCCTCTAGATGTCTTTTATGTTCCTTTACCTGATAAATTTGATGTCGTGTCTCCTGGCATGACATTTCATCTTCCACTTTCGGTTAGCTTTCTCTTTTCTAGAGCAATGTGGTTTTCAAGCTCTGTAAATTTTCAGAGGCTATTTACACTCTCACCATGAGCTGTTTGAAGTACCATGTTGAGGCCTAGTATATCTCACATTGGGAGGCCATGTGCCAGTGCTGTTGCTTCTTTCAGTGTTGTGTCCTTGGATCCCAACATAGGGAGTAGCTCAGCATCTATGAGTCCACTTGTGGCTGCAGGCAACTCTTTTTTTGGATACTTACCAATTGTGCTGTCTTGCTGCTTGTTTCAGGTTATTGTGTGCTAAGTTGTTTTGACTGTGTTTGGTTGCTAGATGGGAAAACATGTAAGACCTAACACATGCTTCCTTGGTGTATTTAAGGTCTGTGTTATACTTCCAAGGCCCTAGTAGACCATTTTCTACAACATAGTGGCATAGACAGGTCTGTCTTGTATGCCATTGACCTTCAGGAAGGTGATATTGACAACCCTTTTATTATGAATTTTATTATTCGCTGCTATTAAATCATCTCCTTGAAGGGTTTGTAGCCATCTTTCCAACTAATACCATAAGCTGTCTAAATACAGAAACAAACCCAATCCATTTTGCTCTATCTGCCACATGCTTGCATGTAAAGGGAGCCCAGAGAACTGTCTTCATGGTTAACAACCTAAGCACCATAAACCACAACCAGCTGCTTACTGATTGTCATATTTCCAGTGCTCTGTAGCAACAGTGTAATTGTTGCTGGTACTAAAGGGCTGATATTCACAGTTGATTTTAGTGTCAGCATCACAGTGCTGATTCATGCTAACTGTACAACTATGGAAAACTTGGCCATGCCATGGTCAGAAAGATAAACAGTAAGATCGAGGGCAGTGAGCTGATGTGAATCGACAATGTAGACGTCTAGGCATCTTATGGATCTTTAGCTGATGGAAAAAGGAGACCAGTGCTTCCTACCAGGATATTGAGAATGCAAACACAGCAGTTGCTATACATGTCAGTGCTGATGATGCCATGTCTGCCACCTACCCTGATGTGCACATCACTGCCATATTTGCACAGCTACTCTCCCAGTGGTACTTGCAGAGAACATTTTTCCCTTAAAAGCCTTAGTTACTGAAGTAGCTAACTTCTGCGTTCTGTGAGAAGCTGCTGTAGCTTGGATGATAAAGCATCATACTTGTAATGCAAGGGTTGATGTTTCAGTACCCATCTTGGTCAAATGCCACTCTCCTTGAGAAAGGCACATTTCTCACATTTTCTTGCCTTGATATAGCAAATAATAGTGACATGAAAAACCAATCAAATCAAAATGCTTTTCAAGGGAAGACATCAGCTCCAGTTACAATCAAGGGCTGTTGCTTAACAATCAACAATGTTTCACTTTTGTGGAAGGGAGGATAAAGACCTCTCTGCCTTTCTTGTGAACATCAGCTTGTCTTTGAAATTTTGTGGTTGGTACAGCAGATTAAAGTACCATTTGAACCATGTTCCAGAGCCTTCATGACTTAATTTTTGTACAAGACCCAATTCCTAGTCATTTTAAATACAGCAGTCTGAATCAGTGAAGATACATTCCTTCATCAAACAGAACTATCTGTAGTTTTGCCACAATGGTTCAACTTCTTTCATGACAAACCAGTCTTTCATTGCCAAGAAAATCACAGGCTCATTGTCTCCAAGTTCAATATCAAGATTCATCCTTGCAGACGACCACAAGGCAAAAAGTGCCTCAAATGCTTAATGCCTCTAAATTCAACAGGAGAACATGATACAGACATTTGTTGAAGAACTAAAAAGCCATCTAGATTTAATTGATATAAAGTCCAAGAATGTTGATGACATTTGGGCATCTTTTAGAGACTAATGTACTCAACTGCATTCAAAACCATCATTCCTACTTGCTCACAAGGTAAGGCAACAGACAATCCTGTGACAAACATTGGAGCATGGACGATGATGGGCCGATCTTTGCCACCCAAGGTGGTAGGACGTGAGTCTGCACTGTCATAACGCTTGGCCATCACACTTGATATCTTCCAAGGTTGTGAACTCGGCTAAGAACATCATTAAATCTTTCTGATGCATACTTAAAATGTGCTCTTTCAACATCTCTTTGCGTATACCATCATATGTTAATACTGTACCTGTCATTTTTATACAGTTATCAATAAGTACCCTTACACGTGCATGTAAACAAATTTCATTCACATGCGTTTCTGTAGTACTTTCCGACAACTCTCTGAAGATTTTTCATAAACTTTCAGCTGACAGCTCATAATGCCATAGTAGTGCTTTCTACAGGGGACTGTAGTTTTCTACATCATTTGGTGTCATATTATGGTAGATGTTTTTTGCGGCTCCCTGCAAGAATGCTGAAATGTTGATAGCCCACTAGTCTTTTGGTATCTGAGAAACCAGTGGCAACTTTTCAAACTGCATCAAAAGTTGTCAGTGATTTCTTCCTTGTCCATGTCATTGAACATGGGCATGTGATCTGTATTTTTTGCCTGTCCTCAATCACCTACTGATACTTGTGGGTCCTGAATATTCATTCAGGTCTTTGCCCCGTTTTGACTCTGCTTCAGTTCCCAGCCTCTCCATTGCTTATATGTATACTCTTTTGCTCTTGCTCTTTCCTTTGCTTGTAGACTGGGCAACTTTAGCTCTTTCTCCTTTTCTCTTTCTCTGTTGCTTGTCTTTTTTTTTTTTTTCCTCACTCTGCTGCTTGTCTTTTTTTTTCTTGCTCTGCTGCTTGTTGTACCTTTTGTTCTCTAACACTTTGCTCCATAATTTCAGCTAACTGGGTCCCTTTGTAACCTAACTTGTCCTTGCCAAGCAGCTTAAGTTCCCAGACTAACTGTCTACCTGTCATCATCCTGGTCTATTTGTATGGTATCACAAGAACCAAGTTTTCCACCCACTCTAGTCATACTGCCCTACTCAGAATATCTCCACATGTATTTACCTGCTTCTGGTATACCCCTACCTATGGACTTGCTTAAACCAGACTATCCCTTGCAATCAATAAACGGCCGGTACACAGCCTGAATTCTCCCCAAAATTCAGCTTAAAGCTTACTCACCAAACAAGGCATGACTACTGTTTATGAACTTGTCTAATTAACCCTTCTTATATGAGAATGCTAAGGTAATTTTGCCCTTGAATTGCACAACTTCAGAATACAACCCTTTCTTCCCAAAGTAGTGAATGACAGCAAAGGCACATCACAGTCCCTTAGAGTGTTATCATCTCAACATGAAAGAAATGGCAAAAAATTTGCATGCACTGAACACATAAAATATATAGGCAATTATTTGAGTTAGTCCACTCGATATTTCTTAAGAAGCAATACAGAAATTATCACTTTTTGATTAAGCTCTTTGTTGTATTTGGTCAGACTGTTCACTTGAATAAATTGTTTAAATCCCAGGTAAGCCCCTACTTTGTTGGGGTTGGTGACATCCCCCACCTGTTATGGTGCTTTGGTTATTATTATCTAGGAGATGATCGACTACGGTGTTATTTTCCATATTGAGCAAACAATAAAATAAAATATGAAATTAATGGATGGAATAACAGAGATCTGAGCATAGGTATAGAATAGAACAACATGAGCCCCCGTATGTAAAATATAATAATTTAATCAATTACATCAGCAGAATGAAATTGAACATGACATTTAAATGATATACTTTCTTTTAGAAATAGATTTACAAACTTTATGTGAAATGCAATTAGCTATTCTGTTATACTGATAAAACAAATTTCATCATAAAATTGGGTGAATGATTGAACTCAAATTGACTGCATGTCAGTATAACCTGGTTGCTTCCAGTCCTTTCCAGATCTGTTGGTGACAGGTCAGCGTTGCCATGTTTCTTTTCCTTCTCACTCTCTCCAACCTCTTCGGGTCAACAACTGTAACTTGGTTGTAGTCAGCACTCTTTTTCACTGTATCACAGGTATGGAGCTATTTTTTTCCCCTTCAAATAAATGTAATACACATCCTAAGTATGTCAGATTTTTTTCTTCTCAGGGATTGAATAATATTTCCGCTCTTTTCACGTCATATAACATCTTACCTGAATTCAACAGAATTAAGCTTATGTGGTCAGTTCACAACTGATACACACACAACCTATTATCATCAGCTTAATGTTTTTCCCTTACCTGCTAGCCACATTCCTAACTGGAATCATGACATAACTTGACCTCCTCTTAGATAAACTATTATATCCCACTGTGAGCTTTAAATTATTAGCTGAACAATGTAGGTCAACACACAATGATTTTCCTCTGTTAAGAGATGTCACAACTTAATTACACAAATAAATTGATGGGTTTCACTCCTTGTTCTAACTACATTACTTGTTAATTAACAATTCATTGACATACATTTCCAGACACAGAAAAATTAGTTACTAGCATAGATGATACATATAATTTAAGACAGATAAATTCACATATTCACATGATTTGTGTCAGAAGTAATGTAGGTAATTTGAACAAATTTTATACATGAGTCGTATAACATTTGAGACAAACCTTTGTACCCTTTCAAGACTCACTCTTTCTATGCAACCCAATCTCTCTCTGGTTCCAGGTCTCTCAAATTCAGTGAAATACCACTCAGAATACATGATCTTACGCACAGATGCAATGTTTCATCATTTCATCTTTCTCTCTCACACGTACATTCACTATTAATCACATGACTTTTGGGGGCTTCTTTTAATTTTTATTATGGTTAAATTAATAAGATCAGTGTTGTTGTAAGAATATGAGTTGCACATAGCTATCATGGTGCCATCATAACGTACCATAATGGCTATAAAGAAAATATACTCGGAGTACACATGATCTTACAGTCACTGACACAGTGCTATTGGTTTATTTCTCTGTCACACACATACAAACACACTAATAAAAAAAAGTCTTTCTGAATTATTTTATTTCTTATGGTAGTTAGGTTAATGTTGCTATAAGAATATAAGTTGCATGCAACTTGGCCATCTTAATCACTTGTCCTCTAATTGGTCAAATGGAGAAAGTACCTATCTGCACTACACAGAAGTATCTTGGTTACTAATAATCATTCATGATTTATTATTATTCCGAATCAAACGACAGTTGTACCAGTTTATTTTTTTTTTTACATCAGTATGGCTAAGCAGGCAAGTATTTTAGGTCATCTAGATCTTTTTCAGGTCTAATGCCTTTATTATTTTTATAGTTAGGATGCCAGAATATTTTTTTTACATATTTTTATTTGTACTCGAAAAAGAAAAATTATTTTTGCATTTACATGAATTACTGTATACACAAAATAAAAACTTACAATGAAATTTTAGAATATTTACGAATTCAACTTTATATATGCAGTCATTGAGGGAAGATGAGTTATCGATGTGTTGGATTATGCATTTTGATTCCCTGGGTCAGTATTTAATGGGGGAATGAGCAAGGTCTATTCTATAGCACACAGTTGTGTGAGTCATACTAATTTCTAAAAATACTGTGCTGAAAAATCAACAGAATGAATGAAAATCATAACTTATATTTTCCAGCCACCTTTCTTTTCAAATTCCGTATATATTTACCCCCACTCCAATTAAATATTCAGTTCTAGGATATACCCTGGGTGAGTACAATGTGGGTAGTTGGTGTTGAAATGTGCAATGAACAGCTTGGGGACTTGCAATTATACGTCATTTAAGTTAAGTTGCTGTAGTGTTTGCTAGTAAACCCTAGATGGATGTGTTCTCGAATGTGAAGGCTTGGCTATCTCAAAAAAAAATCAAAATTTGTAAATATAATTTTTCTAAAATATTAAAATTTGTTTTTAATGGTTCTGTTATAGGGCTAAATTTATTTATTTCAGGTGCTATGGTGTTTTGTATAAGTTTTAGAAGAGAAGATATATTTTTGTTTAAATTTTGTAAATTCTCTCCATAAATTTAATAATAGTATGTCTGTGATAGAGGAGTAGCTCTTTAGTCACTGTTAAATTCAGAGGGGTGAATACCATATTATCAGCAGCTGCTCTAAGGCAATGGTGTCAAGTTACAGTGTTTGCTGAGAAAGTGAAACAAAGAAATCACTTTGACAGTTGGATTATGTGTTTGTAAGCTAATTAAAATCAATTATAGCAAGTTTGCCTTAATACTTAAACACTAAAATTAGTGACCAGTTGTAGGGAAATTTTAATCTCATTTAGTAGGTATAAAGTGCTTAAAATAGAGTTGGGTAGTTATAGTTTAATTTTGAATTAAATTGCTGATAAGGATAAACTTTACAAGTAATTCCCTACTTAATATTATATTTTTGAAAATTCTAACATACAGTATCAGTGGGAAAAGAGTGTGTATGGAGAGTAGATATATGACTTTACTTTGGATTACATAATTTAGATTTTGTGCATTTTGATATGTAGATTAGAGTTAGATAAAGGGTCTGCATCTAACACAATCAGACTAGAAGTTTAGTTTAGAAAAGGTCTTCAGGGAATTCTCTCTGTGAAGTCCACTAGGATTGTTTTTAAGCCAGGTCAAACATAGTGCAAGGGAGATACAATTAAAAAGTATGACTATTGTACATAAAAGCGGTGTTTTTGCTGAATCATTCCTGAAACACCGACCAATTAAAAAGCTCAACAATTGAGCAATAACGAGTCGCAAAAGCTCTTAGTTAGCATAGGCCACTTTAATCCTTCTTGGTCAGTCAGTCAGTGCAAGGGAGTCAGCATGAAGAACTAGAGGTATCAGAGTTACATTAAATATAGAAAAGAAAAACCCTCTTGCTTGTGACTAATTCCCCATAGCTTAGTTCCATCAAAGAGGCGCTACTACAGTTCACATGGTCATTTTATCTTCAGATTTAGATGCTTTGCAGTCATGCAGCATACAGAACCAAGACAGCAATGGGAATGGAGAAAGGCTTATCTCTCTTCATGCAAAGCTGCACCAGGAGGCAGACAAAATCAGGAAATGGAAAAACCAGACTGAAATAGAACTCAAGCAGAAGGTTGTCCACAGTATATAAGTACCCTTAGTTTGATACATGATTAATATAAATTAACATGAATTTTGTACATTTTGATTTATTCAATAGATTGCATTAGTTACTGATATTAGCCTATATATCTGATCATCTTATTTCCAGACACCGTATTAGAACATTTTAAAATAATTTTCAATAGTACAAATTATTTCCGGACACCATGTTTCTTAAACTGGATGAAAAATAAAACATTTGTGTTGGAGCATAAACTAAGCAATGTAAGTTTTACCTTTTCTCAATAACTGTTTCAATAGATGACTGTAAGACTGGGGGACTGTGTTGATCACCCATTGTGTCATGTGATCTGATGGTGTCATAGCAATAAAAACAGTTGACATATGCCAGCTGCAACAAATTATGATTACTCAGTATGACATATTAAGGACTTTGATTTAGACAACTTACTTTTTCAGTAAAGTGGAATAACTTGTGTTATAAATGTTCCCATTTTCAGTAAGATAAACTTGGTTTACATTAATTTGTGATAAAGGGGTCAACATCTCTGGCATATAAATTTCACAAGTTCTTGTGGCAGTTTTATTTGGGGGGGTGGGAGGGTTCAGATTTCCCCTTGATAACCCCATTTTGGATGTGGTGGTTTCAGTATTTCTACCTTGAGTATCTTTGCAAATAAGGGTGTGTTGTCATATTTCAAGCATTTGTGAAGGAAAATATGGATTTTGTTCCCTGAATACTTTGCTGAGATCAAGCAACATGATATCTGCGACTATGTGTGAACATGCCCAGAGTTTAAAGAAATGTAACTGGTAATTGTATTTTTAGGGCAAGTTCAATTGTGACCAATGGCAGTACATGTATATAATGAAGGGACTGACACAGCTTTACAAACAAAAGCCAAAAATCAGAAATACAACCAGTTTTTTTTTTCAAGTGTTCATTATTGGCCATCAAAGATATAATGAAACCTAGTTCACTTCCAACAAGCAGAGAACTTTATGGTGCATGTATACACAGTCATGATGTTAATTTACTGGACAATATATTGGGAAAATTCATGAATACTTACATTATCCATGGAAAGAGAAGAAAGTAATTATTTTTTAATATCTGCGTCCTTATTCACAAAACTCCTCAAGTTGAGTGAGAAACTCAGCTCCAATTATCCGAATTTGTCTCTCGTGAGTTGACCCAGGATATTCCTTTTTTTGTCACAAATTATGCTTGCGTATGGCACGTGTTGTTATAACAACATTGTTGTTACTTTCTATGCATTTCAATCTTTCAAAAGTAAAATTGTGTCCATTTTTAGTGATATCCCTTGTTTGACATATGACCCTGACCTTTAATAACTGTTGCTGTAATATGTTGTCGAGGTGAAATGCAATAATTTCTGAAGATTGGCTTGAAAAGCCTACCGCATGCCTTCATAGGCAAAAGGGATGAGTGGTGGAGTGCAGGAACATTTGTGCAATTACATTGTTTTAACTTATAATAGTCAATTTTTATCTGTGGTTTGTAAATTTTGATTGGAAATCACAGGAGTGGGTGGATGAGTTGTTGTTGTTGTTGTTATTAGGGTGTAATGGGTTGATATAGATAAAACTTCACATCAAATGACGTGGAAACAAGGAAACAAAAGTAGTCCGCAGTATTTATCAATGTGTAAAAAATTCCAGTTCATTATCATGTGACCGTTTACAGCCAATCAAATTGCAGACAACGCATTCAATTCTTAAAAATTGGAATTATTAGCAAATAAAAAATAATATCCGTGAGTCCATTACTTGTAACCTTTTTAAAACTTTTATAATGTTAAATTCCTGGAAGATCTGAAACAAATCCATGGAATACAGTCCAAATCTTTGAAGATATTGATGATGTTTTGGATACTTGGACGATCTTTTCATAAAAACAGTAAACAAACATGCCCCTTTAAAAGCACACAGGGTAAAGAAGGACCACCAGCCAGGCTGGATCTCCCCAGAAATTTTAGATGAAGTAAAGAAAAGAGATAAACTGAAATCTGTAGGAAATAAAGCTGAATATAGAATTTGTAGGAACAAAGTTAATAAAATGATACGTCAAGCCAAACAAACAAACCACAAAAAGTGCTGGATGAAAACAGAAATAACCCAAAAAGCAATCTGGAGAGTTTTTAAAGAGTTTGGTGCAGGGAAATGTAAGAGTAAAACTGAAATTGTATCCCTCAATCATGAGGGCATTGATACCGATAATCCGACTGACATCTTAAATATTTTTGATGACTTTTTTATTCAAATTGCTGAAAAACTTAAACAAGTTAACCCAGAACTTCATCTGATCATCTGGAATTAAAACTGTGCTAAAAACATACCAAATAATATAAAGTTTGAAATTCTTGAAATGAGTCCTGAATTTGTGTTTAAATATATTAAAAAATTGGATGGTTGTAAAGATATAGGACTTGATATGATTGGACCAAAGTTGCTAAACATAGCTGCACCTGCAATAGTAGAGAGTATAGCTTTCATTTGCAATGAAAGTATTAGGTCTAATAAATTTCCACAGACATGGAAAACTGCCAAGGTAACACCATTGCATAAAGTTGGAATAAAGATGATGATGTAAATAACTACAGACTCGTCTATATCCTTCCTTGTCTTTCCCAATTACTGGAAAAACATGTACATGATTCTTTTCTTAACTGTTTGAACACTTATGATCTTATTCATGATAATCAGTCTGGCTTTCAACAGAATCACTCGTAAAACTGCACTTTTATCTTTGACTGATAAGTGGCTGAAAGCATTAGATAAAGGAGAAATGGTAGGCACCATTATGCCTGATTTTCGTAAAGCTTTTGATCTTGTAGGACATGAAATTTTGCTTGAAAAACTTAAAATCTATCAATGCAATGAAAACTCCCTAAACTGGTTTACTTCTTACTTAACTGACAGAGTACACAAAGTATCTTTAACTCATTTGGCCCCAGAGACTTTGTCATTTTTGCCAGAAACGGAGGTAGGAAACACATTTTGGAGGTTATTCTGAATACATCCAAATACATATGCTTCTATGAGTTTTTCACATAGAATGATGCTTAGTTGTGCTAGAAACATTGTTTTTCAATGGCTATTGGGCATGTGCATGTGCAGAAGGGTACAAGTTTTTATTTTACATATTGGACCCATCATTTTCGACTCCTGACAACTTTACTTCCAACACCCAACTTATCCTACTTTCTGCAGAGGTTCACCTCTCTGTGTGCAGATCAGACTGGTCTGCCTTAGATCACAGGCCGAAAAGTCTAAAATCTGGACACAAAATCTGATTCCAACAACAGGAACATTTTTGGTGTAAAAAAATCTGGTCTGAAAAGATGTGTTTTACCCTCTACATTTTGTAATGCGAGTAGAAAGTCCAGAATATTTGGTATAATTGTAGAGCTACATCTGTCTGATTCATTGTAACACCACCCACTTTGGTGTATCTTAAATGACCTTAATGCTACAGAGCACGAAAGTAGGGTACTGCCTCATCATGCCTACAGTGATTGGGGCTGAACGAGTTAAATGGTCAACTTTCTAAAAGTAAAATTATTAATTGTGGAGTACCACAGAGCTCTATCCTCGGACCTGTTATTCATTCTATTTATCAACGACTTACCTCTTAAAATAGGAGCTTCAGTTTCTTCCACTGACCTCAGTGCGATGATACTACACTGTCTGAGATGGGTAAAACCAAAACTGTACTGGAAAAATAATTTATGAGATGCTGTCAACAGACTTAAAGTATGGTGCAAGGAAAAACAGTATCATCATAAATACAGAAAAAAAACAAAAGCCCTACTAGTTACAACACAACAAAACAAGCAAGGCTGGATATCGATAAACTCCAGGACCTGGTTCTTTTTGACAGTGTGTGCTTTAATATGACCTCTCATGATAAAATTCTTGGTCTTTTCACATTAAACATGTTTCAAAAAAGGTTAAGTCTTGTCTTTGGCTACTGAAGAAAAATCAAAACATTTATTCCTCTTCAGTATTGGGTCATCTTTTATAAAAGTTATATTCAGCCATATGATTAACTATTGTTATATTATTTGGGGTAATACCTCTAATTCAAACATAACAAAACTTTTAAGACTCCAAAAGAGGGCATGCCATTTAATTCTAGATCATTGTATTGACAGTTTCCACGATGCAATCAATAATATAAAGATTTTAACAATACATGAAAGAATATTTCTTAGAAAGGCCAGATTGATGTATAAAGTGTCCAGAAAAGCCATTCCTGTCTATCTAAGCAATATCTTTCACCAAAGAGATGCTGATGGTACTCCAAATTTAAGGTCCGTTTGAAGTAAAAATTACAATATACCAAGGCCAAAGAAGGAATTGTTTAGAAGAAGTTTACCATATACTGGTCCACTGGTATGGAACAACATTCCCAGTGACATAAGGTAGGGTCCTACCATGCCTTCTTTTCATTATCGATGTCTCAAATGAATGAAATCTAAGACAATTGAACAGTTCTAGTAATACAAATATTACCTGCTTTTCAGTTCTTTTGCATCATTTTCACAGTTGAATTTTTCAGTGCAGGATGATATTTATATTTTATATATGTTTATTTGTTAACAGATGCCTGTGCATATGTTCCAGGTTTTTTGATTTAGTGTCAAGCCAGATTTTTCACATCATGTTGTATATACTGTATATATTGTACATAACAGCTAGAAGGCCTCAAGGTAGATTAGTTCTGTAACTAACTGAGTTACCTTCTCTAAATAAAGTCCACCACATTTACAAGAGCTGATTATAGATCAGATTGGTGACCACCCACAAATGAAGGGCCTGCCTTTTGGGTTAGATACCAAGTTAACACCGTAAAATTGACAATACATTTTTTTCTCATGATGTAATAAACCCTCAGCGAATACCTTGTGTTCATTAAAACCACATCTAGGATATGTAGATCTACTAGATAAATGGAAACATTGCTGTATATAACTCATGTGATACTTATTTCATTCCAAGATAATTTAGGTCAAAGTTATTAACATTATTGTTATTAATGCAGATGCAAATTTTATTTAAACTTTTATTGTAATAAAAAATTTCACCATCTTAAATTTAAAATAATTATGACCTGTAAATATAGTACTTAAATTTGAATAATAATTGCATTAAATTAAAATTCTGAGCTTTAGATTTAAATTTTTCAGATGAAAATATTGATTTTCTTGTTGAAAAAAATACTGCATCCATTTTGGAGTGCTCTAGTATGTCAGCAGTGTATACTTATAGAGCGCAGAAGCCATGTAATTTTTAATTCCATTCTATTGAGGCAAACTCAGATGACTCAATGCATGCAAATCAGTTAAATCAAAATCTGGTAGTGGGCCATTTATTTATGTCCTAGTCATCTCATGTGTAGGATATCCAAATTGTTTAAAATATTCCTTGCATTCTCCCATACCAAGAAAACTCCCATGATAACATGCAGCCATGTCAACTGAGATAACTTCGTTGAAATCAGATTTGGTATTCCACTTCCCACCATGTCCATACTCGACACATGATCGCTGAACGTCTTCAAGAAATTCTCCATGTATTGATCTCCATGAATTTTTCTACTGAGCAAAATGAGAGCAGCAGAGAGGGTGAACAGACCACTTGTCTAGAATGTCATTGTTTGAAAAATGAAGGTTCCTACAAAGGCTGAAAGTACAAGGTCAATAATATCAAACCGAAGCCTCTAACCGACCGAGATTTCTCTAATTGGGTTAGCACATTTTGTTACTTTATTTTTGACGCGTGCGTTTTAAATTTTTTATGCGTGCTCGTTTACTCTTTGCCCACTCACTGTTGGTCGTCACCCTCTCTGCTGCTGTAATTAAATCATTATTATATCAATAATGGAATCTCACACAGCTAAACTAGCTCAACAGCGACTAGAGGTAATTAAAAAATATCTACCTGTCTGTGATTCTGTCAAGCAGCAACTACAAGAACATCAGGACTCTAAGGTTGAATTTGCGGAGATTGCAGAACAGTTATTTGAACCTGTTACAAACGTTACCAAAGGTCTTCTTCCCACATTAGAAAAAACCTCTGAAGCAACTGGAAAAATAGCAGAGCGAACCAAGAAAACAAAAAAAAAAGATTCTATGAGAACTTCAGCTGAAATAGCTGCTGCTCAACCAATGTAAGAAATACTTGAAGGTATTGACCAAGCTCGTGCCGAAATAGGTGATGTAAAGGATCGTATACCAGAACAAGAACCAGAACCAAAGCAAGCAGGAGAGAGAACTGATGTGAATGATAAATTTACTGAAGACGGTATTACAGATACCAAGAGTTAAATATTGAATCATGCTTGGAAATCGTTGACGTTGCCACAATGATGATACTTGGTCTTGCAAGATACTCGAGATCAGCTGGTCCATCAATGATGTTTGCAAAGGATACAACTGATCATCCAGAAAGCAGAAACATAACACTAAATGCAGCTGGAACTGAAGTCAAACAATGTTGAACGGCGATGAAGAGTTCTCATGTGTGATTCCACTATCACATGTACTTGGATTCTGCAGAAATGTTAGAAAAGTTATATTTGGCGCTAAACACACAGTGGTACTTGTTAGAAAAGCCACCGACAATGATGCAATATGGCATGATGCTGCCGTTGATGCAGGTAAAGTAAAACAAAACTTTCGTTGTGGTTGCCAGTAATGACTCCATCACTTGCCGAAGAACAACAGTTATTCTCTTTCATGGATCAAGGTGGTAAATCAACATTGTCATGGTTGACGATGACCACAGACAGTATTCAGAGTAATGCTGCTGGTTTATTTACGTGGCAGATAGCGTCACAGCAGGGGGTGTCAGCACCACAACATATATTCATCGCGTTTCAGGAAAATGCCAGAGTAGATTCTCAGGAACGAAATCCAATGTTGTTTTACTTGGAGTTAGTGAAGTTTCTTTGAGGATAAATGGACATCAATAACCTTTTGAAGAAGTGTTGCTGAATTTTGAGAATAATCATGTTGCACGTGCTTATCATCGGTTGATGACATTCATGGGGCGTGATCAGAATGTTGATTCTCATTTGCAGAGATCTCAGTGGGATGTTACAATGCTGTATCCGATCTATTATTTCTCACTGGAACACTTGGATTTGTTCAGACAATCTGTCGTTGATATACACTTTCGAGCTCGTGTAGCACGACTGCCTGCTGGTGGTTATAGAGCAATTGCTGTTATACTCTCAGACAAAACAATGCTACTTGAAGGTGTTGATGGACAAATGAGAGTCATTGATGCCCCAGTAGAAAACATGTAATTAAATCGCTCATGATATTATAATGTCATATCATCATGATAGTGTCAGTCTGACTCCTGGTCAGATTCAAAAACTGCAATCAGTATCAAAAGATAACTGTGGAATAAAAATATCACTAAAAACAGAACAAATCGCAGGTGGTCCAAATAAACTATCACTGACAGAACATCAGCTTAGGCACTTCAATGAAGCCAAACAAGCAAAGAAAGGTATACAACTTAATCTTTCTGCCGGTGCCATTAAAGACATCGCTAAGATTGGTGGTATATTTCCATTTCTTGCAGCTATACCAGCGTTGATAGCCGCTGCAGCCCCAGCTGTTGCAAAAGCAGCTGCACTTGATGTTGTTGGAACTGCTTCTGGGATGGCATTAAAGAAGGCAACAGGTCACTGAATGAAAACTTACGGAAAAAAAAGGAAAGGGTCTAAGACTGCCAGGAACTCTTCATTCATGGTACGGAAATGGTTTAACACTGCCCGGGACACTTCGTTGATTCGTCCTATGTCCAATTTTGATTTACTTGATGCTGCTGAGCGATTAAACATAAAAGAATTCAGAGGTGTTTTTATGCATGATCAGTTACTGCACAAACCAAACAATGTTGAAACTGGTATCATTAATCTTGATGAAAGTTTACGCCCTGGTACTCATTGGGTTGCATACGCGATTGATCCATGTTAAATTGTTTATTTTGATTCGTATGGACTGGTACCACCAAAAGAATTTTTAAAATAAGTGAGCAACAAGCAAAATATTCCAATCTGGTACTCAACATTACCAACACAGACAATAACTGATCCGCCAATATGTGGCCGTGAAGAACTTGCTGTACTCGACGCTATGTCAAGGTCCCTAATGCCACCTCATAAATTCATGGACGAGTATACCTTGTTGTCCAACATTTTAAACAGGCATTAGTAAATATATGGTAGATATTTACGGAAGATCTGCTTGCCTGAGTAAAACTCAGCAAGGTGACTTATCTGAATATGCAACTCTTAAGGATATCAAGGATGAACTTGCTGATCTGTTGAGTCTCGCAGATGTGGACCAAAATGAAGTCGTTTTTCAGGATCAGCAAGGATGGTTAAAGACAAGCAATATCCTGTTGACAGATATTATTCTGTGAGTTCCAGGCGCAACAGGAGATTACCTAGCTGTATTTACTAAAAACGGTAAAATTAAAAATTCAAATGAATCAGTCTTAACACTCATGGGAGAAATTGCTGGACATATCAGAAGAATTGGAGCTATTATGTATGGTGACCTCAACATGACTAAAAATACAGTTATCAGTGTGAGAGAACCAAAATCAGACGATGATGTGGCAACAAAAAGATACGTAGACAGCAACAACGCCACTGTCAGAACTGAGATTGATGATCATGTACTAACCACTGGTGATACAATGACTGGTGCTCTGAACATGGCTAATAATAAAATTACTGGTCTTGGAGAACCAGAATCAAATGATGACGCTGCAGTGAAGAAATACGTCGACAATAGCAACATCCCAATGATGACACCGTTAATGACAATCAATGATGGAATGACAACATTCAGATCTGATTATACTAATCACGTACAAATATTTTTGAATTTTCATGGAAACATAAAAGGAGCTATTAATGAATTTTTTGGAAGTCTAGCAGTTATTGATATTGAACTCGTTGACATAAAAAAGATTACCGACAGTGTAGTATATACAGTAGCGTCTGGATCAGCATTATGGACACCACTCAATAAATCTATCAAATATCGCGCTGGGGTTACCAGTATATACAGGTACTCAGTAATCGGCGCTACAACATTTACAATATCTACCACAACTAACTGGATCTTCTGGATCTATGTTAGTAGTACTGGAGGAAAACGATGAGGTAACATTTGTGATGGAACCCGAAGAAAAAAAACTTTGGTTTGTTGTATTATTGGTGTCTTGAATTAGTCACTAAACTACCACCTACTTAAATTATAACAATCGGCATTAATCATTACAAATACAATTAAGTATGTGAGTGGCAAACCAAACTGAAAAATATCGTTGACAATTATACAGTAAAAGTAAAAGAATATCGCAGACATGTAGTTGTCATTGACGTAGTTGTGTATTCGGCATACGCTATCATCGCTGGAACCGGCATATTGCTATCAACAATATATATCAGTCGTCAATCAGATCAGTGTTAGGATGGCCTGAGGTTCCACCGGTTTATGAAGGACCACCAGAACCTAAAGGATCTGATTATGTTACAGATGAAAAAAATATAATGGAAATACCTACTTCGATTATAGCCCCTGTGGTACTGAAATATGGCTATTTATATCAAATGACCTGGCGCCTAAACCATACATAGGTAAAGATATAGGATGTAATTTTCAATATGATCGTAATAAACATACATATAGTTTTGATAAGATTAGAGAACTTTTTGATCATATGATTTTTATTTATAATTTTTACATAAATGAACTACACGATAAATTTCACAATTACATAATAGAATATCCCACTGAAAACATTCGCAAAGAAATTATTTCAGATATAGCACTGATAAATAAAATTGAGGATGATATTAAATTTTCCAATAATATTTATTGATCTAATAGATATCAAACAAGAATTTTTAAATATAATAGTAGTATCTGAGGCTGATTTACCAAAATTCAAATTTTTACAAAGATTTTTCAAGGTCGGCGATGTTATCAATGAATACTTTCCCAAGATTGTTGCTGCATGGAGAAAAGTAAATTCTCCAGCAGGTATTATCAGACACAACAACGATGAATATGGTGGAGGTCATCATATTTCATCAGGCATCGTCAGTATTACGTCAACAATTGTAGTCAATCTTGTATGTGATGTAATTGATGCCAGCTATCAAGTAGATCTTGAAAAATCCAGACAGGCCCAGCAAGGTTACATTTTATGTACGTTTATGCTGCAAGTGCCTCCTGGATATTTGATTGTGTCAGAACCAATTAATTCTGTTTATCTTAGATGTCATTATCTGCTATTATCAAGGATACATTTCAAACTTACTGACCAAACCGGACACTTGTTGGATTTGAGAGAAGAATAACTGAATATAAATCTGAATGTGCATTTGTAGAACACCAGGAAAACAAAAAAAATCTGTGAAATAAATTATCTGAATCTGATTCCTGAGTAAATATTATTATAATCTGATTCAGAATAAATATTATTATCAGAATAAATCAGAATCTGAATAAATCTAATTCAGAATAAATATTATAATCTGATTCTTGCTAAGTATAATCTGAATAAAAATGAATGTTTTTTTTTTTTTACTGTAGTCAGAAATGAATTATCCCTCTTGACCGAGTCTAGGTTTTATACTTTCACTTTGTTTAGCTGGTACCACAGTCACGGTGACAGTATTTTCACAATCATCACAGTCACTGGTGACATTGCTTTCATTATGGATGATTTCACAATAATCAGACATAATCTTTCTCAACTGTCTTATATGAGGATTCACAATCTTTTTTGTTTCGTATTCGTGAGACATTTCTGCTCTAATTTTTTCAGTTGCGTTTTCGAGGCGAACAAATAGTTTAACCTGCGTATCTAACTATTGCCAAGGATTGTAACATTGCTTGCTGAATCAACTTTATGAATCTATAATCAGTGGGTAATGTATATTTATTTTCAAATTTTCGTTGTTGTAATGATTCAGAATCACACATAATTTTTTCAGGATTAAGTTGATCAGATATTTTTATACCGTCATTTTGTAATTTTTTTAATCTTCGAAATAATAATATTAATATTTTTGTAATTCATTATATATGATATATAAAATAAATATTAATCTAAAATAAAAAAAAAATATTTGTATTCCTGAAACCAGGAATGTGTTTACAGTATATAAAATCTTAATTATCATGTTATATATAAGGATGGCACAACATATACTCTTAACTATAGTGGTATATTTACAGTATTATATATAAGGACAGCACAACATATCATCTTAACTATAGCAGCATATTTACAGCATTATATTAAGCATATTTACAGCATATATTCAAGTATGGCACAACCCCCATGTGAACCCCTAGATTGTGAAACAGTATTCTAGCAGGCTCAGAGGGTGACTAAGTATTTACTGTATACATATATATATCTATACATATATATATATATATATATATATATATATATATATATATATATATATATATATATATATATATCTGGACGTCACAACATGATCTTAATTATGGTAGTGTATTTACAGCATTATATTATATCAAGCTATTTACATTATATAAAAGACGGCCCCATGTGAACTCCTTGATTGCCAAACAACATTCTAGCAAGTTCAGAGGGTAATTTGAAATATTTACATATATTTACAGACACAAGAAATATTTGCATATTTACATTTTTGTACAGACACAAGAAATATTTACATATACACACATAAACGGGGGCCTTCTCTACATTCCACAGATTTCTGCAGATCTCCCCCATAATCAATCCTGGGGAGTGCAAAAGTGCACCCACCACGTGGTGACATGGTGGGAGAGTGTTCTTTCCTATACTATATAAGCTGAATCCTTGGAAATCCAAAAATAGCTTACACAATGGGTATGGCTTATTCGCTGTTTGTATTCTTCTTTTTTCTTCATTATTATCTCTGACAAAATCAGAAGGAAGCAAGAAACCTGAGAAAATCATAAAAACAAAGATAATGTTCCTTACAAAAAACAGCAAAAATAAATATCATTCATCAGTAAATAAAAATAAACATGATTTACTATAAAATCCAAGGGAGGTAACTGCTTAATTACTCTATTAGAGAAAGGTTTACTTGAGAGAGTTATCTCCCTTCATGTATGTAATATTTAAATATTATTCGCTGATCTCATTTATTTGAAAATGCCAATTTGGTTATATTATCAGCGACACGATGTACTGAATGCGGATGAATATCAAAATATTTACCAGCTTCATTTATCGAATGAAATATTATTTCTTCGCCTGTCTCTACATTTTAAAGACTTAATAACCTTGGGAAAGTTACTGTATTTTCCAGTACCCCCTGGTACAGAATTCTGACTCTGTGTAATAGCTTGTAAGTTACATAAAGAATTATCAAGTTTTCTGTCATTGATGTGATCAATCACAAGTCCATCTTAGATTTTTCCATAAAAACATTCGTAGACGAATTTATGAGATAAATATCTTTCTTTTCCAGCACTGAATCTGAGATAACCGGTATTTTCAACAATACCGATTGTTTTTCTTAATCGACTGTGCCTAATTACGCCATCACAAAGTGGTTCATAATTCTTGATGATGGGATATGTTGCAAATTGATTTTGCTCCATTTATATAATAATATTATTTGTCTAAATTATTATTTTGAAAATCTGGCGAGATAGTCTTCAGCCTTTCTTATGGGAGATTCATCGGTATTATTTTTTTTTATCATAATATTATTTTAGCTCTCTGTATTTTTTACCACCACATTGCACACACAACTGAGTTTCTCCTCTGACCCCAACACCACACCGTAAACACGGTTTTGGTCCTAGACTCCCTCTTTGAACACAATGCATGTGGTATCCACAGAATTCATTTGCGCAGGCTTTGTTACAAGGAGTTGTAGAACCTATCATTAACCATTTACATTTATTGTTTGCTTGAATCATTGTATATATATACTTATACTTCAGTTTAAATATATATTTGTCTTAATTATAATATGGAGGAGTTTGAGAGATTATCTGCAATTAAGCCCTCTGAAGCTAGATTCGATCTTGACAAAGTGCCGAAACCTAAATTTAGTTTTTCGATGCAAGATCTGGCTTTAACGAATAGGGATATAACTGATCATATCCGTGAAGCCAAGAAGGAATTTCGCAAAGATATTGCAGCTCATGTATGGTCAAGATTCAGAATCATGAATGTTGTCAATACTTGAATGAATGACGAGCGAGCAGTAAAGATTATTAACTATCTCGGCAATCAAAGATATTTTATTCTAATAAAATTTATTGTACAGACAGACGATGACACTTGGATATCCGTGACAAACGTGACCCTGTCTGTGTACACACTGGAAATAATAATGTCATATTAAATACAAATTCCAGACCAGGAATATTGACTGGTATTGACAAACCATATTATGAACAAGTGTATCCTGTGACTGCAGTTGTTTATGCTATGTATCCGCTAAATAATAAACCTAGCTTTGATGATCTCAAACCGATGAAACTGTCATTCTTGACTTCGCCAAGGATAAATTGTGTAGCTGAGTGAGTTACAGGACACTTCACAAACGCGATACGTGGAAACGGTTGAACGAATTTACAACGTAAACAAATGAGTGGGCAGAAACAGTTAAAGATACCGGAGCATCTATCAGCGACATTGCTGAGCTGGGAAAGAAATTAAAATTTCCGATTACGGTGAAAACACTAACCAGAGAGATTTTATAGAAGTTGAAATATGAATCAAGAGGAGCTCCGAGTGAAATTATTGATCATAAGGCACACGCATGGACATCGGCCGTAACAATATTTCCACGAGATAGAACAGTTAAATTTTATAATGATTATATGTTTGATTTTATCAGAAATATCAGGAAGAGTGACCCTGTATCTGTGTGGTTATTTCAGAGCTCAGAATCTGTGAACTATGATCAGTTTGTTTGTCCTAATGGAGACATGTATCGTGCAGAATCTCTCCACGAGGAAAAGAAAAATCTTGCTTTGAAATATACTCCTGACGATGTCAGGGTTGGAGATTTACTGAGTAATTGTTTTACCATTCTGTCAGTTGCTGCTTACTTTGCTCAGGAGAAAAATTCATGGTTGCTGACAAGATCGAAATTTTTTGTTGATGTCCAACATAGATGTATCGAATACAGTCATGGCGGATTGTGGAACACTAAATATGATTATAACAACGTTATCTCAGTTGATATGGTTGCATGTTATCCTGGAAGTTTTCTTGAATATGTAGAGTGTTCTGAATACTTTATTAGATTTGGACATCCATCACACGAGATGACCAGAGTTGTGGTAAATGGACCCCTGCCAGATTTTCAATTAACCGGATTTGCCTGTATAGAGTCATTTGAGTTTACGGAAAATCTTCATCCAATTACTTATGCTTGGTTTGGCCGTCATTTCTGAGAAAAATATTGGCTCCAATAGTACTATTACAGTATGTAAAAATATTGATATCGTTGAAAGTAAATGAAGCAATTATATCGTCGGCAGAAACAAATTTGGTTGCCACAACAAAAGAAATATTCTGATGATGAAAATCCTGATATAACTGATTATGAAAATAAAGTTGCGAAGGATCTCAGCAGAAAAATAATCAGTAAGTTTACTCAGGGTAGTTCATGTAATCATAAACGACGTAGAAGATTAACTATGGATGATGCTGAATTCGATTTTATAATTGCTGATACAATGGAGAAAAACACATTTATAAGTTGAAGTAATGCTTATTTATCAGACGGAACTAAATTAGGTACAGTTGTGAGCAATATTGATGGTGAGTCACTGCAGTTTACTCATTTAAGATCTTCGATGTTCGCATACATTTTGATAAACTTATTATCGATGATAAACAGATTTCCTGATACCGCAGTTAGAGTTGCCACAGATTGATTTTATATAAATAAAAAATATGTGGATTTGTTAAAACAATTACTTGGCACTGATGCATCATGGGGTGAATGGAGAATAAAACGAGAAAATATATTTAGTGATTCTGAATCTGCTGACGTTGAAATTAAGGGGACATATTACAAGAATAATTAAGTATCAAAATCTGCGCTGTTGCCAGCAGTATATGATCCTGTGGCCAGACAGAAAACCATTTATCTTAATGGATGTGGTGGTTCTGGTAAAACAATGCGTGCTATTGAATTATTCAGCAGTTGTTCAGATATGGTTGTTTTGACACCCACACATAGACTCGCCAGAGAAATGAATGAATGACAAGTAAAATGTCAAACTTATCATAGTGTCTTCAGATGGTGAGGAGATTCATGGACTCCTGAACGAATGGGTGAAAAATACATCATTAAAATTATTATTTGGGATGAAATGTGCACAGTATCATTAGAAGCTTTAAAAATATTTCTTGATTGGTTGTTGATGAAAAATACTGCTGTGATAATATGTGGTAATCATGCTGAACTGCAACCTTTTGTTGGATCGCCTCCACACGAATGGTTAAAAACATTTGTAGACTATTACGAAGAAGTAGCTGATGATCATTGAGGTATTGATGAACCACTAAAAGAAATTAAAAAATTAATCAGACTACAACCAGATAAAATTCAAAGTAAAATAATGCACAGAGTAATCCCAGAAAATTCCATGGATGATTTTTGGAATTTATGGAGATCAGATGATTTAATAGTTGCAAGTCGTAAGATAATTCGTGATGAGTTACAGAAAAAGTTATTTCTGTTACACAAGGAGAGATTTTGAAGTCTACCTGTACCATTGTGTTATCGTCCAGCAGATACAAGACAACAGAATATCGATGTTGAAATTCTTGGAATTAATGAGAAACAAAATCTTGTACTAAATGATTTTGTTTTAGTTCTTGTCGATGCTGTTGAGAGCACGTTATCGATGGATAAAACTCTGTGGACATTAGGATACACTATAACGATTCACTCGTCACAGGGATTAACTATTTCTGATACAAATATCTGGATTGTCGATGATAGAATTGAGTGGTCAAATTTAGTTTATCTTGCAGTTTCTTGTGTCAGAAGAATTTCTCAGCTTCGGAGGGTTATCATAGTCTTCACCAACACCGATGATTAGTTAACAACAAAGTTGTCAAGAAAAAATTATCTGGTTATAAGCAATGTGAGAAAAAAAAGTTTACTAATTGCTGCTCTACTCCTCCAGTATCCTCTTGGGCTGTAATAAACCAATTGCATTATTATGATAATAATCAGTTGATTAATTACCAGCCCCTAGCACTAGTTTACCTTTCATCGCAGATTTTACTAGGAAGCTAGCAAGTTTTTCTCAGAGAGATTTATTTTTTATGGAATTTAACGCATGAATCAACTTCACATCTGCAATATGTCGTTGTTGTAAATCTTTATTTTTATACGCAACATCATGAACGTGACACGCTTGATCAATCGCATTTATTGGATACTCTCCAGGTTTTGGTTGGTCTTGTTCGTCAAGTCAGATATCAAGTCAAGTTCCAGGGCCACAATAATTGTATCCAGGTCAATGTTTCTCACCAGGGTATTTAGCCCATGGAACCCTTGGTATTTTTCCCAGTGAAGCAGCGATATCACCACCCTTGATATTCATCAAGGACGAAATAAATTTGTATTTGTTTGTAGCACATTTCACACACTTGCTTGTAAGTGCACGCTTTTTATTTTTTGTTATTGTTGTTAATCCACTGGTGGGTGTGGGTGCTCTGCATCGAACACAATATAAATCCATATTATTTAGCATATATTTGTACAACATGGATATCATTGATTTCTCAGTGACACGAAAACAAGAGCCAGTCAAGCATCATCCAGCGCTATCAGATTCTATCAGGATGATAATAATAGGCCCATCTGGAAGTGGTAAGATACAGTTATTGCTTAATCTGATAATGAGTTGGATCAAGTGGGATAAGTTATCCCTTTACCTCATAAAGTGTATGGCTTTTTATCCCTTCGATACGCATGTAGCAAAGTTACCCAGTGCAGTGCGCTATAAATAGAACACCTGTTATCTAGTCTAATCCATACACATAGGCCTGTTAAGCATCGAAGTGTATGTTACGTTTAACAGCAATTTTAACCATTTTACGTTTTTAGTACACACATATTATGTATGGAAAGATTTAAGAGTAAAATCCAATCATTATAGCTGTATAATTATTTTTCACAGAAGAATTTTTTATGTTCTTTAAAATCTTGAGAGAACTCGTTAACCGTCAAGTCAGTGAAGCCGCGTGACCAACCGTAGCTGCCATTTCTCATACTCGAAATTTACAAGTTCTTTGTCTGCATCTACATCACTAAATCAGCTGAATTTGATAATTTATAAAAACTAATGGCTTCCTATATCATTATCTGAGCCTTTACCTAAGTTATTGAAGCTTTCGTAGTTGTGATTCTAATCGTGAAAACTCAAGTAAGTACTGAACGAAATCCGCGACCTCCATTTTGGAGAGTGGAGAATATGACCCAGTTACTTTAAATAGCAGATTTTGACCAGAGCATAAACAGCAACCACGTGATCTGATGTAATGGTCATTCACACCAATGAATGTATTATCTAATATGGAGTTTTCCCTAAAGGTGGCTCTACTAAAACCCACTCAAAATGGCTGATGTTTACAGCAGACGTCCAAAGGCGCTTACATGCAGATGGTGTAGATGTATGAAAAGGCGCTTGTATGCGACTCAGGTAGAGTTGTCAAAAGGTGCTTGTATGCGAATGCAGTAGAGGCATGAAAAGGCGCTGGTATGAGGTAAAGGGTTAAATTAGTGGCACCATCCATAGATGATCAGGGATGCTACGATGTACTTAAAGATTTTAATGAAAATGCAAATTTGCTGGAGAAAGATGGTAATGATATTATTGATTTTATTACCGATATTGATGAAGCCCCATCAGTAGATGACCTTGATGGATTTATTAATAATCTCATGGTATACAATGATGTGATGCTGGACAAACGTTCAAATCCAACTCTGATATTTTCCAGAGGTAGACACAAAAACACATACGTAATTTATATTACTCAGTGATATACATAAACTCCTTGTTACGTGTAGGCTCATACAAAAGTAACAAAAGAAAAGAGTGAAGTTAACAGGCTTTGTAAATTTAACAAAATAATTTATTTCCCTAGAAAACAAGGTAAAAATATGAAATAGTACTTACTGTTTGTGAATCTAATCCAAAATTTAATCCTAGAATTCAAAAATATAAGTCCTATCACTTAAAGTTGTAATTGAATCCAAGTTCAAATCTCGATGAAGTTCCAGTATGGAAGGTGATGATGTCAGATGAGGTCGTTGTACTGATGGCAACAGTTCCTGGTTGAATCACAATTTAAAATGTTCCAGTTTAGAATTCCAGAAAAAAATTTCCACTAAATGTCTTTGTCCAAGAATTTTTATAAAGAAGACGAGTATTTTCCAGGGTGAATAAATTATTTTAAAAAAAAACTCATTTCAAATGGCAACAACAGGAATACCTTTCTGCCTGAAGGTATATTTTACGACTGATCAAATCCACTAGAAAATGTCTGTTTTAACCCATGATTTTAGATCACATGATGGCCCACATGGTCACCCAGTTGGAACAACGCAGTAAAAGCACAAAGCCAATAGGCACGTACACCATGGAAAAACTTAACAAATCTTACTATAAGAGTCAATAAAAGAAGTTGTTTACAAAATAGAGCTTTCACGCAAGCAGAACGTGACCTTGATAATGACCAATCATTTTCACTCAATGTTTACAGAATCAGAACCAAGGTCAAGAACTAGGTTAGCTAAGAATAAAAATGTAGCAATGTACTGCGTTTATGAGGTCAAAACAGAAAACTGAATTTTCCAAGAAAAATGTCAAATCCAGTGATTAAAATCAACATTATAATAATATGTAATGGAACAAAAATAAAATAAAAGAGAATTTAAAACTAACACACAAGTAATTTAATTACATATATATAACATACCTAAAGTGATCAGAGATAACTGCAATATTTTGGTTGTGTTTAATGGAGTCGATACACATACTCTGCAAAATATTCAGACTTGGTATTCAGGGGATATGGATTTGATTAAATTCAAAAACTTCTTTTCAAAATCACAAGCTACCTCACACGGATTTATCACAATAAATTTACATGACCGCAGATCTAGGTATCTTGTAGGTCTCGATAAAATTTTCAGTTGAGAGACAGCAGTAGAAAGGGTGATGACCAATAGTGTCCAAACCGTAAAATTTGAAAACACAAGCGTGTAAAATGAAGTAACAAAATGAGCTAACCCAATTAGAGAAATCTTGGTCGGTTAGAGGCTTTAGTTTGACGTTATTGACCTTGTATTTTCAGCTTTTGTAGGAACTTTATTTTTCTAACAATGACATTCTAGACAAATGGTCTGTTCACCCTCTCTGCTGCTATGAGCAACAACAGATGAAATAGTGAAACAATTACTCAGTAATCATTCTATTTCCTCTTTATTGTTAGTGTATTTCAGTGCAGTCTTGTTCATCTGCGTATGAAGAGGTTACGGAGTATAAAGATCAGTGCATGGCAGCACGAATTGGTCAAATCATCTATTTTCCTCATCACTCTGGAAGAAACACGCGCACACTGGATCAGTTTTACTGATCTCATGAATATTTTCAGATATATCACCACTGATGTGTTCATCAGCTCTGCAGGCACTGGGAACATATATAACCTGCTTCTGTTGTGGAAATATTGTTGAACTTGGCATCCGTGCATGAGTGTTATGGTCAATTATTACTGTCAGAGCTCCATTTCTTACATATTTAGCTGTGTACAAAACCTCTCTGGTTGTTCTTCTTACTTATGTTGGAAATCTTAGGCTCTTTTCTAACTCAGCAATATCTTTTATCATGGCTCCACTTAATCTAACTTTATTTCCCCACACTATTTTTCTCGTCATAGATCTATGAGACCTTTTCCTCGTAACGCATTCATAAAATGTTCTGTAATTTGATGGGTGACACAATTTAGGAAAACACTAGTTGTGGTGCTAGCACCACATTGCATCAGCAATTGCGCATTAATATCAGGCTTATTTAATGGATAAATTTCATAAACAACTGCCATAATAGGATATGCTTGCTCGTAGTATGGTTTTTGTCAATGCCAGTTAACATTCCTGGTCTGGAATTTTTTTATCTAACATGGCAACACCCCGAGTGCTAGTATTCGGACAATTTTGTGATTCACAAACAGGGTCATGTTTATCACGGATAATCCAGGTTTCGTCATTGTCGCTGCCATCCATGTGTGGATGTACATTGTCATTGACGGCAACAATAAATTTTATTCTGAGAAAATATCTTTATCTACCATCCATGGCTAGATAATGAGTGATTGTTCCTGCTCGTTGGTCATTCATGGTAGCATTGCTGAAAATATTGTTGTGTTTTACTCTGAATGTTGAGCAGACATGCTTTGCATTATCATCGCTAAACTCCTTCTTAGCCCTATGGATATGATCAATCAATCCCAGATTAACATCAACTAATATGTGCCGGGATGGGTGCTTGGTTAATCTGTCAAGATCGAATCCATCTTGAGAAGGTTTGATCGCAGATAATTTTGTAAACTCCACCATCATATAATTAAGGCAAATATATCTTTACATTAAACTTCAATTTATTAATATACAATGACTTCACGAGCAAGGAATAGTTGCAAATGGTTGATGATTGGATCAACAACTGTGTAATAAGGCTTGTGTAATGGATTTCTATGGCTATCACTTTCATAGTGTATGATGGGAGAGTCTAGGACTAAAGCCATGTTTGAAATGCACAAGGGGGTTGGGAGGAAACAAAGTTGTGCATAAATTGCAGAGGTAGAAAATACAGGGCTTTAAAATGGTATTATGATTTTAAAAATGATGGCCATGAATCTCCAACAAAAGATGCTAAGGACTATCTTGCTAGATTTTCAGGATCCAAGGTGGTTTGATAGCAAATGGCAGACCATGTATTTATTTGGAAATAATTTAGACAAAGATATATACTATACAAATGGATCAAGCAAATAACATCAGTGAATTCAGAGTGCATCCCATCATTAAGAATTATCAAGCATCGCATGCTGGTGTGAGTAGAAATTGTTGACTAAAAAGAACAGTCAGTTCTGTTATTTATACCGGTTACCTTATGTTCACTGCTTGGAGAAAAAAGGTATTTCTCGCACAGATTTATTTATGAATGTTACAGTGGCTTGATCTGTGGCGGCTACATTATCAATCAAATTGATGGAAATCCATGTAATAATTCTTTACACAACCTTGAAGTTGTTATGCAAAGCATGAATTGTAGTAAAGGTGAAGCAGGAAAAGAGACAGATCCGCGAACAGTTAGATCTAAAGATCAACAAACAGGCAAAGAAATAACATTTCCATTGATATTTGCAGATGCCAAACACTTGTGTATTTGCCAACCTTCGGTACATTGTGTTGCAGATCATATAACCAACTCAGCATTTTCAAAGAAATGTAAACAAAAATTAAAATTTAAATATTTCACTACCTAGGAAGACAATCCCAGTATGACTTGTTAATCATGGGTGAAGGGGGATAACTCCCTTAAGCTCGAACAGTACCAATCCAGTAATAACCATTCTTGTGTATGTGTTACAAGAAATGTTGAGCAATAATGGGCTTGGTGGAGCATTGGGTTAACAGTGTAGAGTTAGGTCTTTACGCAGTCAGAATTCCTGCAATTAACATTGGTAAGGCTAGTCATTTTGTGACGTTATAATTGTCTATCTATGCTATGGTAAATTTTAATGTATTTTCACATGTTGTGTGTGCATTTATTTGGTTCTTGTCCTCAGCGTTGACAGAGCCAAGGGGTCTGTGGATAATAACAACTGTGCTTGTCATTATAGACCACACACCCCAAATGCTATTTTTGGATTTACAGAAAAATTCCAGGTGTTTTTTGTTTTAGTTGGAATTCAGAACCTGATTTCATAAAATGATCTTGAATCCTAGAAATCATGGTAGACCTGATGTAAACATTTGATCTTAAGAAAATGGTTTTGTATTCAGAACATAAGTGTTGCACCAACTAAATGCTGCACAGTGTGTGTGTGTCATTCACTCTTAATAATCAATACCTGAGATAATACAGACCTAAGCCATGAACGGTGCAGAAGGTTTCTGATTCACTTAATATGTTAGGGTATTTAGATTACGTAAAATTTATCATTAAAAAGGTACTAGGAACCATAGATATAAAATAAAGACCTAAGCCATGTCAAAGGTTTAAGATTACACTTGATATAATGTGTTTTGCTAATTAATTTTATATAAATTTTTTGAAAATATGTCCATAGAACTCATGGTGGCCATGTGGTTAACATGTTGGAATTTCACTATCGGCATGTGAAATCGTGAATTAGAACCCCATGACTGGGAAATTTGTTGATGCTAGTAAAAATTCTGTTATAGTTTTGGGGGCTGCGATTAGCAGGAAAAATGTACTGATCATTAGTAACTTGCTCCTAGCCACATTGAACCACGTGGTAGTACATATTTTTTACTCCCATGAGATTCGCCTTGGGGTTGGGTGTGTTACTAATGATTGGTACATTTTTGATGTTGATCGTAGAGCAGTGGGTGGAAATTACTTGGACAGCCTTCTGAATTTCTAGAATTTCGTTTCATATCTAGAAATTTGCCAGGAGGTGTGTTGATGAATGACTATTCATAGAGCATGCAGAAGAATTACTTGGACAGCCTTCAAGAATGTTGTTTCATATTTGGGAATTTGCAGGAAGGTGTGTCTATGACCATAAAGGGAAAACACTCCCCTCTCCCTGCATGGTAAAAATAGACAGTAAGAGTAATGAGCACAAATATAGCCAGCAATGCAATGAAAAGTTTCATTGAAGGGTACCTCATGAAGGGACCCCATGGAACTGCAGAAAGAAACTGGCTAAAGAACTAACCTTGTTGAAGGGTACCCCATGAAGGGATCCCATGGAACTGCAGAAAGAAACTGGTTCAGCTCCTACTGTCTATTTTTACTTCTCAAAACAATGACTATTATTAAATGTGAAATGATTAGTTTGCCTACATATTAAAGAAATATTTTTATTATATAATGAATCACGAAAATATTAATGTGATTATTTCTGTGATTGAAAAATTACATGATGATGGTATACATCTTTATGATTAACTTGATCCTAAATAAATCACATATGATTTTGAAATATTACAAGAACAAAAATCTGAAGGAAGATGCACACTAGCAGCTGAATACAGGTTTATCAAATTACTCCAGCAGGCAATAAGACAATCATTAGCTCGTATATGTGATGATACACAAATTCAGCAATTCATTTTGCATGCGCAGGTGATAGAGAAAATTAGATCAGAATCATCTCAAGAATATGAAACAAAAAAGATTGTGGGTGTGCATGTAAGACAGCTAAGGAAATTTATGGAGGACCACTAGCGATGGACTGTTACAGCCTACATAAACAAATATATCTTTTTCTGAACAAAAATAAACTATCTTATTTTTTGCACTTGCTCCTGTCCGACCTTAAGGTCGGTGACCTCCGGATCGAGCAGGTGTCCATTTTGATTTGTATCTCTGAAATATATCTGTGACAACAGTGGATTAACATCGTAAATAAACTGGATTAACAGGTACTGGCACATTAAAAATGTTCAATGGGGACTTCATGGGTAAACGAATAAAGAATATATCCCTGCTGTGCCAGTTTGGATTCTTCAAGATCTACTTAATAGCTACCATCAACAGCATCACAAACTAGGTTCATAGATATTGTTGATGTGATGTTGACAACACCTGGTGATACATGATGACCACCATTATTTGGGTCATTGTTATGTTTTAGAATACTTGGAGTAGGGTATTTTTTTTTCATGCTTCAATGATTTTAGGGAAATATTCATCAATGATCGCGTTGACAGCAGGTCCCAAACCAGAATTGCAAGCTTATTTTTAAGGTTGCAGCAAGCTTGTTATGTAAGCTGTGGCTAGATTAGATTTGAAACCGTGGCTAGCTTGCGCAAGCTTACCAATTGCAAGCTTGCGCAAGCTTCCCTATTACTGGCTTGCACAAGCTAGTAATAGGAAAGCTTGCGCAAGCTTGTAATAGGGAAGCTTGCACAAGCTAGTAATAGGGAAGCTTGCGCAAGCTTGTAAATGGTAAGGTTGCAATTGGCAAGCTTGCGCGAGCTTGCTATGTAAGCTTGCAGCAAGCTTGCTGCAAGCTCAGAGTTGAAACCCTGCAAGCTTACCAATTACAAGCTTGTGCAAGTTTACCAATTGCAAGCTTACTGATTAGAAGCTTACGCAAGCTTGCAAACAAAGCTGACCTAATTAGTTGCATCAGAAGAACTGATATGGCATCCATTGAATTATTCTATACATGGTCACATACCTCCATTTTTCTAGCTCTTGATGTGCAAAAAGTATGTAATATCAAATATTAAAATGAAAATGTTAATATATGGTGAACATCAATTAGAATGAGATCTTACTGTCACAATAAAAAAAAGAATGAAGTCATCAAATCATTTAATAATATTTGATCAGATAAAAATAAGAGCATATGAATGGGATCTGTGTGAGCAAACTCTTTATACTTTTGTTATGTATTGCTTTGGAAATGTTCTACTAATTTACTTCCATGTAGAAATCCATTTGGGGGTGGATGGTGTCAAATAGGTTCCCTCTCATCTGTCACAATGATAAACTATTAGGTGAAAACAAGAATGTTTGCCATTTGAATTACTTTGAACCACCTCTGTTAAACAAAATCCTCAGAATAAAATTCTTTATCCTCCTCTGCTTCTGGTGTGATTCAGGTATCATCCACTGAAACGGATTACAGCAACATATACTATGTAATCAGGAAAAAAACCCGAGTATTTACCTCTTTGGCAAAAGCATTTCATTTTTAGTTCATCATTCCAAAATCACTTATCAGGTACAAGAAATCAGTGTTACTCAAGATCATCCTTTAATGAGCCCTAAATTTTAGTTTTACTATCCATTTTGAAAGGGCTGTGACACATGTCAAACGAATGGCACTTAAGAGTTTTGAACAACAAAAATCCGATGAAACTGATTACGTACCTTAAGACATTCTGAAAAAAAATAATGGCCATCTTCTTTGAGGATGAAAAGAATTAAATGTCACATCCTCTGAACAATTGTTGAATCTGATATGCGAGAGGAAAAAAAGACCCTAAGAATAATGGAAATGAGATTCACAAGCGTGCGTTTAACTTTATAATCTCATAACCCTATTGTCGATAACTGACAGCACTGCATCGATTACTGCAGTTTGGCAAGTGCAGCAATAGATAATGATCTGCAGAGTTGTCATCTCAATCATTGGGCGAAGCAACATTACAGTCATTTTTTGACATGTTTAAATCGTAAAAGTGAAACAGAACACTACCGCCAAACGAAAGTCTCAAAAACTGGCAAAATACAACACAATCTTGAGTTTGCTCACCAACATTATAACTCCGTGATTTCAGATTGTCTCTCGGGTTATAGGATCGGTTACTGCACATATGTTGGTTCAGCAGGCAATGAAATTTACCGAAGTAACGAGCTAAATTGTGACGGCTCAACCATGAAAATTGCACCTAATATTTGAACGCGATGCGGCAATAGTTGTTTTGTGTTCTTTCTTCTCAAATATGTTACGAGTACATTTAGAGTTCGTAAACCAGTCTGCTGACCGTAAACAAGGGGAAGTAACCACCTTTAATAACTTGATACCGAATTAAGTTTCTGTCGCAGAAAACCACACTTTACCTTGCATGCTTTTATTTGATTTCTTTTTAAACAAGCAAAATTCACAAAGCTCAGTTTTGTATAGAATGTTGGCAGAATGGGATGCATCTCTCTCTCTCTCTCAAGAAAAACCAAAAACTATATATTTTTAAATTTTATTTAGTAAGTAAATAACTGACAATTATTTTTTTTCTCCTGGCAACAGATTGTCATTGAAACAAATATATGACAATAGGTTGGGTTGGCATGATGTCACAAGCTTAGCGACCTACTTTCCGCCATATTGCAGAGGTGAAAACAATTGCTTAGTAACAGTACGGTAGCGTTAGTTATGTTCGATATTCCAAACCGTTTTGGTTTACCTATATATTGTTTATTATTTCTGTTTTCTGTTCAGAAGTGCTGCAGAGTCTTCTGTACAAGCAGGATATAAAACCACGAATGTGTGTCAGTCGAATATTTTTACAGACGTAATATATATTAGGTTGATAAGGGTGGCAGTGATGTGTATGGGTCACATACATGTGTACATGACAATATACGCCAATTAGTTTCAAGACAGTTTGAAGGCTGTGTTTCTTATATAATTTGTATATTGTACACTTTTCATTTATAAAATGACGAATATAAATGCAAGGATCAAGAGATCAGTTGGCCATTCTTGCAATGTCTTATGGTTACAAAGAGACGCTGGATAGCGATGCTAATTCACGATATTTACATAAACTTAAAGTTGTGGAAATTAATGATTGTCCTTATAAATTTCCAGCAGATATTTGGGTAAATAACCCAACGAAATGGCCTGAAGTGACATGGCCTGATGTTTGCAACTATCTTACAGATACACCTGGTAGGTTTTTTAAAACAAAATATTTTGTTCAATTGTGTACCTTTTTCTTAAACCCTTTTTCTTTAATTAAACTATAACAAAATCTGAAATTTTCAGTCGGTATTACCTGTGATCTGAATTATTTTTTTATAGTTCTCATTATTTTATATTTTTCCATTATTATTATTCTTTCATTGTCCTGTTATACCTTGGTGAATAAGCACTAAAAGTTGTGTAATTTTCAACCTATGTACATTTATCCACACTGCGTTTATGATATTTTTTTCCCTTTAATTGCAAGGAGTGTACACCAAAGAGTCAATGAAAAACTACATAAGTCTTGACACACACAACTTTTTACTATCAGGATGGGTGCAAACAGTATATTATATGCAGTCTGAGAAAAGCAACAATTTTGTGTTGAAGGCTGATTTCAAGCCATCATGGAGAGTGACAGAAGAACTTCATCATCCATGGTTTACTGTTACCAGTGAAGGAAGGGTCATTACAACACATTGTGATTCCATGGAGGGTAAGCATTTTTTAAATACTTATAGAAACATTAGAGTAGGCATATTCTAGTTGGGTAATAATTTGTGTAGTAATCAAACTGATAGCCATTAAATTATTATTTTAATCTTTTTGTTATTATTGTTTAATACTTTAATGCTTTGCAAATATTTACACTGCAGCTTCCTCATTATTACACGTAAACAAGAGAGGTTTATATATTCTGCTTTGCTACTGAATCATGGTATGATACAATCTATGTGTAAATTTTGTTTAATTTTTCAGGCTGGGAGAGTCATGTTCTGATGTTGGTGCCCTTCTTTTCAAAATAGAAGCTGCAGTTCGCAATGGATACACATGCCAAGCATGCACAGAGAAACCATGCAAATGGAATAAGTGTTTTGTTAAGTCTTTAACACCAGCACCAGTTCCATCAATTAAATTTTACAAGGATAAAGCAAAGAATAGGCTAAGAGAAATTATTCGCACATGAAAGCAGCACCTCCAACACCAACAGTTTCAGAACAGCTGGGATTCATTTAGAGCTTAGAGATCTGCCTACACAAGCCTATTGGACTAAGCACATTCAAAGAAACAGCTCATCTCTTTGCTAGTAAAGACAAACAAATATCAGTAAGATGCTTGCCAATGCCAATGATATCTTTACACAACCCAGACAGCATTAATCTTACAAAAGAAGAATTAGTGGAAAAGTGTAAAGAAGTATTGCCAACTGTGTCAGTCGGTGCCATTGGTATGGCATGAGCAAAGAACCTGTAGAATAACAGCATATGTGGCATATAGTGTACTGCACACCAATATGGACTGTCCTGCTCTTTCACTAATTAAAAATATTTGCAACCCTTACAGCAAGAACTGAAAAGTAAGCCAGTGCAATGAAGCTAGTTTAAGTGGGTGCATCTCACTTGTGCCAAGATTAAATGCCCCCCCCCCCCCCGAAAGGAACTTGGTATTGCAAAGATTGCAAAAGGAGAAAAGGCAAAAAAAGACATTTTATGATTTAATGAAACAAATGCATTTTTTGTCATCTTTATGTCATACTAAAATGCATTTATATAATGAACATTCCAGTTTATAAGTATGTGAAAAAATCTATGTATAAAAGTCTCTTTTCATAATTGCAGTTATGGAAATAGGCTTATCACACTTTATTAACAAAGTAGCTCAGTTTGACCATTTAAATATATTATTATGTACATGAAAATTGAAACTTATTCTGCATGCTAAAACACAATTGTGACATTGCCTCAAAAAAGTGTCCATTAATAAAAAAATTCAAATGACTGCATAAAATGAAAGTCTCTAGCTTTTTTCCCCATTGCATCAGAAGTAAGAACAATCCCATCACTTAGATTTGTAAGAATGGCACATGTTCTGACAATTTTATCAACACTTGAAAGCATGTTATTATGTGCTTCTGACTTAATTGAATTCACAAACTGAATTGGCAGAGTCCCTTGCAAAATTGAAAATCTTGACTTCACGAGTCCAATCAGTCTCTCTATTTGAATTCTAACTGATGATAGTTTGCTAGAGTGTTACACTTCACGGGCAGAAAGCTCGGGTTTTTTCCCTTTGTAAATGCTGGCAAGATCAACTCTGCAGAACATTCAGTTGCCATGTCTTCTTGAAGAGTAAAACCCCTATTGCCAAAATCTGATCCCCATGGTGATGAAATGCTCTGCTGATATATCCTGATTTGCGTGATATTTCAATATCTGAAACACGTTCTCCCCAGGCCTTGGACAGAAACACAACTGATCCCAAGGGATTACACGCAACAAGAAACTTAATTGTTGTGTGTTTTTTTGTAGCTACTGTAGCACTCAACTTTAGCTTTGTACACTTTTGGGTTTTCAATGAAGATTTCAAAGCAGTCAATTATATTCGTCAAACGCAGAAAGTGCATCATGAAAACATTGGAAAAGTTGTAAAAATAGTATCTCGGCCTGGCCAGTGAATCATAAACTTGAAAAATGACAAATTTTCCATTTGCATATGATGGTTTGTGCACCCACCAAGACTGCAAATCTTAGGCATATCTTAAAATGTTGTATAACTGTCTCCCACACGTTACTCAAGTCACTCGAACAATATGGCGGCTGTTTTCACCTCGGCTGTCGTAACTATGCACTGATGTGGAAAAGTGCCCGGATTCCCGCCCCAACCAATTCTTTCATAAACTTAATGCCAGAAGTTAATATTACAAGATTTACTGAGACTATATTTGATGGTGCATACATTGCTGGTAAGTAGGATTTACAAGTACTTGACATCAGATATCTTGCTGTATTAAGTTAGTCCGTAAATAACTTTGCAATCAGCAATTACTGTTTTACAGGATTTTACTAAATGGAATTCTTTACCCAGTCTTCCATTCCCTGACAAAATGACTCATAGCTAATTGAGTGTACAATCTCTTAAAGAATTTCCTTTATGCAAAAAAGCTCAATTTTTTCTCTAACATGTATAATATTTGTAAAAATTTGAAAATGAGAAAAAAGACATTTGTAGAAAAAATAATATGTCATATTTTGCCTTGGTCAAGAAATAATTCAGTTTATTTTGAAATATATTAATAATGTTCCTAGTTAATTTAAACATAGAGAAGTGTTGTAATAATATATTTTATTTATGTATCAGCCATGTACAAGTACACCTCTCCCTCGATAACTCGTGCACATCGGGGGCCAAAAACACAGACCACACTATAAGTGAGGACGCGAGTTACCGAGGGACCTCCAAAAAACCCGCTAGACATCTAAAAAATCGCATGGTTGGGGTTGAGGGGAGGGGGAACTGGGCTGTTTAATGGCTGAATCCTCGTTTTATAACTGAGTTGAGAAAAACGTCAATAAAGCGCTTTTTCTGATGAAGTTGTTCGTTATTATCTATATATCACATTTATTTTCAAAATGTCTAACATCTGAAAGATTGATAACATGATTGCAACTGGTTTCAACAACCAAACACGGTATGCGAGAACGTTCATGTATTATGTCACGGCTTTTTGTTTTGTTGATTAGTCTGGTTCCCGGAGTGTTGTGTAATAGTATTTTATGAAACTAGGAGTGTATGGAGCAGGGAACCAGACTAACAGTTGATACACTGCCAAACAAGATTCCTTTTTATCAAAAACACATAACCTTTATTTCGTCAGACAATCGTTTATGTCGAAACTCAGTTTTTGTATTTTTCAATTAGTAAAATATTCATGCCGTGATTTCATTGCAAAAGAAATAGTGAAACTTCTTATCATGCTTGAGGATATCTCTATGTGCGAATTCAAGAATTCTCTGAAACTTGTTTTCCTACAACGGTCCATATCTGTGAAACAAAGCTCATTATTTTATGAAGTACTCATTTCGCTTGGCTGCCTTGCTATCTTTAATCACATTTATGATTGAGTAGCTTAATTAGATATGTACACAATAAAATGTATCACAGTGTTCGATTGATCAACTGACATGAGTTACCCGATATACGACCGGTGCTGCTGGTTCTTAAGCATGTAGGATTTGTATGCCTTTTGATTTTTTTTTTCAATTCCACCTGCTTTATTTTTTTCAGAAGATGTAATTACCGTGATAATAGAAAAGGAGGCCCTCTTTTTATTTAGTGCACCAATACAACAGATGCTTCTGCTAGTCCGATATCAAAACATGGTGGGCACTTAATTAGGTTCTCAGTGAAATGCTCGCGGACATAGATCAACGAAAATGTCACTTACGCCTAGTGGAGGCTGTACTTTAATAAATAAAAACCAATTAAATAAATTTTTTTATCAATTGAAATTTGTGTTCTAGTTCTATCTTTTAGTTCCTTTTATGTGTAATCATCATAAATGCAATGTGTCCTCTTGTAATTAAACGTAAAATGTGTCAGTCTACTGTAACAGCTATGTCTGTGAGCTTTTCTCTGAGAACCTAATTAGATGTCAACCGTGTTTTGATAACTGACTTGCAGAAGTATTTGTTGTATTGTTGGCCTGAATCAAAAGCTGGCCTCCTTCGTATTATCCTGTTAATTATGTCTTTTGAATCAAGTAAAGGAGGTGGAATAAAAGAAATGTTGAAAAAGCACAAAAATCCTACAAACTTAAAATCTAGCGACCCTAGTCGTATGTTGGGTGAACTCGCTTCATTTGATCAATTGAACACTTATAAATGTTATTGTGTATGTAACATAAACTACCTTAAATTAACCTACTCATTGTTAACTGTGATCAAAGATAGCAAGGCAACCAGTTGTTGTTGTTGTTGTTGTTGTTGTGGGGCTTAACGCCATTTTTCAGCACACGATAGGCTATACATGGCGGCCAGTATTAATGGTGGAGGAAGAAACCGGGAAATCCCCGGAAAGAACCACCGACCCACGAGAAGCTACTGGCAAGCTTTCTCACATATCCACATTCGCCGAATCCTAGACTCGAACCCATGCAGACAGAGGTGAGATGGCAGTGATCCGTAACGGAGAGCGCTTTAGACCACTTGGCCACTCGGGGCCCCGCAACCAGTTGAAATGAATACTTCCTAAAATAAAGAGCTTGGTTTCACAGATACGGACCATTGTGGGGAAGCAAGTTTCAGAGAATTCTTGCACTGGCACTTAGAGATATCCTCAAGGATGATAAGAAGTTTCATTATTACTTCCAATGAAATCATGACATCAATACTGTACTAATTGAACAATACAGAAATTCAGATTCAATGTAGACGATTGCCTCACGAAATAAATTTCGTGTGATTTTGGAAAAAGGAATCTTGTTTGGTGGTGTATCGACAGTTAGTCTAGTTCCCTGCTCTTTTGACTCCCGATTTGGCAGGATACTGTTACATACCACTCCGAGAACCAGACTCATCAAGAAAACAAAACACAATGACGTAATACACACATGTTTTCGCGTACACGTGATGGTTGTTGAAACCAGTTGGTAACGATCTTGTACATGTTGGACATTTTGAAAATAAATGTTATTTAAACAGAATAACGAACAACTTCATTTGAAAAATTGTGTTGTTAAAAATTATTATTGATGTGATTGTAAAATGAGGATTCAGTCATTAAACAGCCCAGTTCCCTAACCCCTCCCCACTCCCCATGGTTTTCTTGATGTCTAAGTGAATGTTTTCAATTTTTTGAAGGTCCCTCAGTAACTCGCGCCCTCGCTTATAATGCGGTCTGTGTTTGTGGACCCCATTGTGTGCGAGTTATCGAGGGAGAGGTGTATTTTGTAAATGCGAGTTTGTCTGTGATAAAATCAGATCGTTGAGGTTGTGATAATTCAGCTTGAGTAGGAATTTCTAGTGGCCATCCAAGCAGTTGCCTAATTGATGACGTGTAAATATCAACGGGATGTTGGTGGTGTCATATTAGCGACAATTTGTTCTAGTAGTTTGAGCATAGTGCTAGCACTGTGCTGTATCATTATTATTTACCCTTGGTCTAAATCAAAAGGATCTAATTGTGGTTGGTTTCCAGTTGCTTCATAGTAAATCTTAATTATTTCTGCGAATTCCTGATCTGATATTATTCCATCATTGAGCCCTGATGATATCAGCAATGATAATCTGGCATGTGCTCATGTCGCCTCTGATAGCAACATTGTATATTCATGTAATATATCAGCCGGGCACATGGATAGCTTCTTTGTGATGATATTAAGAATGCCAGCAGCACCTACTATAACGGCAACACCAATTGCTATTTCTGGTGTTATTATGTATGTGGATGATAATGTTCCGATTATTGTCACAGTCCTAGTGACTATGGCAGATGCAGCATATAAAGTTATGTCAGTAACAAGGATTTGTCTGTGGTATTATTTTGTTTTGTTTGACCGTATGTTGATCAATGATATTTTTGAGTCTGTTCTGCCACAAAGATGCTTGTTCATATCTAAAACTTTGAACGTCAGTAACTGGTTTGGTTACCGTTGATTGGTTCATTATGTAGAGTGCTAACATTCTAAGTAGGTGGTGTTTTGGCAATGAATTCAAGACACCAATAGTACAACATGACTGAACCTTTTTCTTCAGGTTACACTACAAATATTTACTCTTCATTTGGCTCTAATATCACTAACATAGATCCAGAAGATCCGTTAACTGGATAACACCATGAAATTGTTGTGGTAGATATTGTAAATGTTATAGTACTGAGTACTGAGAACCTGTACACACCGGTAACCTCAGCAGTATGTTACTAAGTGGTGTCCATAATGTTGATCCAAAAGCTACTGTATATACAGCGTTGATTGGGTTTTGTACGATGAACTACACCATTGGTAATCTTTTTTATGTCGATGAGCTTAATGCTGACGACTCTTGGCTTTCCAAAGAAATCATTGGTGAGTCTATTTATGTTTTTGCAAAAATCCAAAAATGAGTTTACATGATTAGTATATTCAGATCTGAATGTGGTCAGTCCATCATTGATTGTCATTAACGAGGTCATCTTCGAGATGTTGTTGTCCACGTATTTCTTCGTTGCAGCGTCATTGTTTCATTCTGGTTCTCTCAAATTAGCAATGCTTTTTCTGCTCATGTTGAGATTGCCAGTCATTGTATCACTGGCTTTAGCAACATATTTACTGATCTCAGTTCCAATCGTGGCATCATTGTTGTCCACATATTTTTTGTTACCACGTCATCATCTGATTTTGGTTCTCTTACACGGATAATTATGTTTCCGCTGATGTTGAGATTGCAATACATTTTATCTCCAATTCTTCTAATACGTCCAGTAATCTCTCCCATGAGTCTTGGAATTGATTCCTCCGAGTTTTTAATTTGACTGGTTTTAGTAAACACAACTAAGTCATCTTTGGTCATGCCTAGAACTTGCAGAATAATATCTGTCAACAGGATATTGCTCGTTTTTAAATGTCCTTGCTGATCCTGAAAAACAACAACCTCATTTGTGTCAACATTGGTAAGATGCAAAAAATCAGCAAGTTCATCTTGTGTTGCATATTAGGATAAATCAATGTCACCCTGGTGCTTGCCTTTAGCAGGTCGTCCATAAATATCTACCATTGTTAACTATTAACCTGTTTAAAACGACCACTTGTGTATTCATGCATGGCTTTATGCAGCAGTGCTGATGACCTTGACACAGTGTTAAGTACAGCAGGCACTTCTGGATTACATATAGGTGGATCTCTCTGTTAATGTCGGTGTTGGTAATGTTGCATACCAGATTGGTATGTCACTGGCTGAGCCACTATATTGTAAAAATTCTTTTGGTGGCATCAACCCATACGAATCAAAATAAACAACTCCGCATGGATCAGCCACGTATGCAACGCAATGAGTTCCAGAGCAGGATCTTCCTTTGAGATTAATGATACCGGTTTCAACACAGTTTGGTTTTTCTGGTAATTGATCATGCATAAAAATACCTCTGAAGTTTTTTATGTTTAATCGCTGAACCGCATGAAGTAAATGAAAATTGGACATAGGAAGCTTTAACAAAATGCCCTCGGCAGTCTCAGACCTTGACCGTACCATGAATGGGGGGTTCATGGCAGTAGTAGACTCCTTCCACTTGTGGAAGGACCCTTTTTTCTGTTTTTTTTTAGGCTCTTCCTGGTGTTAACACCAGGCCCTGTCCTGTTGTTTTCTTCAATGCCATCCCAGCAGCAGTTAACAACAGCACCAAGTGCAGCTGCTTTTGCAACAGCTGGAGCTGCAGTGGGAAAACAGTGCTGGTATACTGCAAGAAGTGGAAATATACCACCAATCTTCGCTATATCATTAATGGCATCCGCAGAAAGAACAAGTCTGATACCAGTCTTTGATTTCCTGGCATCATTGAAGTGCCTGAGTTGACTTTCTGTCAGTGATAATTTATTTGGGCCTTGCAATGCTACTGATTTCAGTAATATTTTTATTCCAGAATTCTTTTTTGATGTTGATTGTAGCTTTTTAATATGACAAGGGGTCAAAGTAACATTCACATGTTGATATGACATTTATACACCATTATGACTGATTTAATTACCAATTATATCCAGTTACATGTTTTCCACTGGGGCATCAATGACTCATTCATCCGCCTTCTAGCAGCATTGCTTTATCTGAGAGTATAACTGCGATTGTTCTGTAACCACCAGTGGGCAGTCGTGCTACACGAGCTCGAAAATGTATGTCAACAACTGATTGTCTGAATAAATCCAAGTGTTCCAGTGAGAAATAATATATCGGTTATAATGTTGTGAAATCTCGTTGAGATATCTGCAAAGCAGAATCCACATTCTGATCATGCCTCATGAATGTCATCAACCGATGATAAGCACGCGCAAGATGATTGTTTTAAAAATTCAGTAACACTTCTTCAGATGGTTCTTGATGTCCGTTTATTCTCAGAGAAACTTCATTAACCCCAAGTGTGTCAAACACCATTGGGTTTTGCTCTTGTGAATCGACTCTGGTGTTATCCTGAAGCGCAATGAATATATGACATGTTACTGAAACCCCCTGCTGTGATGCTATCTGCCATGTAAAAAGCCATCAGCATTACTTTGAATACTGTCTGTGGTCATTGTCAACCATGACAGTGTTGATTTACTACCTGTGTCCATGAAAGAGAGCAGCAGCTGTTCTTCTGTCAACGATGGAGTCATTGTTGGCATCCACAACAAAAGTTTTGTTAGTATTACTTCACCTGCAGCTGCAGCATTATCGCACCAGATTGCATCGTTGTTGGTGGCTTTCAAACAAGTACAACTGTATGTTTAGCACACAAGATAACTTTTCTCACTTTATGTCAGAATTGAAAGATATGTGATAGTGGAATTGCACATGAAAATTCTTCATCGCCATTTAGCATCAACTGACGTGCTGTGAATCCTTGGTTAAAATTTTCATTCATCGATGCAACTTCAGTTCCAGCAGCGTTCATTGTTATGTTACGATAAGACATGACTCAATATTCTTTCTGTCAATCTTGCATGTGGCACTGTTTAACAACACCAAAAGACCATTGTTAATGAAACCAACTCGATCACCAATTCTATACGTTATATTATCTGTTTTTAAAAGTTGACCTTCCATCTTAATGAATGCTTTAGTGGGCAAGAAATATCTACTTGTATCATGAACTTGCTGTTTGATTCTTCCGCGTGCGTCAGAATCACATAGATCATAAGAATAATACTGATAAATAAGCACCGATTCATCTTTGAGGACAGGTGCGTCAATGTCAAATGCTGGATCAGATATACGCTTGAACAGTTTATTGTATTTACTGTTATTTAAAACGACCGTCAAGCCAGACCACTTCCTGCTATTAGACTTGCAGTTATATTTTTTCTATCTTGGCAGCCTGTTGTTTTGTAAGTTGCATGGGTGCCAATTCCCTTAACCATTCATTTGCAGCTTGATTTGTTATTGTTATTATTTTACTAACATCTGCTGACATTACTTCGGTGCTGGGCAATTTTACTGGCTGCGGTTTTTGTTGTATTATTTGTGCTAGCCTATCCTTGATTGCTGAGAATGCTTTACTAGCAACATCACCAACAGTATCAATAGCCTTGTCATGAATGTCGATGACTTTCATTCCTAGTTGCATCGCAATCGGGATCGCCTTTGGGGTTACCTTTCTGAATATACCTTCAATAACACTGCTGAGTCCATCTCCGTAGATAATTTTATATGTTGGTAGGCATGAATTTATCATGCTGACCATTACAGGTCCACGTTGAACATTATGTATGATCATATTATTTTCTTGTCACTGATCTAATTGCATGCCTAGTCATTGTTGAGATTTTTCTCTCTTATGATTAGTCACTGTAGTAATCATCTGTAATTTCATGACAAGTGTCTGATAAACATTAATATCCATGATACCACATGTGAATAATTGCTGACAAGAAGCAGCTGCTTCATTGATGATTTCTGTGGAATTATTGCTGGCTCATCTTCCACCAGTTAGAATTTCTAGTCTATCAACATCAGCAAGGACATTATTGGGGCAAATTTTATCAAGGCCACTTCCTCGAGTGGTGAGACCACCTTCCATTGTTTCTTTTTCCTCAATACAAGGTGATCTAAATTTTGATTTTTCGGGGATAATATTTCTCCGGGTAATGGCCCTCTTTGAACTTCTTCAACTTGTTTCACAAAATTTGCAAATTCATCCCTGTCTTTATCGGTGATTCTAGATATACCATGGGACTTTTGAAATACAAAAGGAACCCAGTTTTTCTCAGAAACACTGGCTGTGTTTGGATCTAATAATTTATCATGATCTGAATATCCTGCTGCAGCAGCCACTATAGTTCTCTTCAAGTAGTTTATGACCTTATTTGGTAAATCGGGAAGGTGGTGTTGGTTTTGGTCTTGGTTTTAATGCAACATTATCCTTCACATCACCAGTATCCTCATGAACTTTGTTAATACCCTCAAATACTTGTTGTATTCATGTAATTGTGGTGGAGCAGCAGCTATTTCAGCTGGAAGCTCACTTAGAATCTTTTATGTTTTTTCAGTTCTTTTTACAATTTTCCCAGTTGACTTAGTGGCTTTGCTCTAATGTGGGAAGAAGACCTTTAGTAGTCTGTGGCTGATTTGGTTTAAATAATTCTGCTGCATCTTTTGCAAATTCGGCTTGAGCTTCCTGATGCTGTTGTAGTTGTTGCTTGACAGAATCACGAATGGGGAGATATTTCTTAATTGCCTGTAGTCGCTGTTAAGCTAGTTTAGCTGTACAAGATTCCATAGTTAGAGCAGAATCACTCATTGTTATTGATATAATAATGCTTAAAGTACATCACCTGACTGCTACTTTTGTCTTACCCCCATCCCCACACACACAGCAGCCAGGGGGCAGGCGAGGACCAACACAGATATCTTGGGTCGGTGAACAAGGATGCATGAAAATTTGACACCCATGGTTCTGGTGTGACACAATGGCGAGGGTAACTGGCACGTTAGAGGCCTCGGTTTATTTTTCAGGACCCTGTGTGTCCATTTTGTTGACATGTTTGATTTAAAAAATGGGACGCTCCTTAAAATTAGGATTCGCCCCTCCCCTCACTGCTATATTAGCTGACATATTTATAATGTAAATGTATATTTTTAGAGAAGTGGAGGTCACTAACGTAAATGTAACAAAACTGTTTATTAGGATGCATAATCACCAGCTAGTTTGTAGAATTGTTGTTTTCCTAGAGATTGCCAATTCATCACTGCTTGGAAATTTTATGTGCTGGCAAGAGACACTATGGCCCTTGCAACTCTGATTATAACATGGCTCACTGTTGGCTGCGATAACCCCATGCTGTCCCCAGTCAGTTGCATATGGGCTCCACTTGCAAAATATCCAAGGATACAGAGCACCTGACATTGCAGTGTAAGTGATCTAGACCGACTGGTTAATGATGATAGAAAACTTGCCAAAATTGATAGCAAGAATAAAATTTTGTGCTTTCTAAATCAAAATCTTTGGAAGCATTCAAAATCATCCACATTGTGTAAGGTTAGTCTTTCCATGGTTCTTTTTAGACCCATTCTCAGGCATCTACATAGGCAATGTGCGTACACCATTTTTGAGTGTATATTCCTTCAGTTGGGTAAGACGCTATCTCATCTGTCTGAGTGAAATACTCGAAGTTGAGTGGTTTCCTCAGCTTAGATTAGTGAATCAGAATTTGAGGGCACACTTGGGTATTTGAAGAAAGATTTGAGTGTGAGTATTGATTTGAATGAGTTTCGTGAATACAGGGCCTGGATATTTAGGTCAGTGTTGGTTACTGGACATCATTTTCCATTTAGTTTTATCTTACCGTGTTGGTTACTGGACATTTTTTTTCCATTTATTTTTAGCTCACCACTATGAAGTGCAGCAGAACTAATGTTCTGCCCCTGGGATTGGAATGTGTGTGTGTGTGTGTGTGTGTGTGTGTTCTAAGTATATCTGAATCATTCCTTCTTCCTAGGTCCAAGGCTACAGTGTAGAGTGTTTTATAGCACCTATTGTTACATACTTGCCATATTTTTCAGACAGTGTTGGGTTTTTGAGACTCAAAAGGTTTGGTTTTTTTTTTTTCCCAAGTGGTTGGGTTCAGTGTGCGTTATCCAAAAAAGCAATGTCAAATTTAAACTAAACTATCTTTTCATATAAGCATATACAGTAGAACTTCGATTATCTGGCACCCAATTAACCGCCAGTCTCTGTTAACCATCAGGGTATTGTACATCAAAATATTAAAAACAGGTACATGTACATATGTAGATACATGTATTATGAGTTTCTGATGACCCAGTCTGTTGTATAATACTTTTAATGTACATATTCTGTTATCCATCTATTCTCATATCCATCATGGTCTTGGTCCCACACCCTGATGGATAATCAAAGTTCTTCTGTAAAAGCAGAATAAAAGAAAACAGCTTGTCTGTTTTCTTCAAAACACTTCATACACTTTCAAAGAAAAAAATAGTTGATAGGCTTAGCATTGTCAGATAACATCACCATACACATGTGCAAACACTCACAAAATCACAACCACACTTTACATTAGATATAAACATACATCAAGTTGATGACTTTAAAATCCACTGGATGGCAAAATGTATGCCTTATTAGATGCAGTCTTTGCTGCTCTCAATAGTTCAAAAGGGGGTTTGAAGGTAATATGTCATTAGTGTTCATCTTTTCACTCACTAGAGACCAGATTTTACTGTTGTTCAATCTTCCTTGCTGGATTCATTGAACAAATCATGGTCAGAACTGAGTCGTTCTTGATGACTATAATGTTAGCAGTCAGGAGAGAGTGTATCTGATGCAGTTTAACCATGAGATATGCTTGTCTGTACAGAAAAATGAATATATGTCAAATTTGGAACTGACCATTTCTTTAGGGAAATAGAGGAGTGGCTTAATACATGTATTTTCAAGCTTAATGGGAGCTTTACAGGTAGCACAGCATTAATAAACACCTTTGTCCAATTAGGGTGTTAATGCTTTATCAACACAAAACAACTGTGCAGATACAAGGGCTGGATTATTATTGTCTTTCAGTCACTCCATTTCATGGTTAAAATCATCCTGAAAAGCATGGGTAATTAATAGTTAGTATTTTAACAAGATTTAGATGAATAAAGATATAGAGAACCAATCTGACTGTTCAGTTTAGCTTCAACCTGGAGTTAAGAAATTTATTTATGTTTAGCTTTCCTGATAGCCTTTTGCTTCCTGAATCACCTTAAAAAAATGAATCATACTTGAACACTATTCCAACAACTAAAATTATTTATGATTTTTGTGTTTTAAATGCAGTAAAATCGGACTTCAAAAAAACATTGCCATTGTTCCCAAACTTGCCAAATTTTTTTAATACAGATGGTTTAAACATTCTCATTCAAGGCAATAATGTGTAATAACTTTTGTTCTTGTACATGCATCGAGCACCTATTTGATTTACATATGACTTAAAATATATTGGTTTGTTCCACTTTAAGAACTTTACCTATGCAAATTAGCATAATGGGCTCCCCCACAGCATTATTCAAAGGACTTAACACATCACTCTAGCCATTGTCAGCCAATTAAGTATTGCATGAAATAGTGGTTGTTTATTCCAGATTTCTTTGCCATTTTATTTTAATTGTCATATTAGCTGCCCCAAGGATATAAGGAGGACTGTTTACCTTTTATACATGCTACATGTTGTGGGTATATACTGAACAAGCATTTTCTTTTTTCTTTCTGAAGATTACTGAAAATTTTACTTTTTGAAACACAACCATATCACTTGGTTTGGTAAGAAAACTGTTTTGTAAAGGTGATGATTTAAAAGTACAGTTAGCAAAAGGAAAAGAAAAAGAAACTTGTACAAGCTGACATACGACAAAGTGCTAGAAGATACAGAATACGAAATTCAAGACATAGACACTCTATCTGAAATTGTACCAATGTAAAAAAAAAAAAAAAGAGACCAGCACAGGCTGGTATTAAAAAAAAAAAAAAAGATCCAAATGGACAAAAATCCTATACCACTACACAAATCATGAAAAATTAGCTAAGAAGAATACACAAACACTAACTGAACAGATGTTGCACTGAATCGTACAATATAAGCCTTCGGGTAAAAATGTCATTAGGTAGGGGGTCGACTTGGATGGTCTGCAAAGATCAGAAGAGAAATTCCCCACTAAAAAAAAAAAAAATTGTATTAGTTGATTTACCCTGTCACACTGAAGTAATAAGTTACAATTATTTTTTTTTATCCAGGTAATCGGAATGCAATTACATTATTTCTGTTCAGTCTTTCGCAATTCACAGTTCTCATTTGTTAATTCAGGTTTTGCACAGAACAATGTTCTTCACTAAAAGTTCAAAAGAGCACATTGAACACAGTATTGTAGAACTAATTTCACAAAACCCTTAAACAGTTCTTTTTTTTTAATAATAGAACAGTTTCTAAAGTTATAACTTGATCAAAACAAATTACAAATTAGTAAAGGGCTTGTTTTGCCGGAGGATTAACAGTTTATCAAACATGTCATCAGCCTGTTTGTTGCTATGTTTACACAGGTTAAAGGATCTGGTACTGAATTGATGCTCAGCTGCAGCACATGATGGAAATATTGTATATAGGAAGAAGAGTACTTTAATCAATGGATAACAGTGCAACATTTTAATTCTGTAAACAATATCACTTAAGTATGCATGACACCGGCTCTCAGCTGATGAATAGTGTGCTGGAATCAGATTGAAGAACTGGTCCTCATCTCGCTGGCAGAATTCTTCACTGATGATTCTTGCTGATTGCCACCTACATTTGGTGTATCACAGGCACTCACCAACATCTGCGTGTATTGAGATTTATAAGATTTATAAATGTAACTATAAAAAGTAGTAGTTGTTGTTTTGCCTCACTCTCTCGGCCTTGGTAGTTGGGATACAGTGGTACAAAATTTCGTCACGGCTGGGGACTACTTCGGCTGCATTGAATGGCCATGACGTCTTCAGTGCCTTGTCATGCCCTGCGCTCTCCACAAAGCATTTGCAGATTTGCCTTCGTGGCTGTTGGATTGCTCAGTTGATCTCTTCCATCCAGTCTGCCGAAGCTGGCTTGCATGCATGGATAGGCAAGTTCCCAACTCACCGAGGGTTTAAGACCCATCTGCTACCCTCAACCTGTTTTAGCTGGCTAGTCAAAGCCATTGCCCGTGGTGTGGCCGCTGTGCATGCTACAGCTTCTTGGAGCCACAAGTGAGAGCTGAGCACCTGGTGGGGACCAAAGGTGGACGAGCTACTACTTAAAGATCACGATATGCTCCCCCCCACCATAGGTACTACCCCTTCCAGAGCACCCTGAACACACCAGATCTCACCAGTGGCACTTAAGCGACTATGTAATAGTCCGCCAGCGCGATGCCCAGGATGTCCTCATCACCAAGGCCATGCGAGGAGCAGAATGCTGGACAGACCACAGATTTGTCCGAACTACCCTAAAGCTGTGCATTGCCCCACATCATTCAAGGCGTCCTAAGCTTGTGCACACAGCCTTCAACATTGTCAGACTCCAGCAGCCTTCCACCCCGCTTGATTTCCAGAAGAGCCTAGATGACAAGCTGTCTCCCAATGGACCTATATGTGGAAATGCCTTTGAGAAATGGAACAAGCTCAGGAACATGATAAGAGAGACAGCTGTGGTGACTCTGGGCCCCAAGAAGCGAACCCATCAAGACTGGTTTGACGAGAACAACGGTGCCATTGAAGATCTGCTTGCCAGAAAGAACAAAGCATTCATGGACTGGCAGAATGACCCAAACTCCATCTCCAAAAAATGACCACTTCAAATCCTATCAAGCTGAGACTCAGAGAAAACTCCGCAAGATGCATGACCAGAGGTGGGAAAGGAAAGCTGATGAAGTGCAATGCTATGCCAACACTAAAACTACAAAGAGTTCTACAGTGCCATCAAGTCAATCTTCAGCCCCTCAAAGTCTGGCTCTGCCCCCCTTGGTTGCTGCAGATTGCAGTACACTAATAAAGGTCAAGGGTGGCATTAAGGACAGATGGAAAGAACACTTTAGCCAGCTTCTAAACCTGCCCTCATTGGTCAGCCAATCTGCTCTTGACCAAATACTCCAACAGCCAACTCATGACCAACTGGATGTTCTGCCAACGATAGAGGAGTTGAGGACGGCCATTAAAAACAAATGAAGTGTGGCAGGGCACCTGGAAAGGATGGCATCCCAGCGGAGGTGTACAAGGTTCTCAGTGAACAGACTCTGGAGGCATTCCACGATGTGCTAATCAGCATCTGGACGGAAGAGGAGATGCAGATGACCTCAGCAACGCATCAATCGTGACCCTCTATATGAATAAAGGCACACATGTGGACTGCAGTAACTAGAGGCATCTCCTTGCTCTCCATAGCTGGCAAAATACTTGCGTCCTTCTCAACAGGCTTATTGCGGCAGTGTCAGAAGATAACCTCCACGAGTCTCAGTGTGGTTTTCGCCCAGACCACAGTACCGTTGACATGATCTTCGTAGTGAGACAAGTCCAAGAGAAGTGCCTTGAGCAGAACATTGCATCTGTATGCCGTATTCGTGGACCTGACGAAGGCATTCGATACAGTCAACAGAGATGCACTGTGGGTAGTACTCAAGAAGCTTGGTTGTCCTCAGAAGTTTACCAACCTCATCCAGCTCTTCCATGATGACATGACTGGAGAGATTCTCTCAGATGGTGAACCCTCTGAGAAATTCCCCATATCTAACGGTGTCAAACAGGACTGTGTACTCACACCGCTACTCTTCAACCTCTTCTTCACACAGGTACTGCTTCATGCCATCCGTGACCTTGACCTTGGTATCTACATTAGATATCGCCTGGATGGATCAGTGTTTGACCTCTGTTGCCTAGCTGCAAAAACCAAGATGCTAGAAAGACTTGTCACTGAAGCACTCTTTGCAGATGACTGTGCCCTCATGGCCCATGAAGAGACTCACCTACAGGCAATTGTGGGAAAGTTCTCTGAAGCCTCCAATCTGTTTGGACTCACAATTAGCCTAGGAAAGACAGAAGTCCTCTTCCAGCCCGCCCCAAACACTGTCCCTTCACAACCCTGCATCACCATTGGCAATACACAGCTGAAGACTGTGGACAGTTTCAGATGCCTAGACAGCACAATATCCAGTGATGGTTCCCTGGACAAAGAGATCACTGCGAGGATCCAAAAGCCAGCCAAGCACTTGGACGACTCCGAACTAAGGTCTTGCAGCACAAGAACATATGCCTGTCAACGAAGATGAAGGTGTACAGTGCAGTTTTCCTCATGTCTCTCTTGTATGGCTGTGAAACGTGGACTGTCTACTGAAGGCATGTCAGTCAGTTGGAACAATTCCACCAGTGCTTCCTGAGATCCAGCATGCAGATCATGTGGCAGAACCGAATCCCCAACCAGGAAGTCCTTGATAGAGCCAACACAACAAGCATCGAAGCCAAAATAATCCAAGCCCAGCTTCATTGGACTGGCCATGTCATCTGCATGGATCGAAACAGGATCCCAAAGCAGCTGTTCTTTGGTGAGCTAGCCCAGGGCAACTGAAACCAAGTCCACCCTCACAACAGGTACAAAGACAACCTGAAGAAGCACATCAAATGGGCAGACCTTCAACCCCACCAGCTTGAGCTCGTTGCCTCGGACAGAAGTCACTGGCGAGCCCTGACCAGAAAAGCCAGTTCCACCTTCAAGGCTGACCGCTGTCAGCGTCTTGCTGCAGCTCGTGAGAGACATCACAGAGCTGTGTCCATCCACCCTCGACCACCGGTGTCCCATGCCCCACCTGCAGTCAGAATTTGGACTCTGGAGCCAGATGCGCATCCATCGTTGATGAGACCTCACAACATGTCTTCCTTGGGCCCCGAGAGATTACCAAGAAGAAGGAATTGTTGTTTTGGGGTATAATTGTATATAGGCTGTATATGGTGACCAGTGTAACTGGTGGAGGAATAACCCTGGAAAATCCCTGCAAGAACCACCGACCCACAGAAAGCTACTGGCACTTTTCTCACATACCCACATTGGCCAAGCCCTAGACACAAACCCATGTAGAGAAAGGTGAAATGGCAGTGATTGGTCAAAGTGAGTGCTTTAGACCACTCCACCACATGGTGCCCCATGACAGATTGTAATTTTAATTTCAAAGTAATTAGAACATTGCATTACTGTTCCAGAATTTGTAATCAATTACAATTACTGATTACTTTTTTTTGCAGGAATTGATTACAGTTGCAACTTTGTATTTCAAGTAATCAAGTACTTAATGGAATACATCAGTAATTTATTACTGTTCAACACTGCACATCGTGTTATTGCAGGTATGCCCTCTCGCTGTGGGGGCTACTCATGTGATAGAATCTGAATGTTAAAGACTGATTCCCAATTGGTGCTAGGCCAGGCTGATCCCAGCATTACTCTGAATTCTGGACTGATCCCAGCTCAAGTAGAATTGGTGTTAGGCTGATCCCAGCTGAATGTAAAAAGACTGATTCCCAATCAGTGCTTGGCTGATCCCAGCATTACAATATATTCTGTGCTGATCCCATGTCAAGCAGAATTGGTGCTAGGCTGATCCCAGCTCCATGTAAAAGACTGATTCCCAATTGGTGCTAGGCTGATTCCAGCATTACAGTGTATTCTGGTCTGATCCCAGCTCAAGTAGAATTTGTGCTAGGCTGATCCCAGCTCAAGTGAAATCTGTGCTAGGCTGATCCCTGCATTTGAGTGTATTCTGGGCTGATCCCATTTTCAAGTAAATCTAGGCTAGGCTGATCCCAGCATTATTGTGTAATCTGGGCTGATCCCAGCTTAAGGATAATTGGTGCTAGGCTGATCCCAGCATTAAAGTATAATCTGGGCTGATCCCAACTTCTGTAGACTGCTATTCTGATCCCAGCTCAAGTAAAATCTGTACTAGGCTGATCTCAGCATTCAAGTGTATTCTGGGCTGATCCCAGCTTAAGTAGACTTTGTGTTAGGCTGTTCCCAACATGCTAATGTATTCTGGGCTGATCCCATCTTAACTAAATCTATGCTACCCTGATCCCAGCATAAGAGTGTATTCTGGGTTGATCCGATTTGTGGAATTGAGCTAGGATGATCCCATCATAAAGAAATATTCTTATTTTTTCCTATCTAAAACTGTTAAAGAAATGAATTGAACAGGCATGACCTTTACGTTATTAGTATAGCTTATGAGTATCCATTGGGATAAAAATATCCTATCCCTTGGCAGCCCCATGCTCAATAACAACATAAGGGCACAACCCACGATGTATTCGTTAATGAGTGGTGACAGGAGGGGGGGTGGCAGGCCAGTACAAATCCATAAGAAAAGTTTGATGCAGAGACTCTAAATCCATTGTCTGTACCTTTGAAAAGCCAGAGAAGTCAAACTCTACATTCATTGTCTGTACCTTTGAAAAACCAGAGAAGTGAATGATCACATGGTACTCTGTATGATCATGTAATATTACATAAGATTATCTAATTTGGTTAGCTCTTTCAATTCTGCTGTCAGTGCCAACCAATAGGAATAGTTCTGCTCATGGCGCCCCCCCCCCCCCCGCATGTGATCCTTCAACAAGCCCCATGAAGACAGCAAGTAAGAGGCTAATAATAGTTTCTTGCATAATTCCCTGTCTGCCTTTCAATTTCAAGGTACAAGTACAACACCCCTATCCAAGTGTTAGCCACTGACTAAGACTTATAATTTGACATTACATCATCTTACCACACCACCAGTTCATCCCTTAATTATCATTATCAGACAAACCCCATTGCAAAGCTGGCAATATGTACCTAAAATAATTCAAGATCATCAAGTTGTGCATAAACTAAAAATTTAATAAATTATCATAAAATCATGATTTGGGACACCCAAACCCCTCAGTATGGTAATGTTTCAAAAGACACGATTTTCAGGAATCTTAGCCCCAAAGTTTTTTCAACAACATAAAAAACTAAATTTCTTGACCAAAAAAATATGCCTGTAATTATTATCTGTTGATATGTGTATGAAAGGTGAACAGTCCAGCTCTAAGCTCAGCTAAACTAATCTTCGGAGCGTACAGCTGACATACAGCATTTAAAAGCTAAGGCGGACAACGATAAACAACCACCTTTCAGGGATTATTTTGGTTGACAATAGCTAGGGTGAAGTATCAAATTCTGCTCTGGGTGAGTACATTTAGCATAGGTAAAGTACACAAAGTAGAACAACCCCATTGATCTGATTGTTAAATATGTTGAAGAGACTTGTTGGTGAACACAGGTGTTGTTACACATCACTGCATTGAATGAGAATATTGATGCCAACTTTAAAAAAGATTTGGATCAGCGCAATGTTTCTTTGAAGTTGGATGTTTCTTCCATATATAAAATGCAAAAAAATGATTATTTCATTTGTTGGAATAGCATTAAAATGTGATTCATTTTCAAAGAATGCTGTGTTGCAGTAAGCAATATGCTTCAGCAAAGCCCAGCAAAAATAAATTTCAAAACTCTAGGTTGACAGAGTTTTATATATTGTTTAGCCCAGCAGTACGGGAGCATTTAATTCTTTGCACATACTGCAAACATCATATTGACATGAAGTATATGGCATTCATCAAAATAGGAGCACCACCAGGATGTAGCAGATTCACCATGCTGAATTGAACAGTAAGATTATATAGTTCTCTTTATTATTATTTGTTATCATGTTAAAATACTCTTAATTGATCCACGCTTTTCATAAAATCATGAAACCTGGTGGGTAGATGCAAGCCACCACATCCAATCAAAATGAAGTTGTTCAAATGTGAACACTGTTCCTACATGATGAAGACAAGGGGAGCACACAATTTGAATGGACTCATAAATAAGCAATTTTCCACTGCTGGGCAGTGTTTATACAATAACTTTCACTCAAATACACCTGTAATGGCTTCTGTCTGGATATGTAGTTATACTTTCGATGTTAAACTTACAAAGAATCTTTCTGAAGTCAATTGCCTCCACCATTTTTGGCTTATGTACAATGCACTGCTCTTACCTGTTATCAGTTGGCGTTGCTTACGAAGGGAGGCAGCTCATGAAAACCATAGATGTCACTATGACAAAGCACTAAAATATCTGCTCAATCTAACAAGGTTTAGATAGGGTTAACATACCAGAACATTGGCTTGCGAAAATGGGGTGGAGAGTGAAGAGAACTGAAGCAAATTTTAAGAACAATGGTTTTGAGGAAAAGAAAAAGAACATTAATCTCTGCTTTTTTATCAAATTCTATTAGGACACATACTTTGATGTCGTAGAAAAAATTATTCTTCTTTATCATTTTATGTCTTTTTATGCCATGTCACAGGAGCCAACATACTATTGGCAAAATAACTTTAGACTGAATTTATTTTCTGAATGATAATTAATGCTTACAATGACTACTTAAAGACTAATAAAAGCTGTGTGGAGGTAGGCAGCTTAATCATGATCACACTAGTCATCTTTTTCACCCCCTTTGTCTCACACACCTATACACACAGTCATGCTTGTAAAAAGATCCAATCCTAGGTGCCTTTTACCATTCATGGGTGACCATCAGTTGTTTAATAATCTGATATTTGAAATAGATGTGTTTTTATTGCATGGTTGATAGCAATCAGGTAACAAGCTGACATGACCATGTTCAGAAGTACACATCTAATAGACTGAGTTTTTCGAAAGAACTCAACAGGGGCCTTATATAAGATGTTGAGGAGTCCCATTCTGAAAGAATTAAAATTTTTGTAGAATTCCCAGTTCTATCAATGTAGTCGTTAAAGTCTTTTTCCAAATATGATGTTTGTGGGTCCCAGAAAACCAATCCTTCAGAGCTTCACCATGTTTAGTCGTGCCTGAGATTTTGATTATAGTATAAGTTTTAGTTTTAAAAATTAATTCAGACACATGGCTTTTTTATTTATGATCTCATTTACAAGAGGGTATGGACTTTTGTAGAACATTTTTTTTTGAACGATTTTGTATTTAATTCATAATACTGTAAGTTCCTCTTGAATATTTATACATTTGTTGGGTCAAACAAGCCCCAGTCTGATTTTATTATAGAGAATTATGAACCACTCATGTCGAAAAGTTCTATATCACTTAATGTTGATTCACCCAGCCCTATCCCTATTAAAATATTAAGGGACACAGGAGCTTCTCAGAGTCCTTTATGATCAGGTACTTTGCCTTTGTCTGAGAAGACTTCTTTTAGTTTAAGTGTTCTTATTCAGGGAGTATAGTGCTATTTTGCTTATTTTCCTCTCAATTGTGTCAGTCTATCATTAGACTTAGTTTCAGGGCCTGTGACAGTTGGAGCTGTGATTGTTTTTTTTGCCCATGGAGGGTGTTCATTTATTACTAGGCAATAAATTGCTGGAGATATGCTTGTGGTTAATCCACTTGTAATTGAGAAGCCTTGTTTGGGTCAGAAGGTTGATCCTATTGAGGTTGAATTCCCAGATTTATACCCTGCTTGTGCAGTTACTAGAGCTATGGCAAAGAAAGCACTTAACAATGATGTTGATCAGGAAATTATTCCTTTAGCTGACACATTTATTGGTCATTCTTTTGACAAGGTCACATTTGTCTTGCTTTTGATCAATCAAACAGCATTGATCACAGTGAGGTACCCGCTGGTGACAAGCGGTCAGTGAGCTGTCAAATTGTTCCTAAGTCATATAGACAGGAAATTCTTAGTCCAGCCCATGAAACTCCCTTGGTTGGTCATTTAGGAGTTGATAAGACTTATCACAAGATTTTGAGTCATATTTATTGGCCGAAAATTAAATGTGATGTTCCAAAATACTGTAGATCTTATCACACATGTCAACTAGTACACATGTCAGCTAGTAGGAAAAGCTAATCAGATAGTACCTAAGATTCATTTGCAAACCATTTCTGCACTTGACAAACCATTTAAAGAATAATAAATTGTTTCTGTCTTTACCCAAGACCAAATCAGGCAATAAGTACTTGTTGACCATAATGCATGCATCAACAAGATTTCCAGAAGCAATTACTTGATGGAATATTAAGCTAAAACCATAGTAAAGGCTTTAATAAAGTTTTTATTTTTATACTTTTTTTTGCCTTCTCAAATCTGTACATCTTGTCAAGGATAGAATTTTATGTCTGGAATTTTCCAACAAGTTATGTATTAATTAGGCATTCAACAATGTGAGTCCTCTGCCTATCTCCCTGAAAGTCAAGGGGCATTGGAAGGATTTCATCAGACTTTAAAGAATATTATTCAGTCATATTGTTTTGTTACCAGAAAAGATTGTGACGAGGGTGTTCATTTGCTGTTGGTTGCTGAAAGGGAATCAGTTCAAGAATCTTTGGGTTTTAGTCCTTTTGAATTGGTTTTTGGATGTACTGTACATCCTGAAAAGAGGATTTAGAGATTAATTCTCTTGATTATGTCTCTGATTTTAAATATGTCGCTATGACAAAGCACTAAAATATCTGCTCAATCCAACAAGGTTTAGATAGGGTTAACATACCGGAACCTTGGCTTGCGAAAATGGGGTGGAGAGTGAAGAGAGCTTCTGAAGCAAAACACAATCTTCACTCTACCCCGATTAAAAAATGAAATTAAGGTATGATAAAACTACAAAGGAAAGACATTTTCAGCCTGGTGATATAAAGTTATGGCTCTCTGCACATACCTCACAGGTTCTGGCTCTCTGTCCATAACTCAAATCCTCCACAGGCTAGGTATTATAGTCCCTATATAGTTGTAAAGAAAGTAAGTGACTTAAATTATAACATCAACACTCCTGGGAGGCAGAGACAGAAACAGCTCTGCCATATAAGCATATTAAAGATGTATGTTGATAGAGAAAGTTTTGTTAATCATTCAGTTAATTTAGTTCTACCTGTCCCATACAGGGAAGATTTAAATGACGGTGTACAATCAGATTTTAGTGTAGTGATTTTTGTTTAACCAGTCTTTGAAATTCGGAAATATTAGAGAATCTGGACCAAAAACTTGTGCATCTACACCTGCAAGAAAAGAATGAATTAAAGCAGCTAATACAGGTATGTGAATATGAGCACTTGTTTCTAGGTGTTCCAACCTGAAGAAAGAGAATCTACCATGATGCTGAAATTGTAGGTTGTACATCTATGAAACAACAAGATGAATCCTTACAGGAATGAATATTTGAAAAAGGAAGTTGAATATTGTTGGAGATCAATTTTATTGAACCAGGCAAAAGTAACTGGAGTTCACCATGTATTCATCTGCTGAAACCAGATAATACTTTACATATGTGCAACAGAAAAGTGAACTGTGTCACTTAAATAGATTTATTGGTCTCAAATATATCAGGACGTGCTTGTTAAATTAAAGGCCATATTTAAAAGGTCTGTTGATGCAAGTAATGTAGGGCTTGGTGGTGTAGTAATTCGAGAAGATGAAACTGGTGTGGATCATCAGTATGCTGTTTCTCTAAAAAGTTAAATAAGTACCAGAGAAATTATTCCACAGCTTAGTAGGAATGCTTGGCTTTCAATTTGGCATTACAACAATTTGAGGTATATATTAGTTCAGCGCCTTTGCCAATTATAATATTCATTGATCACATCCCCCTTATTTTTATCAACAACATGAAAATAAAAATCAGATATTGTTGAGATGGAGTTTGATGTTGCAAGAATACAATATTGACATTAGTCACATCAAGAGAAAAGACAACCTGACCGAATATGCATGTCTATAAAAGTTAAGTGTTGTTTTAAGTTGTAAAAATTTTGTGTTGTTTGTAAGACATCTACCTATGTAAATGTTTTTATTTTGATCATATGTTTGACTAATATACGAGAAAAGCTTTATTATATAAATCTTTCTTTTTTTATGAGGTGAGGTGTTATGGATATCTATATTTTTTGTAACTTTAGAGATTTTCTATCAACCCTGATCCCTCTAGAGCTAGATTTTCGCCACCATTTCGTTTGGTGAAGGAATCAAGACAGATTCCTGGTGGGGTTCCCATGCATGCACCTGATCCCCATTCCTATCTGTTCGCTGATGGATATGATTCGGGCTGGGGAGCTCATTTAGAGCCGGAGGGTGTAATTCTTCATGCTTTCTGGACTCGGGCCGAATTGTCCCTCCACATCAACAACCTAGAAATGAAAGCAGTATTTCTAGCATTGCAAGGGTGCATCGACATAATAAGGGGCTGATGTCATGGTCTCCTCAGACAACTTGTCTGTTGTAGCTTATGTATAACATCAAGGAGGCATACTTAGCCCTTCTCTTTGTGTGGAAGTCTGGAACCTTTTCATCTGGGCAGCCTCAGAGAATGGTCAGATCATTCTCATTGAACCATTGCTCCGTCCTAGTCTTCTTCATCGATTGACCCAGACAAGGGATCTCCTGTCATGACACTGGGGATCCCTTCTCCACAATAGCCCACACATTTTCTACCTTCATGACTGGCTTCTCTCAAATGATATCTCTGCTAGAACAAGGTTTTTGGCTGAGTTGCCAGTTGCATAATCCAAGCTAGGAGAGCTTCTAAATCCAAAGTCGATGATGCCAGGTGGAGAATCTTCTGTTATTGGTGCAACAGGAAACATGTTGATTCTATCTGCCCTTTTGTAACTTCCATTGCCGATTTCCTTTTGTTCCTCTTTGAGACCAAAAGATATTCATTATCCACTATCAAAAGCTATTGAGCTGCCATCTCCAGCTGTTATGTATATTTAATTTAATTGTTTGTTTTTTTGTTAGTTTTAAATTCTTTTAATTCCATTACATGTTATTGTAATGTAACTTTGTTTACTGGATTTGACATTGTCCAGAAATTTAGTTCATTTTTGTTTGACCTATTAATTTTTTATTTTCACTGATAAACACCTATCAATAGAAACACTGTATCTAGTTTCTGACCTTGTTTCAGAGTTGGTGACAGTTTTGGTAAACAACTTTTTTTTTTTTTTTTAAAATCTTTCTCATAGTAAGAATTGTTAAGTTGAATCACGGTCATACCTGGACAACGTAACAAATAGCATAACAAACTTCTATTTTTTTCTAGAAGATTGACCCTCATTCGGGAATCTGTTTTGCGTCTTAAACTAGTGTATAGCTGTTGTCTTGATAGAAGATAGTCAGTTGGGCTTAAAACACTTGAGATGTCAGGTTACATTATGTTGTGACCAGTTTGAACTGAAATTTTATTTTATTGAATTTCAAGTGATTCTTTTCCCATGGAAATACATAAGTGCTTCTACAAAATTCTTGGACAAAGACAATTCATTGAAATTTATATGGAATTTAAAACTGGAATAATATTTTCTGTGATTCAACAACAACTGTTGACACAACAGCACTTTGCAGGTTACAACAGACATCATCACCTTCCATTTTGGATTTCATTGGGACTTGAACTCAGTTTCATTCAGGACTTTTTTTATTACTAGGATTTCATTTTTTTAATTCTTGGATTATTTTTGGATTTGATTCGTAAAACTGTAAGTTCTTTTTTCTCATTTTTCACTTGGTATTCTCGGGAAATAAATTATTTGTTAAATTTTACAAAGCTTGTTGTCTTCACTCTTTTCTGTTACTTTTTGTAAGAGCCTAGACTTGTAACACCAACATACTTAAATTCTCTCATGGCATAGACATTGGTTCAGATCCATATCTTGCCAATCTTATAAAGTATTTTGAGCTTCAGAGACCTGTCTCATGCCCAGCTGGAATCTTTCTTGTGTTCTGTTATCATTAACGAAAGCCCCATGTGAACCATTGAGTGAAGCTTCCTTTCTGGATCTCACACTCAAAACGTGTTTCTTCTCACTCTTGCCTCGGCAAGATAATATGCGAGATTCATGCCTTGTCCATTGACTCTGGCTGCCTCTGGTTTAATGGAAATTGTGATTCCATTTCCCTTCTCTGCCAACTGGCTTTTCTCGCAAAAAATCAGTTACCTTCAGTAGCCCCTTACCTGTAATTCCCAGTCTCAGTAAAATCTGCACAGGGCATGATCAAGATAGACTCTTATGCCCCATGTGTGTTCTCTGCTTCTATCTTAATGCCTCCAAATCAAAATGATAGGATAGGCAACATTTCTTTCTCTCTATTAAGGGCTCCATAGACATTTCGCCTGCTACTATATCCCAGTGGATTGTCACGACAATCAAATGAGCCTACAAGTTCCTCACCAATTGAGACCTTGCCTTTATGATGCTCCCATACCACCTTTTTATCCTTCTACCTCCACTTGTTAGCACAACAGAGTGCAAGCATTTTTTCTCTGGGACCCATTGTTAAGGCACTGCATGTTATTCAGAGGGACATGAACCTTCTATAGATGAGCTCTCCCTCTATGTTGAGTACATTTTATTTCTCTGCTTTTGATCAATTTGACATTAGCCTACCCACCTTACTGACAAAGCAATAGCGACAGGATAAGTAATTGCTATTAAAATGTAGTTTGGGGGAGGAGGGGGGTAAAACTAATTTTAATTATGTAATACTTACCTGATGCTATTGCCGAATACCCTCCTCCCACCCTGCTCTGATGTCTTGCATAATTATCGTATGTGAAAGAGATGACATATTAATGTATCTACCTTCTGCACATGACCTTGCAATAGAGTGGTGTGCAAAAGGTCCTACTTATTTTCCTCCACTCTGTGTAATGATATATTCACATCAAATGGACGGTGTATTTTTGGCATGAAAATAGATTAGCTAAGCAGTAGCAACACATAATTATTGTTTAATTAAAATTAATTTTACCCCTGAAAGGACTATATATTAGAAAACAAGTTTCTTTTATACACAGAATTTTATTTTCAGCTCCTAAAATTTCACATTTACATAATAATGATGGAAAAATTGTGTTGAGATATAGGATGCACTTTTTTCTTCAAAATTTACAATGAGATGTTTTTGTATTAATGAATGGACGTATGCATCATGTTAAATAATCAGAATTTTGGATTGTTTAATTACAATTTTCATGCAAAAATATAGTGTCAAAATTACTGTTTTACCTTCCTGGTTTTGCGGTGTTGCCCCCTAGACCCCCACCAGGACTTTGCCCGGGATCCACAAGAAGACCTAGGCAGCCCCATTGACCCTACACCTACTTTTCAGTATTGTGGATTTTCCCAACTTTCATCCATGTATTTATGTCCTTGACACTTGGACTGCTTGTGGTCAGAATATCCAAACAAGTGACATTTAAGTTGCTCCTTATGTTGGCAGTTGAAGGTAGAGTGATTTGTTTCACCACACTGTATGCAAAGCTGCAGGTGATGCTTCCCACTCCATGTTTTTGCCCACTATTTTTCTTGCTTTGTGCAGTATATTAATCTAGTCCTCAGTCCAGCCATCTAGTAAAAACACATAAGTGGAAGTTGTCAACCAACATCACATTTGGGCAGATTTTCTCAAAAGCATCTAGGAACCATTTTACTCTGGAAGGTGAGAGGTGGATTATGTCCCTTTCAAAGTAGTGAAGTGTCTTGTTGCCCTCTTTCATGGTCAGATTAGAGATGACATGTTTGTATTCTGATACATCACAGTCTCGGGGTGGGGGTGGGCAGGGTAGTGGGCATGCACCACAGACATTTATCTCACAGTGTGAATTTTTGATGTGCATGATGAAAAGCACAAAACTAAGGCTTGTAACAATTGAGACTATAGAGAGAGAGAGAGAGAGAAAGTTGAAAAGTTAGTGATGTATTTCATCAGAGAGGATAGTTTATGTTGATCACCAAGCAAATGCAAGGAAGTTGTTTTGCTTGTTTTGTATTCCATTGCTTCCTTGATCAGCAGAATCTGCTTGCTATATAAATTATTAATTACAGTTTATGAAGCAGAGTTTCCAGTTTGACAGTAATACCTGTAAAATGCAAAACATGTATATGGCCTTTTTCAGTGTACATTGGCTACAGTGCATTAGTAGTTATTTGTACTTGTTGATAATAAGGAATTGCTTAAATGGAGAAGGAACTAATGTATATTCACCCATGTTATTCCTGTGAATTTACCTGAAAATGATGGTAATGATGATTATGATGATATTGATATAATTTTGATACATGTATTATTATTATTATTATTATTATTACAGGATTGGAAAATACAAGAAACAATGCAAACAACTGAATCTTTGCGAAAGTCCATTCTTGAATTACAGGTGAGACCCACAACATTATTGTAAAATCTTTTACCAACACTTTGAGACTGCGTAAAAGAACTTTTTATAAGTTTTACTAGATAAGTGTATATTTCATTGAACCCTTCATACCCTAGGGACCCCACAAGATGACATGTTAGTTATATGACAGAATACATAAGTCCAGAGTGATGGTCAGTTCATGGCTTTAGCTATGAAGTTCATGTAGTTTTTCCATTTGTTGAGGGTGTTCCTTCATTCCAGTTTTATGGTATTTCCCATCGTCTGAAAACTCCAGTGCAAGCAATTTATAAAATGAAATCTTTTCAAATTACATAATGTGCATCAGTTTATGTAGGGTTGATTCAAATTCCATTCATTAATTTCAGATCCAAATGTTAAGTATTAGGCTAGAGAGAAATTGGCAGTACTCTGGTTACACTAGTTTTTTTGAACTATTGGGAAATGCATATGTCTTGTAACTAATTCTTTCAAAAACAAAAATTTTCATCATTCTGAAGTGTTGCTCATCTCTTGTTAATACTCTTTAGAAAAGGTGACTATTTAATTAAGAACAACCATACAAATTATCATCCTTTGGAAAATTTGCTTGGTTACCAAACTTCGTGGCTAGCTTGATCATGGTAAGTCTATTGATAAAATAACCTTGACCAAAGGACCAGTTCATTGAGGCCCATAGTCAGTAATCTCCAGAATCGACTATGCCATACAAGTACCTGTGTAGATGGCTGTTAAACACAGGGCAGACATATAATGTGCCATTCATGATTAACTGTGGGGGAAAATCAGGGAAATATCTTTTGTTTATATTTTGAACCATGTAGAAAAAGATGTGAAACTCCAGATTTGAACCATAATTGAACAGTTTTATCTTTTAGCATTTCTAGCTTCAAGCTAGCCAGTTGAGTTGATGGTATTGTCTGGTAGTGTCAGTTCTGTATTATGTTTATCATGCATTTTGGATAGTTATTCCATAATAACCATTTTTTCACTTGAAACACTTCTGAAACTACACAACCGATTAAATATTACTGAATGCACTGAATTATCAAATCCTGTCAATTTGTACAAATGTGCTGATTTGCTATCCAGAATGGCTGATGATCTAGAAAACTTCTTCTGCTATTCCTCACAAATATCCAGGTTTTAGAAGAAAATAAGGGGTTTGTACTTGTGTGTATATTGACAATTAGACTAGTTTTCTGAGTGAGGTTGGTCACAACAAAAGAAAATGATGGATGTATTATTTCCCAAACAATTCAACAAATACATCCATAGTTTGTAAATGTGCAGTAAACGGTTAAAATAAATCATTTTATATTGGTATTCTCAGTTGCACAAAATTATTTATGTAGAGGAGCATGATGGTAAGTTTTGCATCACAGGGCTGTTCCATTTAAACATGTTGCATAGAGAATGCAGTTTTTAGAAATATCAGGCACAGTATTCAGATTACTCTGAAATTTCACAATAACCATTATGTCATATTGTAACATGCATATATGAGTAGTATAGGAAAATGGGGGTACTGGGCCACTTTTATCACTGCGTGATAAAAGGGTAACCAGAAGAGCCCCCACAGATCTAAACTACCGAGGAATGGGGGTTCTGAGCCACTTTATAAAGGGGAGGGGTCTTGTTCGCTCTGACCTATATGAAAATGGGGGTTCTGGGCCACCTTTATCACTTCGTGATAAAAGAGCGGCCAGAAAAGTCCCCCTGGATCTATGCTACAGAGGGATGGGAGTTCTGGGCCAGTGTCTCTCATTTTTGCTCACTGTATTAGAGATGTATTTTGTAGTATAGTGAAGATGTCTCATCCATGTTATCCCTGGAGTGTAGACAAGTTGGGACTGAGTGACGAGAGCAATGATCCAATGTTTGAATTAAGTAAGTAGTCTCAGGAATGGTTGAAGCATGCGAAGGAGTTGATAGCGTATGCGAATAAGGATCTGAGTTAAGTGCCTGAGATGATTTATTGTGAGGAGAGTGAAGAAGAGAACGTGGAATGGGTGAAATGTAGTCATAGTCATCAGCATCTGGTGCAGCAGTACAATCAGCAATTCTACATCAAGAAAAAGCTGAAACTTTTTCATCTGTCAGAGTCTCAGTGAAATGAGTTTTATTATTGGCTGAATAAGGTGACTCGAGTTCAGCTGATAGGTCATGCAAAATTCATAAACTATGAGTATGTGTTTAAGCACATCTTTGAGAAGATGGTCTTCATTAGCATGCAGCGAAATGCAAGTCTGTCTCTGGAAAGAACCTTGGTGAGTCGTATGATAAGATTTTTTCAGAGGCATTGTCTGATGCGCATTAGTCAAAGAGACTATGGGAATCCACGAGTTGATTGTTCAGGATAGCCAAACCACTTGACGAGCAATTTTTTCCCTTTGGTAGAGATGGCTTTTTCGACTCTGAAGATGTCCTGGTTTGTTTCTTGTAATTCCTACTCATAGAAAGAAGCTTGGATGGATTTTCCTGAGGAGCCTTTGAGTGTGTAGATGACTGGAATGGTTTTTTGAATGGTATCGATGACGAAAACTTCTTCAGTCCAGTTCAGGGTATATCCCTTTTTGAACATGGTTTTTTGTCGGCTGATTTTGATGTGATCACCTACTTTGAATTTGGATCTAAAAACAGGCATCTTTGACCTGTTGTTTTTTGTCAGCCAGAGAGGCTTCCATGGGTGTCATTTTAATGCTGCAGTGCCAGGTGTAGTTGTATTGGTAACGATTTCTGGCAAAAAAAATCAAAGTGTTGGTTGGTGTTATTGCTGGTAAATCTCTTCCACATGCAATTTTTGAGAGTTCTGTTAAACTGCTCTACAATGGCCGCTTTGATTTGATTGTGTGTGTTGTAGAAGATAATACAGTAGTCCCCCTCTTGAACAGACCCCCTCACCAGCGGCCACCCGCTCCTTACAGCTAGAATCCGAAGGCACTGATGAATTTGTGTTCAGAAGTACCCCTCATGAAAGGCCACCCGGCTAACGCGACCAGCAACCAGCATATTTGTGCAAAAATATAAAATTTACCCCTCACAAGCGGCCGCATTTTATTTTGTAATATGTATCCAGAACCAATTTTATTCATAACATGTGTTAAGTAATCCGATTTCTGTTTCCTGATGTCAGGTTTTCATTCCTGAAAAAAGTGTTGACTAAAGTACATGTACCACTAAGGTTAATATTATATCATTTACGCCTCATGAGAAGCCACATTTATTCCATAAAGCCGAGAAAGACTTAAATTTTAATCCATACAAAAAAGTAAGTACACATAATCCGATTAGCCTTACTGCTGTGTTATCATGAGATGTCCGGTTTAGCCACTGATAATTGTTAAGATTACAATTATTAACAGTAGTAACAGCTGAGAAGTGGCAGTATTGATGTACAATACACAAGTCAGCGGGAAAATGGTTTGATAGCCTTTATGGCTTCCCTTAGTAAGATGTTGAGCTTGTTCACTTCCATAATTAGTGGCTAATACTAATGACAATAATTATCAAGATTGCAAATCCTAATGGCCGCGAGGTGCTATTGTTCAGGTCAATTCTGCGTACATATCGAAGCTGTTTTGGCTTCTGTCACTTAGTGTAAAACAATGTAAAATCAGTAGGGTACCAGACTGCGACTAATTCATCACATGACAAGATCGCTGCCTTTAAAAACATGGCATTTTGTTTAAATGTAGCAATTTTTTTATTCAGTCTTGTACTTGGCAACATTGGAATAAGTTATTGTGAAAAGATCAACATGTCATCTAGGAAAAGAAAAATTTTCAGTTTAGAAGAGAAAGTGAAAGTAATTCAATTAACCGAAAAGGGGGAGAGTTTGAGGATCCTGGCAGAAAAATTTGATGTCAGAAAGACTCAGATAAACAATATCGTGAAAGATAGGGAAACAATTCTGCAGAAATGGGAAGGTGGAATGGATGGAGAAAGGAAGATTGTTAGAGCCAGATGTTTGTATTCTGATTTGAATGAAATGGTTTTTGAATGGTTTTGCACTGCGCGTGCTAAGAACATTCCACTCACCGGTCAAATGATCCAAGAAAAAGCAACAATCTTGTCAGTTGAAATGGGATATGATGACTTTACCGCAAGTAACGGATGGTTGCACAGATTTCAAGTCCGACAATGTGCATGTGATTTTTAAATGAAAATATTAAATGTTTTAGAATTAAATGTAGTTGTGACTTTCTATATACATGTACGTACATGTATTTACTATTCGCATTTGTCATCCCCCTCTAGAAAGGCCACCCGCATTATAAGGCCACTTTCCTGTTGCAATAGGGGTGGCCTTATATGAGGGGGACTACTGTATTATTTTTATGAAGTCAATCTGAGATGGTTTTGTTATAAAATTCACTACCATGATCTGCCTATAATTTATTGGGCTTTCGTGCACCTACAATGCTATCAAATGCTTCAATGATAGAATTTTCTTTTTTTGTTTTTCAGAGGAACTACCCATGCATATTTGCAGAATACATTGATGACTGTCATGAGATGTTTGATCATTGTACATGCTGTAATCTCTCATGTTGATGAGATCTGCCAACCATATGTTGTCTGCTGCGACCATGATGACTCTGTGTCATGGAAAATGCTTGAGCGCTGGTTTATGCAGTTCTTCTGTGAGAACTGTCAGTTCCGATAATCTTCTGCTGACTTTTTCATTTTACCTGGCATGCCTGTTCCCAACTTATGTTTAGTGCCAATGATGCCATGCATGAGAGCTTGGTCTACACGTTCTCTAAAATTTTTTATGTTTGTGTTCTTTTAAGTCCATCAGCATGACTTGATCGCATCCCACTTTATCATCAGGATGATCTCGGTAACAGATACTGAGGTGCATCGCGATGGCATCTACACTATTGTAATGCTCCTGACCTGGCAGTGGCTGATTGCTTTCATCCAGTTGTTGTTCTAAGGGATTCCATGGCCCTGTGTATTTATGTCCTGGCAGCATCCATCCACCCCTAGGTTTAGGAAGCTTTCCGATGAGGGCATGGACATTCATAGCTCCTTTGAGAATTTGTCGATGTCCATATACTTTACAGTCTCCCACACACAGATTTCTATCCATGCAAAGGTCGTCGCAGCTCATATCTAGCTTGCAGTGTTTGCTATGATGCATTATGTATACAAAGTCATGACACTAAGCTTTATTTGTAATGATATGTGCAATTTTTAGAACCACATACGGCACACCTCGATTTGAGCATGCAGTGATGATTTTGGGTGACCACCTCGACAGGGTTGGCGCTCTCCATTTTTGTCTTACACTACAGACAACACGAGTCCATGATGGTTATATGAGGAGTGGATGTTATTTTAGATCGGTCTTGAAAGTTGTGAAACTACATGCACATGTGTCAACCTCTTGAGATGAAAACCTGTATGCCAGACCAATAAAAACCTTACAAAGACCAAAAAAACCTTACATGAAAAAATGTATTCATACATTATATAAGATCAACAGTTTTAAAACAACAAATGCTATACACAAAGTATTTTTACACATATTTACATAATTGTTTACATTTCTGAAACTTTATTTCATTCTTTTTACTTGTGTGTTGTATTATATGCAACACATGCACCTTTCGCACCTTTCAAAATGTATTCTGGGATTTTAAAGTCTCTGCAGCAGATGTCATTATTTATTTTACACTGTAAAAATGATGCTACTGTGTCTGAATTCAGACTTCCTACATTCTGTATGTATTTTCTTCGCCATCAAAAAAGATCTCTCACAGTCTGCAGTGTTCGTTCAGATCATATATGCCCAACGCCACCACTTTAATGTCTTTACTGCATATTTTACAAAAAGCATGGGAAGATCCTAACTTTGATACATCTACACTGCCAGGGAAGACTTTAATCCAATCAGCCTGAAACCTGCCACGACCTCGGTCAGTGTCTTCAAGCTTGCGTTTCTTCGAGTTAGGCTCAGCCCTTTAATGGATGGAATATTTCAACTAGATGAAAGAAATAAAAAAAATAATTTAAAAATTTAGATTTGATATGAAATGGAAGAAGATCTCCCGATTACAAATGTGTTACGAATTTATATTTTTTCTCCATAAACACCAAGATATTACGCCAGAAGCTATCCAAAAATTGAAATCTAAAAATAAAAAAAAATCAACAAAGTAGCAGTCCAGAAGTTTGTACCTCGTAAGCTGTTGATCGTTTCTATTAATTGCGTATCTGGTGTTTGAAAAGTTATGAATTTGCTATATGGTGTGCCGATTTTGGTAAAAACTGGATATAAATTGGCAGCGCTACATATTTTCCAGCCATGAGAATGATGTCACTCAGTATCTCTACTACTTCCGTCATGCTAGCAATGCATCTTCCTGTTTGCATGATGTAAATTTAATTCAAAAATATGACAACACGATAAAAACCCGGTTCTAAATTCAGCAGAATCTTTATTTTTAATTAGTATATTGTTAAAATTTTAAATAAATCTGCTTTATCTCCACACAGAAAAGTTGGACAAATTACGGTTACACCACTGACACACTATGTAAAGTATGAAAATTGATGTCAACTGTATGCATTTGATAATAATAAATAATAAAATAATAATGTATAAAATAAGAAAACATACTTACTACACAGGTAGTTGTTCAATATTAGAAATCCAAGTGAGTGTCAAATTTCAGAGCAATAAACAACAAGATCTTCACACACAGGAGTTGAACCATGAAATTGAACTTGTTTCATTATCAGGCAAAGGAAAAGCGTGGTTTTGAGTATGATTTGATTGGTTGTTTCAGGTCACCCTGATCTCGTTGAATTCTTGTTCTAAAAAAATTATGTCCAGAGTCCCGGATGTATACAAAACGAAAAAAAATAAATAAATAAAAAAAATATATATATATATTATTTATGAATAAACCGTACAAAACGGTTGTACGGCCGTATACTGACCAAACTGGAAAAACTGTAAAAATTACGGGGAAACCGTACTAGTTGACACCTATGCACTTGGGAAACAGTGATCACATTGTTTCAGTGGGAGATTGTCCTTTATGCCTGCCCTGGAGGTAGTTGATGCAGGTCCATCCACAGGTGCTATCATCTACATTTTCAAGTTCTAACAATTTGTACACTGCTTCTTTATGCACTGTTTTGAGATATCGCAAGACTTCATCAGGAGGAGGTATACCAAACGAATACTCCACAGTGAGGATCATTGAGTGAGTGCCATGTCCATCGTAATAATTTTGTAGGTTAATGACACGGCTCTCATCGGAGGTGATCTGTTGAGGAAGTTTAGAAAAGACCACTCTGAAATGGGGAAAACTGGATCCTACGAGATTGTCCAGATCGAAGTTGCTTAAGACCTTTTTTCTTATTCCCTTGCCCCTCATGGTTCCTGGCAGCTGGAGTCCTTTTCCAGGGCTGAGCAATTCTGGCAGTAAGGATCCAGCGATGCCTGCTAACAGAGGTCCGATAAATCCTCCTTGTTTGGACAGTTGAGAGGCAGACAAGTTCAGAGCGAGGTCATTGTCGAGCTGTCATATGTTAAGCAACAGCAGTCACTTGACGTTGGGTCAGCATGATCCGATTGGGTCTGATGAGTGCCAACATTTTCAGACAGATGGAGGCAAGTCTTTTGTGCATGGCTGCTACTGTGATACTTTTTTTCTGCTGTGGGGACAGCACGACTTCAACTGGAACATATGACATGACGTTATATGAAATGCCATTATTCTTTTCATTTTCTATTACCTGTGGATGATGTGACTCAGTTTTGGAGAGCTCCTCTGCCTGCAACACTGTTGCCTAACACTGCTTTTTGAATAGCTTTGATGATGGCTCCCATAGCTGCAGCCAGTCCTAATGGTGCAAGGACGGAAGCAAATAACTTGGGATATGGTCTTGACAAAGGGAAGGATGATTGTGATAATGGAGCCTCTGTCATGTCGTCGCTTAGATGACTTTTTTTCTGGGCATGTTTGTCTATATAAGTATATTCATTTTTTATATTGAGCATGTCCAAGGTCATGAATTGATCTGAGGTGATCAGCGCATAACAGGTAATCGGCTGCTGGAGCAACAGTCTACCAGATTTCATTGTTGGCAAGAGAGTCTTTGAGACATTCGGAATGTTTGGAGACATCAAAGTGGAAGATGGGATATAGGTTAGCAAAATCATCCAGTGAGATCTGCGTGCCTGTATCCACATCTTGGTACTTCTTCATGGCTTCCATCAGCATCATGTATGCGCGAGCATAATTTTGGGTAGCGACAGCAAGGTTGCATTCTAGTTCTCGCTATGGATATTGTCTGGAGTTGATGTAGACGTGAATGCGAGACAGACCGACATTATTATAGATGTGCTTGTATTGAGTTTGTGGATTAAGATTGTTATGCTGCGCAGCCATCTGAAGTGCCATGAAGATGTGTCTGGGAAGTTTGCTGCCAGGATTGGTGGCCACTCTCCATGAGGTGGTGACTTGAGCCGCGAGAAATTGTTGCATGTAGATGTGTTGTTGTTCGAAATACAATTTCTTAGTGAATCTGGCTAATGTCGTTTCCAGTTTGAGTATGTGCATGGTCGAGGAAGTCATTTTAGGCATAAAAAAAGCGACAACCACGTCATGGTGAATTGCCCATCGGCAGGATCTGCGGATCTAGGCATATATTGGCAGGAACTGCGGATCTATGCATATATTGAGCGGGCAAGTCTCTTTCCAGCACCAGCATATGCTTGACGCCTCTGAAGATGATACGGATATCTCGACATACACCAAAGATGCTGCTGAGAGTAAGGAACATGCAGATCTTGTGGCTAGTATCGGGTGAGTGCACGTTGAGTAGCAAATCCCACGTTACAGGTGGCCACACATGCAAAAGCAAAATTGGTTCAGAAAAGGGTTCCAGTCAGATTAGCTTTTTCTGCCACAGCTGCTGCAGGAAGCACGTCCGTGTTGGCAGGAAATTCATTACTCACCGCTGCTCCCATGTTGGTATCTCTGAACCAGCACATGTTAGTAGCACATGATCACATGTAGTCATCTCTGTACATGATCAGATTCAGGATGGTACTGGCTTGTGGTAAGTAGCTATTAATTTCTTCCATGGTCTGATTGTTTAGTTGATACTGAGCAGGCTTGATTAACAACCACCTGTTATTTTTGAGTGTGATCTGCACATTGGCCAAATAGTCCACGGGTGGGTTGATGTTAGTTTGTATTTTCCCATGGATGTCCAGTAAGGCCTTATGGGGAAGCAGATAAACACATCTTCGTCGCGCATCTCTATTTTTCTATGGGTGCTCACATTGAGATTGGTGATGTTAGTGTCCTGATACTCCAGGTACTCGTACTCAATGGTGGAGTCATCCACGGGAGTAGCATCATAAAGACAAAGATAATTGGGGGTGAATCTCAAATACTTGATATTATGCTATATTAATGTTATAAAAAATTACCATTATCTTTTTAATCCATACCCAGACCTGATGGCACCCACCGAGGGTGTACTTGGTACACTAACTTTTCTATCCCAAGTCCTGTCAAATTCTTTCGAATCGATTGCTGAGGACCCTGGCCTTTTTTGGAAGAGCCTGTTTAGCCTCTCTAGACAGATCTGCAGGCAACGAAGCCACTAGAGTGGTTGGTGACTGAGTTACAGGCATGATTTTGCTTTCTACATTTTGTCCTACTACCATTCCTGTGGCAGAAGCTGTTCCCATGGCACTCACTTCGACTGCCTTAAGAGCAATGGGTGCGGCTTTGGCGGCAATACCTGGAAGGGCTGCTTGTAATGAAGAAAACAGAGTGGATAAAAATCGACCAACAATTTGACGTCCTTGCACGCGTGAAGGTCTTGTCGTTGCTTTATTTTATCTATGAACATCTTTTTAGGTGGCTTTGTGATGTTATCAGACTTCACATGCAGGTAACAGGTGATTCTTTTATGAGTGTTATCGACGGCATTTCCGGACTGATCGGTTAGCCGCATGGTGATTTCCGAGATCGCGTACATGTTTGTGATGGGATAGTAAATGAAAGGGTTAGGACAAATTTGCATGAGTGAGAATGGAGGTACGTTGATCAAGGTGGAATAAATGACGTTGCAGGCTGATCCTACCGAAGAAAACGATCCCTGAGCAATCGAGCAGTTGATGAGGAGGCTATTGACGTCAGTGATATTGATGGGCAGATCTCCACACACTCCATTTTGGGTCAGAGAAGACCCTGCACTAAACCACAGGAGAGATCCAATTGAGTGAGCGATGTCGAATCACACGATGTAATTTCCAGAGAGGGTGATTTGGGTACGAAGCCTATAGTAATTGGGTTTGATTTTAATATTGTCCAAGATGTCTCCATTAGCGGTCATCAGTCAGGAGATTTCCGTGGTGATGTCTGTGATGTTGTGTCTGCCTGGAGAGATCGTGATTGTTTTTTTGTTGAAGCATGACTACATATGAAAACCGATTGTTGTTGGCGGTGAAGTTGAAGAAGTTTTTCCAGATTTCGGCAGAGATCAGCGCGATTTCATATGACGATTGCTGGCCCAATTCTAGCAGAGGATTATACCTCACTGTGAACTTGACTGATTTAGAATCAAACACTTGTATTGTCCATTTGGAAAACATTGTTTTCTATATCAAGTCCTCATACAAAATACAATACTGATCTGACGTCACCAGCTTTTGATCCAGAATATGATTGAGGATTTCTACCATTTTGTTATCGATTTCCACACCCACATTTCTAACTTGTTTTGAAGCGATCAGCAATTTGAGACAGGAGATGATTTCGGATTGGAGTATGAAAGTAGTGGATGCTACATCCATGACGGAGACCTTCTCCTTTTTGATACTTACCCTGAAATCTTTTTTTCAGCTCTTCTTCCCATTGTTTTAGCTCATTTTGTTTTCTTTCTCACTCAGCTTTTTCATGCTCACTTTCAGGTCTTTTTTTAAGCTCCTCTGCTCTCTTTTCCATTAGTTTTGTGAGTTCCTCTGTTGATATTGATTCCAAAGGAGGTATTCCAAAGGAGGTAGACTCTCTGCTTGTTCTTTCAGTTGAACTGCAGGTTGCAGAGCTGATGATTTGAGTGCTGGTAATTTAATCTGACTCACATCTGTGGGAAACATGGGTCTGGATCCTTTTCTATAGTATTTTTCCCTGATTTGGATTTGTTTTCTCCAAAACTCATTGACCTCCTTTGACCTAAAAAGCAGCTTTTTAAGATATGGTTTATTGGCCTTGTCCTGACATTCAATCCACGGTCCGTACAGTTGGTTGGTGTGACTGATCAAGTTACATGCAGTGAGCACTTTAAAGTAATTATTCTCTGTGGAGGATCCCAGAGCAGCATAGCTGGTGATTTCTGGAATCGTGTGGTTCATGAAATTTTGCAGCGATTCTTTACTGGGTTGTTCTGGTTTTTGATAATCAATTTCAAACATCAGCTTACTCACAGCTTGCTTAGTCTTTAAGGTATCATGTTTTCTTGTGATTTCAATGTCAGAGAATTCTTTTTGAAATTTTTCTTTTTCCTGTTGAATTTGAGGATATCCTCGTGCTGATGACAACTGGTGATCTTTTCGAACGACATTGATAACGATGTTGTTCCTATACTAATCATGCAGGGAAAATTTGTCAAAGCCCGTTCGATACCATTCTGGAATCGTTTCCGCATCGCAATGAAAGGTCATAAATTCATGGTTAGAACCGAATGTTCCTGCAGCATAGCAGTCTTTGAATTGTTGGGCGCTGATACCACTGAAATAGTCTATTATGATCATGTCGATGTGTCAGTTATTGAGTCCTGAAAACAGCACAAAGCATCCCATGTTCTGTCGGATGTATTTAGGCACATTGTAGTATGACTGAGTGAGATGAAGGCTGTTGCAGCACTTGTGCCTTGACAATGAAAAATATTCACAGATTATATTCATGTTCTTGCGATCGATTTTAATGTCATCAAACAAAATGATCTTGTGTGTATCCGAATCAAGTTCTTCTACAGGCTGGATCTCATCAGGATCAGCTAGGGTGAAGATGTCTCCTGCACTGGTATTTCCAGACTCATGCAGTGTTTTTTCTGAGGATGAATTGGACCAGAAAGTCAACCGCTCTGGAGATTCCATGCAGGGTCATCTCAACATGAGCGGTCAGTATCATCAGTCTCAAAGATGTGGGTTATCCACCTCTGTATGCCAATGCTGCATGCTGGTCTCACATGGACCTACTTGTGCAGACCAAATTATCGTTGGTGAGTGGAGCAGTGACGGGAAATATCAACATGGGTGTAGAATGAGTTTGTATGGACTTCCTTCAGCAGCAGTGGGGTCTTTTCAACCTGTGAGAGCTGCTGATCTCAAGGTAGCCTTGGCAGGAAAATACTATAAAACAGGTGGATTCGTCTCTGGAAATGTGCACGCGGCTGGCATGTTTTCTATAGCAGGTCAGGTCACGAGCGATCTGGTGATGGTATCTCTGATTTCTGGAACCACATCTGAAAATTCTCAACGTGTGGGGTTGTACAGTGGACTCAACACGAGAGTGACCATGGTGTATCACTTTAGAACTTCAGATCGTTCCCTCAGGATCGATAGAGAGGCGAGTGTAAATTACTCTCCCATCACAGTTCAAACCATATAGGGATTTCACATCAACAACTCGAGTTACTACTCTTTGGTGGAGATCAGTGAATGTCAAATTAATCTGTACAGAACGATGTCTGTGCAAAACCAAAAGCTGTGTGGCCACATGGTCAATCACGGATAACACTCAAGCGATTTTGTATTCTTAGCTCAACTCTTTTGGAAATAATAAATTATCCACAACAAGTGGAACACTTATGGGAACTCTCACCGTGGCAGCGGGAGCTAAAATGGTAGTGACGGATTATCCACCCCCAGCCAACAACGAAATAGCTAGAAAAATGTATGTGGACACGCTCCGCATCAGAAACATTGTGGGATATGCTCCAATTCTCTGGAAACATGGATAATCGCTGCGGTATTGTCGTTTCAGCGTCATCTGAATACTCGTCATTCAAGGCCTATCTGGTATTTTTGACAGATTTTGTGGCAGCTCCTGGAATTGGAAATGAGTGAGCGAGTAATTGAGTAATTTTTGGATACAGATACACCTTACCAAAGCAGTGGCAATATGGAAATTTAGGGTCTGAGGATGAAATAGTGGCAGTGTAGGAATTCTCACATTGAGACTTGAGGGCGTCAAACCCATAATACCTTGGATGCCTTATATACCGGTACAGCCACGATAGGATCTACAATGCTGAAATTTTTCATTGCAGTCTCAAGTATGTACATGAAATTTTCTCCATTTAAATTCATAGCACTCACAGCAGAATCCCCCAATCCCAGCTTGAGTTATTTTCAGATTTTTTCTCTGAATGATCTTATCTAGATCATCTGCGATCTTGTATAGATCATGGCAGAAATCATGCGCATAGCTACAGAGCTGTACAAGTTGCTGTTCGACGATACTTAAAAACAGGATGCGTCGTATGCTGACAACAACCAGCACGTGCTTAACCCTTTAGCTACTACAGCTGTTGTGCAGTTTCACTACTGCTGAGTGATATGATATCAGTTACCGAGACTACTGAAGCTGTTTGCTAGGCTGAATACTAGAGCATCATCATGGCGGACTACGGAAATCGACAATAAAAACATGGTTACATTGATATTCATTATTTCATTAGTTTTTGCTGGATTTCAGTGAAATAAAAACAGCTTACCTTGTATAGTGTGTGTTATTCATATATTTCCACTTTATATACTCCTACATCCCATCATACAATAAATCCTAGTCTTGTAAACTGTTTTGAATCCCAGAAAATAAATCCTCGTCATACGATTCAAAATCAGTTACATCTGGTATTGAAACGGGACTAACATCAATATCTGATCCATTTTCTAAGAATGATCCATTAAACTCTTTGATATCACTTGCACTGAACCCTTCAGGGTTGCTAATATCTGAATTTTTGTTTATCTCAACTACACGTGTTTTGTACATTGCAGGAAAGCCCTTCCCGCGTGTCTAAATTTAACCTCTCAGCTTTCAAACTTGTATCAAAATGTTCAGTAACCAGTCCTCTCATTGGTTATGATAATCAAAAATATGTAAACTTCTGTACTTTCAACCAATCAACGTTTAGTAAACATAGCAGTGATGTCCGCATAGATGCGACACTGGGGTTTCGAGTACTGCTGAACTACGTGCACATAAGCGACACTGGTGTAGTAAATGAGGCTTATTGCCACTGCATATATGTGTCAGTGGGGTTCAGGAGCTATTTACAGCTGATGCTTAGATGTGGCAGTCGTAGCTAAAGGGTTAAGCAGGCATGCAGAGTTGAACGAGGTGAGAAACATGGGTAAATCATCCTTGGAAGAGGCTCAAGAGAGATGGAAGCATCACGACGTGAAACGGTCTCATCTGTGAGTGGGGAACATGCGATAAGAGCAGTTCAGATAGGCCATTGATCAATACTGAACCGTCTTTAAGTTTTGCAACGATAGAGAGTCAGCATGGTTAGTTGAAACCATCGAAGGCATCGTGCATGACATCATTCATGAATTGCATCCAGACCTCATGGACACCATCATGAGAACAGGCTACATCAAACAACGACGGTTTGGTAGAAAGGAAGATGGTGAGGCCCACAAAATAGATCACAACAGCATGGACAAAGTGGTATCATGAAAGTGCTTTTGCAGCAATCGAAAACTTCAAAATGCTATCAACAAGCGAAAATATTTTTCAGCATGTCAGCTTGGAGTATGAGGATGTGGATATGATCCTGTCTGTGATGGCACTTGACGAATGCTCTGGCAGAGGTGATGAAGTCAGCAGCTATGAGGCTCTAGTGTTTGATAACCACAAGGCTTTGGAAGCGCTTTTTAATGTGATAATGTTTAGCATACATGGAAGGATCAAACCAGATGTGGGTGCATCATCCTACATGTATTTGGAAAATTTTCAGCCAGATAAAATTGAGAAAATGCTGAGTAATGTTTTTAAAAAAGGAAGTATTCTTCCATGACCAAGCAGGTCATGCTGACAAAGTGTCAGTGTTTTGAAGGTATCTAAGGAACTTTTAGATAAAATAAATGATCGAGAAAATCATTGAACAATACTGTTGTCAGTGGGTTTTTATGAACAGAGATTTTATATTTCCAGTGATAAAAGACTTTGAAAAAGTAAATCTCCACGTGGAAAAATTCGCCTTGGCATATAAGCATCTCTACAAGTATCATCAAATAATTCCTAATTCCACAGATGAGATATGACACATCATAGAATGACAACAATATCTGGACCATGTGGAGCTGAAAGTGACTTCTGATATGCTGCCTGATCTTGTGAGGTTAAATCAGTTGACGAAAGTCACAAAAAGCTTAAACATATATCCACTGTGGTCCGTTGGAGAAAAGGTGCCTGAGATCGACGATGATAAAATTAACATGCACATAAAATTCTTAAGGAAAACTTGCCACAACTTGAATTGCTGCTGCAGAGTTTTGTTGACTCAGAATAAAGCCTATCCTTGACTTTAACCACATCAATGAGAATTTGTTAGTAGAACAGCATTGCGAGCTAGAATTGTATTACTGCTGTTACCATCAGAGAGTCTATGTGTACAGGCATACATACCGATGTTACAAACACATGTTGAGAGTCATTTTGAAGATTTGTCTTTGTCTTACTGTGATAGCCACTGGAGTGATTTCCATGGGGGCGATGGCTAATCCGATCATGTTGATTTGGTCCGGAGCTGGACTGGCCATGCAGACCTGATGAAATGCCTGGAGCCATAGCTGGAAGCCAAAAAAAAATGTCACCAAGCAGGTCATGCTGTCATGCCAGAAAGTGCCCAGTTAAATCTGATTGCATTTGCGTGGAGCTCCTTTGACATCTCCTGGCTCATTCATGAGATGAGGACTGTCGACAATCTCATCATGGACATTGTGGGCAACCAGTGTGTGCTATCACAACTAAGCCGATTCGAAAAGTATTATGACCAAAAATATGAAACCTAATTTTGTAAAAAATGTCTGACAGTGATGAGGTCTTTGTGACAGACGTGATTTTGCATCGCCCTGATGCACTCCCTGAAGCCATTGCTACAGTATTATGAAATAATGTTTCTGTGATGTTCAAACTGACACTGACCAAAACACAAGGAGCGGCACGTGGACAGGCATTACTCACATGAGATCAGCATGCCGATTTATCCCGAGACAGCTTCGTGAAGATCTTTTACAATGAACATCTGATCAGGCAGCACTGCATACAATGTATGAGTGAAAAAAGGCTTAAAAAGATCTTAAAATTATTGTAGTATAGATGGAGGAAGTAGAGATGACTGAAGGTGTGGTGGATCAGATGCAATATCTCACCTATGTCCTTGTGGAAAATCAGAAAGATCTTGAGGATGCCATCGTCAACGCATTCCATCTCAACATAGACATCAATGTGTCTGTCTCACTCACAAAAGTCGTGGGAATAGGAAATGATCTTGTATTGTTCATGGTGGCACAGCAGAAAGAGCTCTACGACAATGGCATACTCAGCGTCATCTATGATAAGGAACTCTGTTTCAAGCATTGCATCTCTTGCATGCATCAAGAAGAACTCCTCAGGCTGATGTACAGATCTACTGAGGCGTAGAATAAAATTTGTTAAACATAGTTTTTGAAATATTTTTTTTTTGCTATCCATCAGGCCTTATCAGTAAGTTGCACAGTAGATTATCCAATTTACCTCCATTGAGATGAATGACAGAATACAAAACATCGTAGCCCTTAGTCCATGGACAAATACATGAATGATGGAGTAACCTGTAGTGCTAAACTTCACCACATGCCCAATTTTAGTGCGTACGCTACGTACCTCTCCGTGTTTGCTTCGTAATGACTAAACATTGGATGCACTTTCGACAACACTGTTTCCTGAGTCATGCTTAATCTTGGTCAGAAACTTGTTGAACAGCACTGAATGGTTTTGGGGTTTCTGGGTAGTTCTCGCTTTTTCATGGTAATATTTAATGGCCCTGACATTTTGTCCACTGCAGCTCTGACACACTTGGAGCTGACCTCGAACACCTTCCTGGCAACCCAAGTAGGGTTTTGTTCCTGGACTTCCATGCTTGATAAGAGAATGCTGCTCACAGTACTCTCTCATGTATGACCTGTTGCACTTTTCCGTACTGCCCTGAGGTAACCACGCACACATATGCGTCCCACGCAGAGGCTTTGTGCTAAATAATAGATTAAATTTTTATCACATAACAAGGAATTAAAGAAAAGACATATGAACAAGCAGTTCAAGAAATGAAATACGGGACTATATTATATAGCATCTCTATCATCACAAGGATGGACTGGAATCTTTCCCAGTATACATATGTAGCAGATCCAGGGAAAGATTTTTTTTCTGCAGCATGATTTTGCTCGTCAACTCAGGAGCATCACTTGATTGTTACAGGGTGTCCATGTACCCTATCCCAGATTGAATGCTGCTCTGCATGAGTTAATCGAAGGAGTCAGAGGAGACCTGAAGGCGATGTCAAGCTCATCGAGTACAAAGCACTGGCGGGACAAGAGATCCTCACCACGCAGCAGTATATGAAGCAACTGCGAGACAAATACAAAGTGCTCACTGGAAAAACTGCTAAACCATCCAAACTTCTTGAATTTCAGCATGAAATCATGAGCTGATTGCGACAAGCAGATATCGAGAAAAAACTACCCAAAATCAATCCACAAGCCCTTCAATGACAATGCGATAAGATCACGCATCTTCCACCACCCTGATGCACTGAAAAAGCATACAGAGGTGCTGACAGGATTTATTTACGATCATTCCCATGTCCTTCAGTGCAGAGTTGATCAGAAACTCCTGTGAGCACATCCAACAACCTACCATAGAGACGGAATTATGCACACATACAGCCATCAGACTTGGAGTAGCTGTCAACGTTCATCTGGTCAAGGAACTTAAGAGCATCGCCATGTGGATCAGAGCCAAATTGCTAATCATGTATCGCAGTGATGATATCAGTCACATCGTCGATGTCACCTGGTCATTTATCCAATGTTGCATCAAAGATTATCAAGAGTCAGGATTGTCATTGATATTTCTGGTGTCAGTTCTATCTCTTTTCAAACTTCCAAATTCACACAGCTACATGGAAGTGAGTACATGCCACTGCCCAAGCAAATCATAGCTACCAAAGCGTGCATCAGCATAAAAAACAGTGATGACTTCTGTCTCATCTGGGCAATCCTGTCCACGTTACATCCTGGTGAAGATCATGCCTATTGTGTCTCTCACTACAAGCCCTATTTTGATACACTTCATACCACTGGCATCACCTTTCCAGCATCGGTCCACGACGTTCTTGAACTGGAAGCGCTCAATGAGGGACTCTCCATCAGCGTGTTTGTACTTGATGACAAGAAGGCTGGCAATGAGCAGTTCATGGTCTGTCCCATGCTGATCTCCAAAACAGTCTCACAACGCAGCCTCAATTTACTTTATTACTAAAACCATTTAGTATACATACATCAAGGACTTTGATCTGGTCATGCTGATCTCAGTACACGCAACCTGAAAATCACAGCTATTTCTGCTATAACTGCTTTAGAGTGTTTTCCGCAACAGCAAAGACTACATGATCTCGTCTCAGGATACTGTCAGGAATTACAAACCATACTGATGCCGTGCGAGGGAACACTGCAGTTCAAATACCACTACAAAAAATATGCACAACCCTTTCATATTGATTTCAACTTGGAAGCCGTCCTAGAAGAAGTACAAGGACCCTCTCCTAGTCCAGACCATTCTTTTACTCAAGTGGAACACAAACACATCCCTTGCACGATTGGCTATAAAACCTGCTGCTCCGTCGATGAGCATTTGTCCTCACCCTATTGCCAGCATCATGGTGAGGATTGCATTCCATGGTTCTTGCAACAACTTGTCAATGATTGGAAACACATCCAAATCATACGAAAAAATGCAGCCATGTTGATTCCACTCGCACCACCACAACTACGACAGCATAAAGCAACAGAGCAATGCCATATATGCGAAGAGTACTTTCAACCTCATGATAAAAACTCGGAGACTATGCCATGTCACTGATACTATCGAGGAGCAGCTCATGATCACTGTAATCTATGCTTCAAAGATCCAGACTTTCTTCGAGTCTTTGCACATAATCTATGAGGATACGATGGACATTTTATCGTGGCAGCACTCAGTCATCCAATGTCAAACCACTTCTTGCCGAAGTGGGAACTCAAATCAAATGTATTGCCAACAATATTGAAAAGTACATGCCATTCTCAATTGGTCCTTTTCGATTCATTGATTCATTTCAGTTTGTGTCGGCATTGCTGGAAGAACTCGCCAAAAACTGTCCTCGGTTTACTCACCTGGAAAAAGAATTTGGTGACAAAGAGGACTTGCTCAAGCAAAAAGGTGTCTGTCCCTACGAATATATTGATGTGTGGTCAAATTCGATGAAACTTTGTTGCTGCCTCAAGATGCTTTTTATTTCCATCTACATCTCTCAGGTATCACCGACAACGTATACCAGTACGCGTGTAAGATGTGGAAAGAACTGGATTGTCAAACTCTCTGAGATTATCATGACCTGTACCTGAAAACTGATGTACTCCTCTCACAGATTTCTTCAAAAATTTCAGACACACATGCCTAGACCATTACCAACTTGATCCCCTTTGGTACTTTTCCTCACCAGTACTCTCCTGGGACACTCTCCTCAAACAATCCGGAGTGACCCTAGAACTCTTCACAGATCCGGATATGTTCATGTTCACAGAGCAGATGGCATGAGGAAACATCTCCATCATCAGCAAAAAACACACTGTCGCCAACTACACACATGTCTACAATCCTACTCAACCTTCCACCTGCATCCTCTACCTTTTCACTACCAATCTGTATGGCTGGGCCATGTCACAACCACTTCCCATAGGAGATTTTCAATGGATCACCAGAGAACAGTTTCTTGAGGAAAGACAAGAGGGATACCATGATGACTGGGGCTATTTTTTTGATGTCAGTCTTGAGTATCCACAACATCTACATGATGCTCTTAACGATTATCCCATCTGCACTGAATCTATTATTGTCACCCACTTGATGCTCTCTCCACAACAACTCCAACAAAAACAACAATTCGGACTTGGACATGCCTAACCACAAAACCCACTACAAAATGCATCATTGACTGCTCGAACAAGCTCTCCAACACGGACTTGTTCTTAGCCAAGTTCACCGAGCACTCAAGTTTAAACAATCACAGTGGATGTAACCCTACATCGACTTTAACACGACACAATGAGCCAGAACCACCACCACCTTCGACAAAGCTTTTTCAAACTCAAGAATAATAGCGTTTTCAGAGAAACCATGGAAAATATTTGACATTGCGAGAAAATTGAAATCGTCAAGGACATTTGATGACGAGATAAACTCGTGGCCAATGATGCCTTTCTCCACATAAAAATCTTTGACGACAAACTCATCGCCATTGAATTGAGAAAAACTAACCTCAAGCTAGACAAATCCATCTACTTCAGAGCAGCTGTTTTTGAGTTCTCCAAAATGCTCATGCTCAAGTTTCATTGCGACTTCATCAAACACACCTACAGAGACAAAGCCACACTACTCATGACCGATACAGACTCACTCATCTATGAAATTCACACCTATGACGTCTATGTGGATCTGTATCAACACAGGCACCTGTTTGATCTTAGCGATTATCCACAACACAGTCCCTTCCACTGCGACGATAGTAAAAAGTACTTGGAAAGTTCAAGGATGAAATTCAGGGCATACCCATCTAGGAATTCATTGGACTTAAAGCTAAAATATACTGCATCACTCTTGACAATGGCACCATCATGAAAAAAGCCAAAGGAGTATAAAAAAAAACGTCACTGCAAAAATAGTCACACACCAACATTACACACAAGCACTACAGGAACATCTCCAATACTAATCCATGAGAACTTTCCAATCACAGCAGCACAAAATATCTGCCATACTCATTCACAAAAAGGGCTATGCCCCTTTGATGGTAAATGTTACTCCACCGATGGCATTCACACACTCGCTCATGGACACAAGGACACACAAGACTAAAATAAAAAAGCTATAAAAAAAAAGAACAAGGGACAAAAAAAAGCCAGTGGCTCAGAACCCCCATCATTCAGTAGTATAGATCCATGGGGGGGCTTTTCTGGCTACTCTTTTATCATGTGGTGATAAAGGATGCTCAGAACCCCCATTTTCCTGTAAGTCAGAGCAGACAATAACCCCCACCCCTTTTTTTAAAGTAGCTCAGAACCCCCATCTCTCAATAGTATAGAATCATGAGGGCTCTTCTGGCTACCCTTTCTTCACGCAGTAATAAAAGTGGCCCAGTACCCCCATTTTTCTATACTATTTATATGGTTAGCTATTCAAATTTGAAAGTGCCTTCCCAGTGTTCCATGTATGGAGCAACCTTAAAGCTCATCTTGTTTGCTCTTGTATTGCATTCAGTTATCAGTTCACATGCATTCAAGAGATATTCTCTTTCTCGAATGGGAGATTATACAACATACCTTGAGGATCATCAGTCCACAAATCAACAGTATGTTTTGAAACCAACTCATTTTTGACTATTCATCACTGAAGATAGGCAGGAATACAGTTCTCATATCCTTAGAATATTCTTGAATTCATACATTGTACACCACTTGCAGCTCCAGAATGAGAGCCTGAGTCTTAAGTTGCAAGAAGAAATGAACAGTAGAGAAGAAGTTCTTCAAAGGTATGTTGTTGCCTAATTTTTTATCAAGTCTACCTTAGAGGAAGCTAAATATAGTGATCATTTTAGTGTCCATATGCATGTCCAGCTGTACATCCATTTGTTTATGCATTTTTGGAACCTCATTGTTAAATTTTATGTGGCCAGTCTCCTGAGTATAGTTGACCACATAATCATGTTACTAGGCATATTAATATATCTTGTTTTGTGTGCAGCACCAATTTAAAAAAAAACAAAAAACAAAACACTCAGAATGGACTCAACATGCAGGTCATTGCCATTTTTATGTTTATTTACCTTTAGCAAACAATGGTTAAATATCTGGTTTTTCTGCAGAGAAACTCCAGTTCTCCAGTTACCTATTAAAAGTGCAGTTAAATGGCAGTTTTGTTAAAAGCTACTTCTAGAATGAGGAAAGCAGTTTTTAGAAACCAGTTAAAAAGCAGGTGTTTTAAAATATTATTGGGCCTGAAAGAAGAAAACACTAGTTATTTTGCATTGATTCAGCAGTTTTTATTCACTGATTTTAAAATGCAGTTACATTGACAGTAAACTGCCAGTTTCTTTCTCAGAGCATTTTTTAAAGATAATCCAAGTTGTATTCCAAGTCCATTTATTTCAGCAGTAAAAATGAAAAATCCAATTGAATGTCAAGATAATGACTGAGTTTCTACTGTATATTGTTTCTGTGAGTCAGTTAAATATATGTTGTTTTAATTGAATAAAAAGAAATGAATATGACTTCAAAATTTATTTGTATTTAAATATTTCTTTAGGGTTTGGTCACTTCATTTCACTGGTGTACCTACTTACCCATATAGAAATATCTCACCAATTCTCAGCTTCTCATAAGCTGCACATGAGAACCTTGTAAGAAATGTATGCAAATAGGATAGATTTTGCAAGCTCATGTGTGCAGTTTGTTAGATCTTGTAAGCCATGGAAAAACTAACCAAATATTCATATGTGCAGATTTTGCTCACATGAGAATTTGAATGTTCGCATAAGAAAGTACAAGTCAGAAAACATTATTTTCCATTACATCTGACTATGTTTGAAAATGAGTCTGAATTCTAATTTCTCATGCGAGTTATCACACGAGAAATTTGGATTTTGATTCTGATTAGACATGTTAAATTTGTTCGGAGTTGGATTTTCTAATGTGTATGTTTCACTTGAGCAGTTTGGACAAATTTTCTGTGCAAATGTTGTATATTAAGCAGGGCATCCAGATTATTGTCAGTTAGACATTATTTTCCTTAAAACTGCAGGCCTTACATGTATACATAACATGTTACTCTGTCATTGGCAGAATCAGGCATTCTTCATAGAAAAGTAAACTTTTTTATCAGTCACATGATGTGTCACTTGATGTATCCTATATAAACAGAATACCTGCACTAAGTATTACAGTTATCCTAATAGGCACTTGTTTGGTATTAAGGTGGTGTTGTAGCCAGCTTAGGATGTAGTCTGAGCTATTGTTGTTATTTGTCATATTTTTCTTTTTGTTTATTTACAATGGCTACAGAAGAGGACAAAGCCAACTCAGAATTTTTGGGTTTTAGGCCTGAAGATATTGCAGCCTTTTGTGAGGATGAGGCAACTTCCTCCAAAGGGAGAGGAGTCAAGAAGTCAAAGTAACAAGAAAATAATGAGAAAAAATTGAAGTCTGTTGTGACTAAGGTACAAAAAGTGGCAAAATGCAAGCCTGTTATGGCAACCAGAAAAGATGAAAATGTCGGACAGTAGGTGTCCAGTCTCATAAACATTAACAACCTGTCTGTAACAGATATTGAACTTTTGAAGGAAAAATTGGGCCTAAATGAAATTGAAATGCAGCAAGTTACGATAGACGACAATGAAATTGATGACCTTTTTGGTGAACACCTACCTTAATTGCATGTAGAAGTTGAATATGAAGGGCCATATAGCAACATTGATGTTACCCCGGCAGATGTTGATACAGGTAGACCACTCAAGCAAATTTCTTTGCGTGGCAAAATAAATGAGGCATTGCTTGATGTTTTACAACCTGATTACAACCGTACTTCCACAAGCAATACTAGTAGTATATGGCAGCTACCCAAATTGAAAGCTCCCCAAAACAAAGATCCAATATCTAAATCCTTGGCAGAGTTGATTAATACTGAATACACGTCTTTGTGTGCAATGGATGAAATTGTACATAAGTACAAGATACCAAAAAACTGATAAGTTGTCAGTCAATACATTTGGAAAGACCTTAGCAAAGGAGTTCACTCTGATGACAAAGCCTTTAGGGATATACAGAACCTTGTTGCTGCAGGCATTATGCCATTTGTCCAGTTAGTAGATGTATTAAAGTCTTAGATTGCCACTAATGATGAAGCAAAACCCTAATTTCAGATGTTATTACTCTCATGGGTCAATTGCAATATCATGTATCACTCAGAAGGAGGTATATGATCCCACCACATTTAAAAAGGAAATATTCCACTCTTTGCATTATGCATACCCCAGTGCAAAAAAATCTAATAGCCCAACACCCGGGGCCCCTCTAATTCAGATTGGGTCCGTCCTGTATTCTAAGAGTAGTGCCCGTTGGGCTTGTCGACAAAAGATAATCCAATTTGTCAGAGAAAACTTGGATTGTGCTTATGAAATGCGGAAATGTATTTTCAAGATGTTGACATGCCTGCCATAACACAGCACAGTCTGATTAAAATCAGATCAACACTGCCATATATGAAGTGGAGATCTGACTTTAATCAATCTGTAACATGGCGTGTCATGCTGTAACATGGTGTTGTAATACTCCCAAAACCTCTGACATGGTCCTGTTTCGAGAAAAAAAACAATTTTCTGTAATCTTGGAAAATAGAAGAAAAAACCCACCACTTTCAGTATATGCCCGTTACATGTAGCACGTCTAAACAGTAAACAGTAAACATTCATGACTGGAGCTGATGTAAATCTATCCTTTGGGCAGTTTAAATAGAGATAATTAAAAAGCAGAGGTCATGTATAATCCTCCATTTCACATATTAATTGGCTGACAATAGCTAGTGAGATGGTTTGACAACTGTAGTGGGTGAGCCCATTTTGCTAATTTGCATAGGTACTACCAGGGCGTGGAACAACCCAATATAGGTAAATCAAAGAGATGCTAGATGTGTGTAAGAGAACAAAAGTTACATATTGCTATGAATGAGAATGTTTAAGCCATATGTATTATAGATTTTTGACAAATTTCTGAACAGCGGTGACTTTTCTTTGAAGTCGAATTTTACTTCATGTATAATACGCAAAGGATGATAATTTAAATTGTAACAATAATGTTTAAGTATGATTAATTTTTGAAGCCGATTTCGGCAGCAATTATCTGTCAGCAAAGCAAAAAATATAAGTTCAGAATTTCTAATTGACAAGAGTTTTACCAGCCCCTCCACAATAAGAGGGGGAGGGTATTTAATTCTTTGCACCTACTGCAAATAGATCAACATATGTCAACTTGGTTCTGACCAGGATTTGCTCAGAGAATGCAGCAGAGAAGTTTGCACACCAGGACTAACCAGTCTCTGGTGCGTGTAGTGATGAACACTAATGACACCTGCATTAGCTTGAAACCCCCTATTGAACCCTATTGAATTAATGCTTGAATTGTAGCAATGCAAAGTTTTGTGACAAATAATATTAAAAAAGGGGAAATTTTGGGCATATGGAAATCGGAGTCCGGGCTTGTGGAATTTTAGCCAGGGCTTTTTTTTAAGTCACCAGCCCTGGGCTTGTGTCTAAAAAAATTTTCTTTGAGCACTGATACCCCCATAACATTTATGCTTTTTGGAGGATGATGTGGCTCAATCCTATAGTGCCCAAGATATTTACAAGTATCAGTACCAGAATCCCAACAGAGGAAGGAGACCTGATTATACCCCCCCCCCACCCCCACAACAGGCACAAATTAAAATCCATAGAGGTATGTTCTGTGGGATAGCTAAAACACTGTTTTGCTATATGGAATGATTTCACTTGTGATCCATGGATTTTGCAAACAGTTTTGGGGTACAAAATAGAGTTTGATTCCATGCCTTTCCGGTCCTTTTTTTTAAAAAAGAAATTCCTTTTTCTGATGATCAAAGAATCATTATTGCTAAAAAAAATCAATGAACTTCTATACAAAGGAGCTATAGGAACCATATGGGAGAGTAATCAATTTGTTTCAAACATTTTTATTGTTCCTAAACCTAATGGGAAATTCTGGTCAATCATCAACCTGAAACAGTTGAATAAATTTGTTCATTATGAACATTTCAAGCAAGAAACATTTAAAATTGTTTTAGATATCATCCAGGAGAAAGATTTATTTACTGTTATTGATCTGAAGGCTGCTTACAGTAATATTCCAGTATATTCCAATACATATAGGCAATCAGAAGTTTCTAACGTTTATTTGGAATGGTCAACATTTTCAGTTTGTGTGTTTGCCTTTTCGGCTTTCCTCTGCTCCAACAGTTTTCACTAAGATCCTAAAACCCATTTATGCATGGTTCAGACAGCAGTGCATTAGGTGTTCCTGTTATATTGATGACTCATTGAATTTGGATGGTGACAGTCACATTTGCTTACAAAATACATGGACTATAATTGAGACATTAAAATCTCTTGGTTTTGCAATCAATCTAAAAAAATCAGTACTTATTCCATCTCAAAGAATTACATTTTTGGGTTTGTGTTAGACTCTCTGCAGTTTAAGGTTTTTCTTACTGAGGAAATTATTCATACTCTTGCCAAGAAGTTAATTGATAAAAAATGTGTTACAGTACGAGAGTTGGCATCATTTATTGGTAGGCTTATAAGTGCTTTTTATGCAGTCTTGGAAGTCCCAATGCACTTCAGGTATTAAAAACATGATAAAATATAAGAAGACATTGTAAAAACAAAAATTTTGATTATACAGTACAGTTATCTCCACAAAGTATCCAGGAACTGGAATGGTGGTACCTAAATCTTGAAGATAAGAATGGAAAATTGATCAGACAAAAGAAGATTGATTTTACTATTCAACCTGATGCATCACTGTCGGGGTGGGGAGCTTATGAAGTTGGTTCAGACAGATCAATCTCTGTTAGCTGAGAAAAGAGTGAGACCATTTTTTTCATCATCTTCGCTAACCACGGTTCTGATATGATAACCCTATCTACACCTTGGCATATCGAGCAGATATTTCTGTGCTTTGGGTAATAATAATAATAATAATGACTTTATTGAAAGAGGGTAACACAATTAGCTGAAGAACTAATCTACCTTGAGGCCCTCATACAAAGGAAGTTTATTTTAACTGCATCTCTGAAGCCACTAGATATATTGAGTTTGGAAGAAGGAAATAGAGTGGGCATTTCTAATCTCAACTGGAATACTATTCCAGAGCAAAGTTCCAGAGTATTGGACACTCTTATTGAATAATTCCTTACTTGGTTTGGGAATTTTATACTGTTTGGTAGACATTGATAGCAGGTGGGGAGCATTACCAGATAGGGTTGCATGTAACTCTTATGAAATAGTTTTCTTTGCCTTTCAGAGAGAAAATGTCTTATCCTACTGAGAAGCCATAAACTTGAATTAACTTTTTTACTGATGTGTTTGATATGTTCAGTCTATGATAGGTTATTATCTACCAAAACACCATGTAGTCTATCATGACAGACCATTTGCAAATTTTTATCCTTCAATATCAGACTTAGTTCATCACTATCAAGATTTGTTTGGTTTTTTTTGCCATGTTGATATAAGTAATATTTTAGTTTTACCAGTATTTACCACCATGCCATTGCATTTGCACTAGTTGTCCAGTTTGTTCAGGGCATCCTGTAAAGAAATTTCCAGTTCATGCTTTGTGTTTTGGATATCTGACAATGTTGTGTCATCTGCATAAAGATCTGTAGATGATATTGAGTCCCTTAGTAAAAGCGATAGGTCATTAATAAACAGTATAAACAATAATGGACCTAGAGTTGAACCTTTTGGTACTCTATATCTCATTGTTCCAGGTTCAGACAGAACATTATTTATATAAACATGTTGTGTTCTCTCACTTAAGTATGAAGTAAACCATCTATTTATGCTTTCATTACATTGGTAAATTTTCAGTTTCTTCAAAAGGATTTCATGATCCACTATGTCAAAAGCTTTTCTGAAATCTACAAAATACAGATCCTATTATTTTACCTTGATCATGTGCTTGCAGCCATTTATCATTTAGGGAGATCAAGGAAGTCTCACTTCAATGTTTCTGTCTAAAGCCTGATTGATTCGGGTGTAACAGCAAGTGTTTGGTTAAATATGACATGAATGAGTCATGGACATGTTTTTCAATCAATTTTGACAAGTTTGGTAGTATTGAAATTGGCCAGTAGTTTTCAGCATCATCCTTAGAACCAGATTTATGAATAGGCATTACTTTTGCTGTTTTCCATATTTTGGGGACAGATGAGGCTGCAATGCTTAAATTTATTATGAATGTTATGCTATCAGAAATAGCTGAGGAAGAAGTTTTCATGAGTTGTGGACCAATCTGATCAAGTCCTGTAGCTTTCTTGGTATCAAGTTCACTGAAACATTTTTTAACAAAGTTTTTTGATACTGGTGGGATAAAGAAACACCTTAGGGCTTTAACTTTGTGGTAATGTTGGTGAAATAATCATTGAAAACATTTGTAGTGTCAGTCTCATCAGTGACTATGGTGTCATTTACCCGAAGTGAGTGAAGTTTATTTGTCTGATCTTTATGTGTTCCCCCAATGAGTTCATTAAAGACTTTCTAAATGGAGTTTGTGTTGCTCTTTTTGTTTTCAAGCATTGATTGATAATAATTTTTTTTAGCTTTTTTAATCATACTTGTTATTTTATTTCTCCATACTTGATATTGTGCATGGTTTCCCATAGCTTGAATTGGTCATAGCATCTAGGATTTCAGAGGTAAATCAATTAGGCTGGATTTCATACTTTCTCAATGTATTTTCGGTGGTGCATGCTTAGAGACTACATCGATAAATAAGTCAGTCCACACCCTCAGAGCTCCATCGATGTCATCAAACTTTTGGATTATATTCCATGGAACTTCATATAGGTCATCGAGAAATTGTTCTTCATTAAAATTTCTGAATGATTTGTAAGTGATAGTTTTGTGTGTATTGTTCCTATTTCTCTTGCATTTAACCTTTCTTGTCAACAATGTAGGATAGTGGTCACCAAACACAACATTCAGTACATTAACATAAGCCACATTGTCTGGTAGGTTGGTATAAATGTGATCAATAAGATTGCTTGATATTTCTGTTACCCTTGTGGGTTTATTTACCAGCTGGACTAGGCCTAAAGATTCAGTAAATTGCATCCAGTTGTTCCTAATCTGAGTATTGAATAGGACCTTATTTACAACGCTCATGTTTCTTTCTCCTGTGGAAGAATACTTTTCATTTGTTTCAAAAAGTTATCATTCCAAATTGCTTTAGAGGAAGGTGGCCTATCAATGAAACCAACTAAGAATGATTTTTGCATTATTTTGAGAAATTTCCACCCAGATAACTCTCAATTTCATGTGACTCCAAGTTGGGTCGCCTTTCTGCATTTACATCTTCCCTAATGTATACAACAAGACCTTCCCCCTGCTGTCTCTCTGTCCCTGCATAATGGTTTATTTGTAGCCTTCACAGTGAAATAGATCATCATTGTTTTTATCATTTAATTTTGTTTCAGTGAGTCCAAAAACATATATTTTCCTTGGAAGACAGCATTAACTTAATCTGGTCTTTTTTTCCCCACTATACCTTGTTCATTTAAGTGACCTATGTTAAAACCTTTTGTATTTAGTTTCATATCAATTATATGTATGTCATCATGCAGTGGGGTTACTCACTGAGATTATATCCACACAACTTTTATCATTTTGACATCCTATTTCCATATTTAAATGTTCATATATATTTGCATCTGCAAAGTCACATAGAAACCCTGAAAATCCATTAACTTTTGCATTTACCATAGTGTCCATTGAATGGTTGGAGGCAGTAGTCTCACTCGGTACGTTTAGATTTGTTATAAATGAAGCATTGTGATTCTCCTCTTTGCCAGCTTTGTAGTATGTATAATACATTGATTCACAGAGTCTTTGTTTGTGTCCAAACTTATGGCATCTGAAACACTCAGTCTGTTTTCCATGATGGCAATTTTTTATGCCTTACAAGCTTTTTATTTAGATCATAAAAATGTACATATTGAGATCCAGTCTGACAATACCTGTGCTATCTCATATATTAATGATATGGATGGAATGGCATCTATTAAATTGTATCAGCTAACTAGACAGATTTGGGAATGGGAATGGTGCTTGGAAAGGAATATATTCATTTCAGCGGTCCATATTATTGGTAAACATAATATACACTGTCGGGCAGATTTTCTGTCCAGGAATTTTTCTCTGACTCCACTGAATTGATGATAAAGAGAGAAGTTTGTCAAAGACTGTGCACACAGACATTTGTTCCTGATATTGATCTTTTTGCATCTTATTAAACTGTCAATTAAAGAAGTTTGTTTCATGGTTTCCAGAACCAGGTGCTTTTAAAACTGATGCCTTTTCTTTGTCTTGGCATGATTCAAATCCCATTCATTTTTCCTCCTTTTAATCTTATTGGGAAAATATTGAATAAAATAGTTGCTGATCATATTAGTACAGCACTCTTAATTGTTCCACATTAGACATCACAATCCTGTTTTCCTTTATTCTTGTTATGTTTGATTTCACATCCAACAACAGCTGTGGACATCATTACCAAGTCATGGAGACACGAACAAATAAACAATATCATTTGGCATGGAAAAAATGGAATTTTTGGTGTAAGATCAGGAAAATTCATCCCAATTGTGTCTCTGAGGTAACAGTAATTTCATACTTGGATTATTTGGTCAGTGATGGTAAGTCTTATAGTGTCATCAATACTCACAAGGCAATATGACATATTACTTTGAGAATGTTTGATAATGCATGGTGCATCAACCTTTGCTGATTACTAGTAGATACTTGAAGGGGCTGTTTAACAGAAGTTCACCAAAACCAAGATACTTGGACACTTGGGATGTAAGCCCAGTCTTGAAAATACCCGTGTACCCTTTTTCCTTTGGAAACTATCTTTGAGGTTATTAACAGTGAAGCTGGTTGTTCTCATTTCTTTATCTACAGCTCAAAGAGCACAACTCTAAAATCTTTGAATTTATGTAATATGACTTGAATGGCAGATATTATTTATTTTCTGTATTATACATTTCCATATAATATCAGTGTTTAAATAATGAGTATTTTTACCAAAATGGGGAGGGGGAATCAATCATTATTTATAAAATTCCATTCTTCCAAATCTTTTGCTTCTTATTATCAGGCATGTTATACCTGACCCTTTTGTTGTTACTGTAAGTGTTGCTGTGAATAGTGTGAAACAGTATCATTATAATTATGTTGATTATTATTATTATTATTATTTGCTGCCAGAAGAAAAAAAATAATTGTCAGTTCTTTTCATACTAAATAAAAACTTTGAAATGAAAATAAATTGTTTTTTCTTTAAGAGAGATCTATCGCATTCTGCCAGTATTCTTTCCAGAATTATGCTTCATGAATTTTGTTTTATAAAAAAGAAATCAAATAATGAAATCAGATGAAATGTAGTTTTCCACAACAGAGACCTAATCTGGTACCAAGACCTTAACAGCAATATGCACACAACATATTTGAGGTGTTAGAACACAAAATTATCATAGCAGCCTTGTCTCCAAACAGACTCCATTTTTAAGCTTGAATCATCACTATTTAGCTTGTTAATTTGGGAAATTTCATTGCAAGCAGTACCAATACATGTATGCAACTGATCCTTGAACCCCAGAGATAATTTAAAATCATGGGAGTTAAACTGTTGGTGAATTAAATTCAAGACCATGTTGGATTTTGCCAGTTTATGGGACAGCCGTTTGGCAGCCATGTACTGTTGCTGCAGTTTTTCCTTAAGATTTAAATACATCAAATGATATGATTTTGTAATCTTGCTTCACATAATCATTAAGATGAAAACTTTGCAGATCATTATTATTTACTGCTGCACCTGCCAAACTGCAGTTAGTGATGCAGTGTTGTCAGTTATCAACAGTATGGTGATGAAATTATAAAATTACATACACACTTGTTAATCTTATTTCAGTTGTTAAGAGGTTGATTACACCACTCCCTTGATAACTTGTGCCCTAGTGTAACTCGCGTACCGACTTATAATGCGGGGTCATGTGTGGACCCATTTTTAAACTAGAAAATACAAAAAATATTAGCTCTATTTGTTGAAATCTAAGAAAATCAAGATCAAAATTGGTAAATGAGACATTGATGTGTTGCTCGTTTTATCATTGAAAACAGTAGATTGGACCTTAAAATTTTAATCAGCATTATGAAATTATCAGCTTTTAATAAGAAGTCATATATTTTGTTACATGTTCTTTCCAAATGACCTGATATTTAAAAAAAATTTTATCAATGAAAATGTCACTTACTCATGCTGATTACCTAGATAAATATTTTTTTTTATCATGTGAAATTTGTTTTAGTTCTACAATTTAGTTTGGTTTAAGTGTAATCATCATAAATGCAGTGTGCCCTCTTGTATTCAAACATAAAATGTGTCAATCAACCATGACAGCTATGTCCATGAGTGTTTCACTGAGAACTATGTTTTGATATCTGACTTAAGGAAGTATTTGTTGTATGGTTGCACTTAACTAAATGCTGACCTCCTTTGTATTATCATCATGTTAATAATGTCTTTTGTATCAAATAAACTAGGTTGAATAAAAGAAGAGTTAAAAGGCATGCATATCCTACCTGCGAAAGATCTAGCGACCCTGGTCGTTAATCAGTTGAACTCAATCCAAATGATGGATCGAACACAGTTATAAATATTATTGTTTATGTAATATAATTAAACTACCTTAAATTAACCTACTCATTCATAAATGTGATCAAAGACAGCAAGGCCACCAAGCAAAATGAATACTTTCTCAAATAAAGAACTTTGTTTTGAGATAGGATGATTGTGGAGAAGTGAGTTTCAGAGATTTCCTGAATTGGCACTTTGAGATATCTTCAAGGATGAGAAGTATCAATAATATTTGCAAAGAAATCAGGGCATCAGTATTTTACTAATTGAGCAATGCAAAAATTTAGTTTCAGTGTAGACAATTGTTTTATGAAATAGGTGTTTGCTAGTTTTTGGGAAAAGTTATCTTGTTTCTTGGTGTATCAACAGTTAGTCTGGTCCTTATTTCATAGATTCCCTGCTTCGAACTTTTGTGAAGCATGAAACCAGACTAATCAATAACAACAAAAGCAATGACATAATACACAAATGTTCTCGTTTACACGTGAATGTTGTTTGAAACTGGTTGGAAGAGTGTTAAGAATCTGTCAGATATTGGGCGTCTTGAAAATAAATGTAATTTATACAGAACAACAACAACTTCATTAAAATAAATGTAATTTATACAGAACAACAACAACTTCATTAGAAAAAGCACTTTATTGACAAGTGTTCTCAACATGATTATAAAACCAGTTACCACTAAGCAGTACATTTACCCTCCCTCCTCATTCTGCAGTTTGCTCGATGTCCAGCGGAGATGGATCACTTATATTTTGGTGGTCCCTTTGTAACTTGAACCCTTGTTTATAGTGCGGTCTGTGTTTTTGGACCCCATTGTGTGCGAGTTATCGAGGGAGAGGTGTATCTAATTCTTTTCATTCTGCAAGCCATTCTGTTTCAAAGGTCTTAATGTATTGCCCTTTTTTGTATTTAAAGATTTAAAGTACCAATCACTTGACACATTACATAGCCCTTTGAAAATGGATAGTAAAACTAAAATTCAGAATTTCTTTAAAGGATGATCATGAATAACACTTTGAGATGTTTTTAAGATTTGTTGAAGTGATTTGCCAATGTTGAACTCAAAAAATGAAATGCATTTGCCACACAGGTAAATAGTCAAATTTTTTTTGTCTGGGGTATATAGCATATGCTGCTGTAATCTATTTCAGTGGATGGTACCTAAAAGCAGGGGAGGATGCAGGATTGTATTCTGAGAGGATTTATTTAGAAGATGTGGTTCAGTGTAATTTAAATGGCTAACATTCTTGTTATTCACCTAATACCATAGTATAGGATTTTAACAGATGGGAGGGGGAATTTAACCAGAGGTCTCACTAGGATTTTAAAACTAGGAGTTCAGGACTCCTGTTTTGGTATGTGCTTCATTTAAAAGAGAGAGTTTAACAGCTAATGAAATATATTTTGTATACAAAGTGCTATTACAAAAGAAATTGAACAGAATATCAGTTTATCATGGTAATCCATTAAGAAGTTTCATTTTAACAAACTTTAAAATGTTATGATAGAAGGTACTGCTATATTGTGGAAGTATCTAAAATAATGATCAACTTCGATAAATACTGTTTCAAACTATTATCATAAATATTTCAAAGAATTAGGACTTGTAATTTATTCCTTCTTTGTTTCCTCTGATTTATTCACAGATTTTAAAGGCCCCCATTGAAACTGTATGGTTAACACCGAACAAGCTTGAGTATATGTAATGAGTTATCTAAAAAGTGTACATAAGTAAAATGAGATGCACGGCTCAGACTTTTTTAACTAACACACAGGATCACCAAAATAATATTTTTACTGATCTTGTCAAAATTTCACTGGTCCTTCAAGCATCAAACAGAAGCAAGGTTTGTTTCTAATTCAGCATTTATCATTCATTAACATTAGCTCAAAACAATAACTGTATTTCACCAGAGAGATTAAATAGTGAAATAACTCATGCACTTTAATGTTTCTCCAAATACTCAGTGCAGAAAGTGGACAACATAACAACCTCTCTGGGTCATACTTTATCCATTAGTGTTCATTTTCCCATTATTTCTGGGTATACTTTCTATGTTGCTTGTATTGATCATATATGCGATCATGCTCTTTCTTATCAAATTTCTGCCATTTCAGACTGCAGTCAGTGCTAGCCCCAGACCCCATATACCGTTTGTTTTCATTAGCGAAATCAGTGGTTAGTTTTAATGTGCTCAAAGACAGTTTTGGCAATAGTCACTATAATTTACTTTATGCATGATGTAACACCTGTACATTTGTGCATTTATTGTTATAGAATGCATGCAGTATAATAATTAGAAATAATTGAAAATCATTATTATTATTTATATATATAAATACTAGATGTTTTTTCTCATGTGAGAAACCTCACAAAAATATGCATAAATGAACTAAAATCAGCCTCATTTTCACTGGATTTGAATATGAACTTGAAAGTCTCTTTATGGCTGCTAAATGGTAAATTTTATGATAGGAAACCTCTTGTTTCATTTTTGTAAAAAAACATATTTATCAAATACAAATCAAATGCTAGTCTTGTTTTTTTTTTATATCTAATATCACTTATTGCTAATACACCACTCCCTCGATAACTTGTGCACAGTGGGATCCAAAAACATTGACGGTGTTATAAGCGAGGGTGTGAGTTATTGAGGGACCTATAACAAACAACAAAACTAACAAAGGGATCGATGTAGAGGCAAAAGGGGGGTGGGGTGGGTTGGCAAGTTACAGTGTTGAATACTCAATTAATAATCGTGCTAAGATTAACTGTGAATAAATACCTCTTCATAGCAGTGTACTTTGTTTACTTTTTTCCTCACAGAGTAACATTAATTTCAGGATAACTTACAGTATATTGAGGAGGTCATCAAAACATTATTCCACATGGTTTCCATTTGCTTAACACATGTACAACTTCGCACATTGTGTACTACGTCACTAATTTTTGTGTTGAATTGGATAAATTCTAGTTTTATTGTTTGATCCAAAGTAGACTTTTTTATACAAAAGATCGACACTCATTTCGAAAAAACAATGTCGATCGAACGATAGGTAGATTTGATTGTGGTAAAAGTAAAATGAAAAAAAAAATAAATTCACAAGGGTTAACCATTACCAACATGAATTTAATGGGTCTACAAATTTAAAACAACGTAAAGTAGAACATGATAATACTTGCAGTTTGTGACACGTTTGACAAATATCACTTCACATTTTGAAAACATCTGTTAATTTTTTTCTATTGCTCTTTCATTTCTCTGCCGCCTCTGTGTATTGTTCACGGATGATTATCTCTCTGAGCTGGTATGGATAATTACCTGCGGTTTCCTGATTCGTTGAGCATATCTCTCCCAACAATGAATTTTGTTTAATTCTGTGTCGGCGCTGGAATCTCCAAAGCCATCCATGGCTTGCCCTAAAATGAGATTCATTCTCCATACTTTTTGCCATTTTTTCTGCTTGGGCCTTGAGAATTGTTCCAGCGATGGGAACACCTTGTTCATGTTGCTGTGTGAACCATGCGTACACAGCATCATCTAATTCAGTATTGTTTGCAGTCTGTGCTCGTTTTCGTTTGATCCCATCATCTGAATCAACATTATGTAAATAATCCCGAAGTTTCTGCTTATCCTTAAGCCAACCTCTAAATGTCGACTCAGCAATTTTTTAGTTCATTGCAAACGTTGGATCTTGCTTCGCCATTATGAACCCTATCTATGATGCACAGCTTTTCAGTCACTGAGTACACCTTTCGCTTACTTCCTTTGCTCTCCATGGTCACATTTACAAATGATTAGGATACATTACTGATATTATATACTTTAATGATGTTAAGTACATAAAAATGTGAAACCATTTTCGATTGGTCAAATAAAATGAATTTTGAGAACAGTAATGACCACAAGAACGTATGCTGCTATTGGCATGCCTTTGAGTTTTTTTTAATTTTACTTCCTGTGCTTGATTTGATACAGAAGACATATTCAGAGTGATAAAACAACACAGGTCTCTTTTAATTGATTTTTTTAATGCAACAAACATTTCCCCAAGTTGTTGATCAAAACGAAGCCGGCATGTAATTAGGTTCTCACAGAAGTACTCACAGGTTTCGATGTGACAGTCAATTGACTCTTTTCATGTTTTCATAGAAGAGAATATGTTGTGATTATAGTGTTTACATTGAAGCAAAATTAAGGGATTAGAATGTGAATTTCACATAGCAAGACATTTAATTGGTGTTTATTTCATTCTCTGTTGCGACCTGTTAGCATTTACCAGAATTTTTCGTTGATCGCTGTTTCACCAGACTGTTTATTTACAGAGTATTGACAACTATTTCTCTCTCAAAAAAACCCAACATAATATGTGATATCTTATTAGAACTTGCAAATTTCACAATATGGATTCTATCTTTACGGGCAATAATCACCATTTCCTATGATAAAACGAGCTATGTATCAAGGTTCAGTTTACCAATTTACCAATTTTTATCACGATTTTTTTCACGTTCAGCACATTTTAAAATATATTTTCTTTGGAAAAAAAATTGGGAGCCATGCCGGACACCGCATTATAAGCGGGTTTGCGAGTTATTCGGGCGCAAGTTATCGAGGGAGTGGTGTATGAGGAACCATTTGGTCACATGAACAAAATCTTCATATTAACAATGGTGATTTTCAGATCAGCAGACTTACTACCTGACTCCAGGGGCCTAAGTGGTTAGAGCATCCACCTCTGATGTGGGAGGTCATGGGTTCGAACCCCAGGCCGAGTCAGACCAAAGACTTATAAAAATGGTTCTAGTAGGTGCCTTGCTCCAGGTGCTCAGCATTAAAAGGTTAATGTTATGACTGGTTGGCCTGGTGTCAGGATATTGTGACTGGGTGGGACATGATGTCACATATCTGCTAGACATCTCTATAAACTGCCACACTGCAGATATTGTTGCAATATGACTCAGCTACATTAAAAATCCCAAAACATGCATGCACACAGACACACACACAGACTTGCTGACATTAGCAAAGTCTTGCTCATGTGAGAAAAACCTTGATCATATTAACAATTCCATATGAAAAAGTGAGATTCAACTATTTTCCATATTTAATTCCATATTTAACAAGTTTTCTTGGAGTTGTATATATATCGCACACCAAAACTGTAGCCTTCTGCACATGAGATTCTCAGGTAAGATCTAACTCAGGTTAGTCTCATGTGCATTTTAACATGCAAATTAGGTAGAACTCACGTGAGCAATTTAATAAGAAAATCACATGTACAGAAATTGTTAACATGAGCAAGATCATGCTCATGTGAGCAAGTCTGTTCATGTGAAAATGGCATGCTTATGAGCAAGATCTTGCTCATGTGAGCAAGTCTGCTTATGTGAAAATTACATGCACATGACCAAGAACAACAAAAAACAACTATAGTATTTAGTTTTTATTGAATACATACCGGTTCATCTTTTACAAGAATTAAACAGAATAAGATCATGTTCAAATCTAGTAATCATAAGCATATTCGAGTGCAATTATTGATCTTTTAATAAGGTTTCTCACACGAGAAAAATGACAGCTAGTGCATGTATGTATGTATGTATGCAGCTATGTATGTATGTATGTATGTATGTATGTGTTATATTTAATACATCACATTCATTCTACAAACTTTAAGGTCATAATGAAAGATACTGCAGGAAATTTTGCTTCACATGAAGATCATTCTTCACTGGTCCAGAAAATTCAAAGCAAACAAAATGTGTAATTAACATCACTGCTTCTGAATTTCATCATGGATACATTCATATGCCAGTCTGCAACAATATTTTCACTTGGAGATTGTTCTCATTGAATTGATGCACTTCCTGTTGACCACTGAATATAAGTTAGCAGGCTCTGTTTTGAACTATTGAAAAATGAAACCTATAATGGAAATGAAAAAGTTGGTACAAGTGTTTTTCTGATCACGGCATTTGAGATATTCTGTAAAGTGGATTTTTGTAAATTCATTTGACAAGGTAAAGGCAAAATACATAATTGTTGTTTGGATTAGATGGCACTTTTAACAAAGTGTCTATCTCACACTGTGAAAATAGGGACCAACCGTCTTCCCAAGGACACACTTAGGCAGCCGACCTGACCTGAAAATGTATCCCTTGGACTATGAGTCTAATTGGTCTACCAATAGAGCTACCATTGTTCAGTAGCAAACATATAAACTGCACTGTTGATGAGATACCTGCAAGTCACACATAGCATATTCCAAATTTGACTACTTCTGGATGAAGATGCCAATGGGTACCTGGGTACTCTCCCATTGATAATAACCTGGGCAATAAAATGAACAACCGGGTAACTGTTAAAAATCAGTTTTCCAAGTTAAGATCGAGACAGACTAATGATTTCAGTTTGAGGCTCGTGTCATGTACGCATTTATTCATCATCATAGGGGCTCATATGGTTGCATACAATTTACTTGTCATGTACTATATACAATCCTTTCTCGCGCGACCTATTTAAGAATCAACACTAATATTTCAAGCTCGACGGTCCTAACTTCGTGCCTGTCCATGGTTCGTGTGCCAATTTAATCACGACTTAAACACTCTTGTTTTGATACCCTGATGACAGTAGCTGGGTCAATACCTATCGTCAAAAGTGACAGTAAGTACTGATTAAAAAATATTTAACAAAATAAAATTTAAATACATACTATAATTCAAATAAAAGAAAGCACAATATAAATGTCCGGTTTAACTAATGCATTGCCTCCAGTTTGTGGCCCTGGAGCGAGTGTTAGCTGTTCAAGTCAGGGCCGTTGTTCAGATGTTTGTTTACTGGACCCATTTTATTAGCGAGAAACCCCAAGACATTTTTTTTGTCACAGCAAAGGCAACACAAATTCTTGGTTACCATAACATGCACTTCTTATAGCATGTTAGGACAAAATGAACAAAATGGACAACTATACAGACTGAAATTTTTCACTGAAATATTAAATATAAAGGGAAAAAAACCTTTGTTATTTAATAGCATTGAGAAAAAAAATCAAATAAAAACTCACCACGTGTGTAAATGTGATAACTTCTGCATAAATTTTACGTCAAACAGTTCCAAGAAAACAGACAGGTTCATGAATGTGACACCACTTGCCCTAGATTCATTCTGATATGATACTACACACACAGCAGACCAGCCTAAATTAAAAAAAAACAAAAAAAACCCTAGATTTATCGATGTGACTGATGGATGTTATTTGACTGAAAAATGTTAGAGAAGAGGGATTTTGTTAAACTTAAAAACATGTTGCACTGGATCATCGTTATGGGACAAACCATGGCAGGTCAAGGATAATACAACAATCATCATTTGTGGACTTTACGACTATTCGCAAAAGTTACTGTAGACTAGTTGAAGTGAGTGTTATGCATAAATAATTTATCAATTTCTTTTGTGTCTGTTCTCGTCCTTACTACTAATCCACATGAATTTAGCCGATTTGTGACAAAATTTTTACCGAGTGGCCGAGTGGTCTAAAGCACTGTCTGTTACGGATCATTGCCATCTCACCTCTGTCTGCGTGGGTTCGAGTCTCGGATTCAGCCAACGTAAATATGTGAGAAAGCTTGCCAGTAGCTTCTCTTGGGTCGGTGGTTCTTTCCGGGGTTTTCCCGGGTTCTTCCTCCACCAATAATACTGGCCGCCATGTATAGCCTATTGTGTACTGAAAAATGGCGTTAAGCCCTACAACAACAACAACAACAACAACAAAATTTTTAACTACAGATCCAGGTAAGTAGCAAAATTGAATGTACGTTTTTCATACAATTTTCTGTAATTATGGCATTTAATATATACTCTTTTATGCTCAGATTTTGCTTTTTTGCCACTTATATTAGTAATAATTATGCTTATACCTTTGTGGGGGGGTTGGCACATGTGAACCTACAACAAAGCAGTTCAGTTCACATTTAATACAATTTGCTTTTGACTGTGTACCCTGGTAACCGATTGTTAGGACTGATGGGTATCCGGCAGAAATTTCCCAAAAGTTTGACATCTCTATTTCCGGAACAGTCCTCAGGGAGATTTATCCTAAACTTTTAGGATTCATTTTTCCAAAATATGTACATTTGCAGTATATAAAGAAATTCAAGGTCTGGTTTCCAATTTTTATTTTAAAAAAAAAAAAAAAAAACTTATTGGGGTCAAATTTTAGAGTCTGAAATGCATAGGTATCATGTGTATTACGTCAAACAATTTGAAGTATCTTATACATACCATTTATTGGAGTTGAAATTTCCTCTGGCATGGCAATGGGGTTTTGTCTGACTTTTTCCTGTTGCTGTTGATGTTTTGCACTTCTTTCAAATGATTGCTAACTTTGTTGATTACAATTTTGTGACCTTCAAGAGGTTCAGTCTGTAAAAAGAACATCAGAGATTAGTATAATTGATCATTTTTTATCTATGCAGAACAGAAAGAATGCACTGAAATGGGAAAACGATTTGATTCACAAAAGAATCCAAGTATATATAAGCATTAAGAAAAGCTGTAATCCTTATCCAATTGGATCTTTATTTTAAATCTACCAATCAAAGAGACTTAACAGACAATGCAAATGTCTTTTAGGAATGAAATCATTAATTAAGCTACTGCATTTGGTTCTCAGTCACGTATCCTGAACTTGCTCCACCCAATCAGCAATAAAATAATACGAAGAACATTTATGTTTGTCCAAATTCAGATAGGATTTAAAATTCTGAGTGGCTGGTTACTAATTGTTTCAATCAGTAACGCAAGTGCTCCCCACAGAGGCATCTGGAGAATTATTGGGGGTGGGGGTGCAGGCAGACATGGTTGCACAGTTGAATTGTGGAAGGCATAATAAGTTTTGAGACAGTGTTGTTCAACACAAAGGAGGTAGAGTACATGGAGTATTCAGATGATCGTGTGGTGCAGATATCATTTTTAGCAGCAAGCGATTAATTATATCTTAAGTAAAATCTGAAGCAAAACTTTGGCTTATTTTTAGACTACCAAATTTATGCTTATACTTATAATGTTGATGATTCAGTCTATTCACTTCGATTATTCCATATGTGAAAATTGTAAAAGAAATGAGTAAATGTAACTTACCTCTTTCTCAGCAAAGAACCAGTCCTTCATAATCCTTGAATCTTCTAATATGTGTCTCAAACTCATGTCAGTGTCTTCTGTTTCATACTGTCTTCTGTTTCATACTGGACATTAACATCAGTACCGACGTGGACATTACTAGATGTTGATATTGGTTTCTTTTTTTGTTAACAATGTCCACACACTTGTGGTCATAGAAATATGTAAGAGCAAACATGTTGCAGGAGAATATTAAAATAGCTTTGCACCTAAACAGCGTGGTCCTTGCTAAGTGAACATGGCCCATGCACAAATTTCTGTCTGTTTGGTTTTAAAGTGCTATTCTGTGTACGCTGTAGGTCAGCATGCAGTATACTTTTATTATTTTATACTAATATACGACTGACAATTAAATTTTAAGTAAGGATACGAGCCCCTGTGGTTTTACACTTCATTGTTCATATTTACTCAGGTATTTTTTAATGTTATATTTTATATATCAAATGAATGGTATTTTTATTATCAGATGTTTCATAAAAACTGAGCTATAAGTAATTCATATCATTGCTAAGTTAATTAATATAGCCGTATTTAATTTTTTTGTTTTTACAGGAGCTTGGGCTGAACCATGCCCCATAGGACACTCTAATGGTTCTAACAAGCCGATTCTTCTACCGTGTACTTGATAACCTGGTCACAGACAAGTTAACAGAAATGTCAGTGATTTGTCTCGTGGTTATTTCAGTAGCAAACTTCTTTTATAAACTTTTAAATGACACGATCAGAACATTCAAAATGTTGCAAATAAAAAAGATTTTTCATTGCCAAGAATATACATGTGCAAAGAGTGCGAAACAGCTACACAATCAAACATGACAGGATTAGGCAGTTTCTTATGGATTTATTAAATTTTATGTACAGTACATATCGTTCCATGGCAATGGTAATTTAGTTTTGGCAATAGTGAATCCACTGACAGCTAATAGAGAAGCTGGATTCGCATTTCCATACAATAAAGTCACCGAAAAAAAGACTAACGGAGGACATCATTGCCTGTAACAAGACAAATTACTCAGTTCAGTCAGTATAAGATTTTATTGACTTTTGTGCAAAAGTTAGGCATGGAAGAAAATGATGTAGTATATGTAGTTCTCCAAATCTTCTGGAAAAGGGCTTGAGAGTTTATTAAGCCAGATGGACTGTGCATCAGTGTTTATTTTTTCCAGATATGTGGCTATATATTTGTTTTACAATTTTATAGTGGAGTTTGAGAAGTTTTATAAATTCTGAATAAAGGGGTTGCATAATATGTTTATTTTATGTAGCATTCATTTTGGAGCAAAAGGTTTATTTCCTTTTTCTATTTGTAAACTGCATATTTTTGGGAGAGAAACATTTCACCTTTTTATGGATTACTGAATTAAACATCAACCACGAACAGTTATGCAAGGTATTAACTCTATTCTTTGACAGCTGTTAAAGTTTAATGGGTAGTCTGGTTATAGGAGACCTCAATGCTGAATTGTTTCATTTTATGAACAGTGAAATGAACATTAATATGTTCAAATACAAGGAGACTGTTGGGTCAAAATAAGACTAAAACTCACTGTGAGAAAATAAATTGACATATGTTTTAAAATAAAAAAAAACAAACAAAGCAACAGCAAGTGTAAAATAGAAATGATGTCTGTTTGATAATAATCGGGATGCTTGATATTCAACATCTGCAAAAAATATTTAAGTCCAAATTGCTCATGTGATAACTCACGTGAGAAAATCCAACTTTGAATAAATTTGAGATAAGTGTTTAATCAGAATCAAAGTCCAAGTTTCTCATGTGATAACTCACATGAGAAATTAGAATTCTACCTTATTTTCAAGCATGGTTATATGTAATGGTAAAGAATGTTGTACTTTCTCATGTGAAAATTAAAATTCTCATGTGAGCAAAATCTGCACATGTGTAAATCAGGTTAGTTTTTCCTTGGCTCACAAGCTCAAACAAACTGCGCACATGAGCATGCAAAATCTACCCAATTTGCATACATTTCTAACAAGGTTCTCAGATTTTTCTGTATGGGATTTAATGACATTAAACTGGATGGTTTTTGATGCCATTCCTTTTGTAGTTTTCTGTGACGTCATAAAACTGCATTCTTTATTTGGAAACATTATTTTTGCAGTTTTTCTGTGGTATTTTATGATCTCAGTTAACTGGAATATTAATGTGATCAGTTTTCTGTAGTTTCTTGTGTCATCATAAAACTGGTTACTTCATTTACATATTTCAGCCAATTTCACTACTTTATCACTGCATTTGAACTGCAGTTTTACTGACAACTGCTAAAAATACTGCTATATGCAAATTTTTTAACATTTATTAGTTTAATTGCTATTTAACTGGAATTTAACTGGTATGAAAGAAACTGGTATAAAACTGCAATTATACTGCTGTTCTTTTTGTTAAGGGTAAATGATAGGTTATAAAGTGGTTCTGTTGTTAAAGTGATATAAGTGTTACAAGCAACACTATCTTCAGAAGTGCTTGTGATTGTTTTTAAATACTTGCATCTTGGACTGGGAGCTTGACATTTTAAAGGCAAGTGACTGCAGAAATTGTTGTTACAATCACTTGAATGTTTGTCTGTTTTTTGGCTTTAGAACAAATAGAGCCTGTTGAATCAATCACATTAAATTTTCATGGGGAGTCATGTAACTGTAGAACCTCCATCCATATATACAAATTCCATCCTCCCATAAGATGAAAAGTTCTAGAACGTTCAGAACTATAGTGATCACAGAACCAGTCTGCTTTCCATGTCATAGACCCAGTAATCCTCATTTTTATGAATGGCATATTGAATTGGTTGGAATTTTCATGCTTTACCAAAATACTGCCTTTGTTCATATCTAGGATGCATTTCTAACATCTAGATATAAGTTTCTATATTGTTAGAGTGCTATACCTGCAAGTCCATTGCACATATGATTATAGTTGTTGCTCGCTTTTGAGATGTTAGGACATTTGTATTCTGTTTTTCAGCAATACCCTTACATTATCCTTCCTTTGTCAGTGATAATCTATTATTGTGCCTATTTGTATCGTGATTCAATTATAGTCATTATTTCTGGACTCTTTGGATAATCTCCTTATTCATCTCTGGTTTTGTTTGTGACCTCCATTTCAGGCTACATTTAATTTGAGATCATTTGATTTATGATGATTCATTGACTATAGTGACATTTAGACTGTCTTTAGGGGGTCACACAACAGCATAATCTTCTATTAGTGTGTTCATGTAGTGACACACCTTTTATTTATAAATATTGTATAATTATTTTGTGTTTTGTTGAGTTCAGAATGTTTATTTACATCAGTACTCGGTTAAGTATTATTGATGATAATCGTTAACAACAGGTCACACACCATTCATTATTTCTATAGTGAATTTGGATCACTCCACCCCTTTTTTTAATCATTATAATAATATTGTATTATTGCTGGATTTGCAACATTTATGGTCATCTCATGTAAAGTATTGCTGATCTTGCATCATGTTTGATCACAGGACTTGCACCACTTTTCATTGTCATTATTACCATGTGGACAGGTAAAGCATTGCTGATATTAGATAGCAAGTCTCACACCATCCAATTATATTATAATAAATGTTCTTGAGTATTGTTCATTGTTTTCAGATTATTTGTTTGTAGCTGTGTCAAGTTTGAGTGTAGGAAAATGTGCACATAAAAGGCTTCACGAGATACATGTCATATCCATCTTGTGCATACTAATTGTCAAGGGACAGATGGGTGTCCATTCTACTGTTTATGGTTGGATGAGGTCTGGGACCTTGCTGAAAGTACATGAACTTATAAGTGGAGGAGGAAAGGACCAATTACAGGAGTATATAGGGCCAGTCTCTGTGGACATGTGGTCTTTGACCCCTAACAGTTGTTCCAACCTAGTCAGCACTTGTTAGGGTCAGGTTCAGTGTTCCAAGGGAGGAAAGTCTAGGGCAGAGAGTGAATTGCACCCTCTCCCGTCTCCATGTGGGAGAAGCAGCATTCTGTCCAAACCCACAGCACAGTGATAGTAGAGAGCAAGTCAACCCCCCTCCACCACCACCACACACACATCAAAACTTGTAGCCCTGGATTGGCAACAGGTGGATTGAGTCACCCTGGAAGAGGAGAGTTACAGTCTAGATCAGGGGTTTCTCAAACACGCAGCCTGCAGGCCACATGTGACCCCGCAAAGCCATATCCAGTGGCACACAAAATTTTTGGTGTCACAGGGTGTCATGAGAGATAACAAAGGTTGGATGAGAATTATAGTGCATTAAAAACGATAGCAAGAATGTTGCATTAAACCCTTACGATAGTATCTAAATATAGTCAAATTTTTAATGATGCATTATTAATTTTTAATAGTAACTTGTGGCTGATGAAATCACACTTCCAAGTTGTAGGCAACTTATCACATTTATCTACACTGAATTCCTTGGGAAATGTTGAAATCAAATCCTTGAAAGAATACGCAGATATCATTTCTGAATTGAACACACAATTTGACGATTGGTTCAAAGATTTTGAGGCACTTGAACCACAGTTTCATCTTTTTTGTATACATTTTGCTGTGGATATTGACAAAGTTTCTGAGGACATGCAAATGGAGCTTAAATGAGCTTCAGAGTGACACTGCTGTTTTGAAATAAAAATATATACAAATTGTAGTTTCAGAGTTCTACAAATTTCTATCTCACAAGAGATTCCCAAAGTTGCTCTATGGAGCTACCAAGATCTTGGCTATCTTTGGTAGCACTTACATATGCGAACAGTTTTTCACTTCTATGAAAATAAACAAGACGGTGTTAAGGTAAAGACTCACAGGATATCAAAGCAAATATTGATGTTCTGGTTGAGGCAAAACGTTGCCAGCTGAGTGGCCAAAAATAGACTTAAAATGTGCACGTATGATTCCAAGTACTGATTAATGTTCATTTTGAAACTTTTGCTTTAAGTAAAAGTATTTGTTTAAAATTTGAAAACATTTAGTGTTTCATATTTTACTAGATGATTTTTTTTTTAATAATGAAGTGTAGAGGTGACATGCCACCCTTGGGCCATAGAAAATGCTCTCATGCGGCCCTCTGTGTGGTTTGAGTTTGAGATCCCTGGTCTAGATATATAAAATCTGATAAGTGGTCATCCTGCAAATCATAGTAACTGGCTGGTCATTGATTGGTAACTGCACACCAGGTGCCAGGTACCGGACACTGGATTGCAAATGCTGGTCACCCATCATTAGAACTCCTTTAGTACAAGGATAGGGATCAGGGCAAGAAACCACTCTCGCCAGGCTGCCAGTGAACCCCAGTGGGGACAGGCAGTTGGCATACATGCACCAGACTAGGGACTGGGTTTGGATCAGCATCCCCTAATTCCTATAATCCCTCTTAATCCCTACAGGATGTGGGGACATCTTTTTGAGGGGAAGTTATTTGGCCTTCTATTTATGCTGCCATGGACATCAGGACCTTAGTTTTAGAGCAGGGTCAATATTGTAGGTTGAAGCCCAGCATCAACTGCTTATACAGAGAAAAAAAGGAAGGAGAAGTTCCAGATGCTTGAGGCAGATAAAGAAGTACTTGTATTCTTTATCATCTGGCTGATTCTGCCACTAGGTACATTCCACATGCTCCTTGTGAGGAGTTATGGAGTAAGGCTTCCCTTACTCCTAGGCTTCCACTGCATCGTAGAGACGGGGTCACAGAGTCCCATCTCCCAGGAGTAAAAGCAGGACTATGAGGCTGTCCTGTCAGCCTTAGTGGACTCTGACAAGTTTGCTGAAGGACAGGCTGAAGTGGTGCCTCCTCCATCCTTCGGGTCACCAGCCTCGTCCCACCTGTTTACCCAAGTGGCAGAGGATAAAGAGATCTGGTATTTTACTGCTTTCTACCCCAGGATTTGTGTCCCATGCCCACAGGTTCAGAGTACCCAAAAATTCTCTCCAGTTGGGAGAGATTTTCCGGGGCAGTCTCATGCCCAGTTCTTCTACTCCTCCATTTAGCTATGGATAGGGAGCTTTCACAAAGGTCTGGAAAGGGCCAAGAGTTTGTTGTGCAGTTAAAGGGTGGTCAGTCCACCCCTCTATGCTGAGACCTTTGGACTCTGCAGCTAACTATAGGGTGCAATCCCCTGATGGGGTCATTGCTGCTTCATGGGCCTATCTAACTCATTTTGCCATTGGAGGATGTTTATGAAAGCAACATTTAGGCAGTCACATAGTACATTCAGGGATGGAACTTTTCCAGTTTTAGTTAGAATAATGCAGACTGGTTTAACTGTTTTTGTTAAACTTTCGAGACTTGTTTTTTTTTTTAAATCTTAAAATATTGTCATTCGAGTGGGGAAAAAGTCACAAAATACCAAGACACCGTATATCTGGCAAGGAAAGTAAAGCCAAGACTTGCAAAGCTAAGACTTGAAAATTGTGAACTACAAAATTTAATGCCAAGAAAAAGAATCAAAATTCCCAGTCAGACAAGATATGGATGGTACCTTTGGTAGCAGAAATTCAGCTACAACTTCTTTCACACCTTGCAAGAGGAGTTAGATAGAAGAGAGTACTTGTTTATTGTTAGATTAGTTTTATTCATGTACATAAATGAACATTTTTCAAAATGTTAATGATAGTTAATAATTTTTTCTTGCATGTTTTCATGATTTTGTATGTGTTGTGCATGCTTTCAGTTACTTGTGAAATTGAGCACTTTACATGTGCCCTACAGATGCATGGAAAATTTTAAGGTCTTTTTTTTTGTTTTTGTGAAGCTGATTCCATCCCTGTACACCACTCCCTCGATAACTCGCACCCTGATAACTCGCAAACCCGCTTATAACGTGGGGTCAGGTGTGGATCCTATTTTTTAAAACCAGAAATTACCCCAAAAAATAGATCCCTATTTTATGAACTTTATGGAAATCGCGATCAAAATTAGCTACAAAAACTTTGATATATCTCCCGTTTTATCGTCGAAAACATTAGATAGGATCTGGAAATTTTAATCAACATTATGAAATACCAAATTTAAAAATAAGTCATACAATTTTTTTTACATTTCCTTTCCAAGTGACATTCCTAGCACACCGCAGTTAAGAATACGTAAGGAAATTTTGATCAATGAAAATGTCACTTACTCTGAGTGGAGGCAGTACTTTAATAAATAAATACAAATTAAATAATTTTTTTATCAATTGAAATTTGTGTTCTAGTTCTATCTTCTAGTTCCTTTTAAGTGTTATCATTATAAATGCAATGTGTCCTCTTGTAATTAAACGTTAAATGTGTCAATCTACTGTAACAGCTATGTCCGCAAGCATTTCTCTGAGAACCTATTTAGGTGCTGACCGTGTTTTGATAACTGACTTGCAGAAGTATTTGTTGCATTGTTGCACTGAATTAAAAGCTGGCCTCGTTTGTATTATCACGTTAATTATGTCTTTTGAATCAAATAATGGAGGTGAAATAAAAGAAAAGTTAAAAAGCACGAAAATCCTACAAACTTAAAATCTAGCTGCCCCAGTCGTATGTTGGGTGAACTCACTTCAATTGATCAATTGAACACTGTTATAAATGTTATTGTGTATGTAACATAAACTACCTTAAATTAACCGACTCAAAGGTAACTGTGATCAAAGATAGCACGGCAACCAAGCGAAAGAATACTATACTTCGTAAAATAAAGAGCTTGGTTTCACAGATACGGACAATTGTAGGCAAGCGAGTTTCAGAGAATTCTTGAAATGGAACTTTGAGATATCCTCAAGAATGATAAAAAGTTTCATTATTACTTCCAATGAAATCATGATATCAATACTGTACTAATTGAACAGCACAAAAATTGAGATTTGACTTAGATGATTGTCTCACGAAAATTTCACTTGCTTTTTGAACAATAGGAATCTTGTTTGATGGTGTATCAACAGTTAGTTTAGTTCCCTGCTCTTTTCACTCCCAGTTTGGCAGGATACAATGCCATACCACTGTAGGAACCAGACTCATCAAGAAAACAAAAAGCAGTGATGTAATACACATGTTTTCGTGTAAGCGTAATGGTTGATGAAACCAGTTGGAACGATCTTTCACATGTTGGACATTTTGAAAATAAATGTTATTTAAACAGAATAATGAACAACTTCATTAGAAAAAGTGTGTTATTAAAAGTTATTATCGACTTGAATGTAAAATGAGGATTCAGTCATTAAACAGCGAAGTTCCCTAACCTCGACACCCCCTCCCCGCTGTTTTCTCGATGTCCAAGCGATTTTTTTTCAATTTTTGGAGGTCCCTTGGTAACTCACACCCTCGCTTATAATGCGGTCTATGTTTGTAAACCCCATTGTGCACGAGATATCGAGGGAGTGGTGTACTTTCTTCTACCTTCATTCTTTCGTACACCTTCGTAAAGGCATATTTTCTTTATGGCCCATAGCTGCATCGCAAGATTCAGCCTAAGCATTCCTAGTGAAAGGGTTAGAATCTCCTTTTCTATACTAGTTGTTTTAGGCCATCAGCCTCCCTTTGCACTGGAAATTCAGTGGCGCAGTATTAACAGGTTATTGATATTAAAAGTAGTGTTTTTTTTAGGGGTGAGGATAAATCTAACTTACATGATGTAATAATTGCCTGTTGCTATTGCCAGATTTCTTCCTTCCACCTCACTCTGATGTTCCACAAGTAGTCTGTCCCTGAAAGGGAGAATGACTATTGCATATAGGCATATGACATAGGGAGCAGAATGAGTCTGTGTTAAGTCTAGTTCTCAACTTTCTAGAACTTTCTATATAATGGAAGGATGGAAATATTTATATACAGGCTAGGGTAATTTCCATCCCAGAAAGGTGAGCAATGCAAAAGCCACAGGTAAGTATTACATCACTAAAGTCAGCATTAACCCATATCCCAAAAGAATCATATATTTATATTTGTAACAAAGACCAATGAAGAAACTGAACAAAATACATACAAATACACACAAATAGATTAATACATAAATGCATGAATAAACAAACAAATACTTTTAAATAAATACAGTAAAGAGTAGAGTTTAATTTTCATTGTGAGGTGAAATTGAAGTGTGTTTGAGATAAGTTCAAGTAAAGTCACTGTGATGAAGAGAAAAGGGCTCCCCATATTCTGCAATAAAAAGTCTTCTATTGTATTACACAGTTGTCATTTCATGAAATTCAGTTGTTTGATTTGTGAATAGTACAGTTCTATACCTTTTATTGAGATGCAGATTTCAAACAATGAGAGTAACCATTTTGTACAATATTACAGACTGACTGCAACAAGAGGCCTGATTAACCTATTGAAGGACTACAGTGCCAAGACAGAAGAGAGACTTCTGCAGTGTATGTCATAAAATTTGAATCACCTATTGTTTCTATATGTATTATCAGATTAAAGCATTGCACAGTAAAGTCCTAAACAAATATGTTAAAATTGAGATCTGTGACGTAAGGGAGATACGACAGGTACAGAAATCGTTTTATGTTCTGGTAAACTTTGGAATTCCTGGTCCACTTATTTATGACATCCTATAAGATAAAGCTCTACATTTTGTGTTTGGGAGAATTTCAATAATTACAATACGTTCCAAATGTGGTTTTTCACTTTAAGCAGGATGAAACCTATAATTTGATCGGTGAATAAAAAGGTCAACAGAACATCATATCTTATGGGTGCCCATCAAATCTACAATACAGCTTACTCGATATTTCAAAACCCCATGCTTCATGGTCAAGGTGGTGATGGAGTGGAGATGATTAAGAAATAACCCTCCACCATCTCTCTGTGCATCCAGACACTTGCTGCGGCTTCTTGCAAAGAATATCTCAGCACCATATGCTTCAGGGTTTGCACGGTACTGTGAAAAGTACTTGAATTTCAATTCATCCTTGAAAAGTACTTGAAAATCATTTTTACCTTGAAAAGTACTTGAAAATAAGCCTCGGCCCTTGAAAATTATAAAATTAATCGACAAACGAATGTACAAAAGTTTCTTTTCATACCATTATGTCATGTAATTGAAATAAAACTGTCTGCTATTGGGTGGTTTACAACACGTGACCAGTCAGATATTTATAATTGTGTGGACCTGATTATAGAGAGCATTAAAAAGTGCATGAATCTTTCCCAATGATAATTCTTTGTCATTGATTTATTTTCTGCGGCAGCAGTACATCTTTGTACTTTAAATCATGGTGAATCAGCTGTTCAAACTCTCAAAGCAAAAGATATTGAAAGATATGCACAAAAATGGTCACAGTTTTTCTGATTGTACATCCAAGCTTCTGATTTTCGGTGTATAATCTGACTTTTCGGTGTCGTGAACAAACTTTGGGTGTAAATTACAGCCATATGTCTGTTAACAGAAAGGCTGCTTTCTACTCAATGAAGTTATATCTACATGTAAAATGTACCTGTAAAATTTCGATGAGTGATCACACAACAGGAGGTATAAAAAGTTAGACGCAGCAACATGCAGCATGCTTTTGCGGCAGATGATTTTAAGATGCGACGTGAATGATCATATGCATCGAAGTTATTCTAGAAATCAATTCTGTCCAAATTCAGGTTCACAATAATTATGCAAATCACTATGTATGAGGTCGGCCGATGTGTTTTCATGAAATGTGTCGGAGAGAGAAGGTGGGCTTCAGCAGTCTCCATGAACTCCGATTGCTACTGAATATTCAGGAGGCTGCAGTCACACCTGCCAGAGGATAAATACGTGTATATGGCATTGAGAATATGGAAGATTTATTGGGGTATTTTTCTGCGAGAACTTACCCATTTCACTTGGAGCAAAATGTCTGGGAAGTATGTGTTCAACCCCAATTGGTGTCAAAACAAGAATACAAGACCTGGTAATTAATTTCCCATATACTTGAAAGTGAAATAATGGTGGATTATACCTCCATAATGAAACATTCTAAAAATTTGCCTTTACCAAATAACGGGGCTATCAACTCTGAATCTCAATCAAAATTTCCATCCTGGTTGATTTTTGTTTGTAAGTGTTGTGCATTTATTCATCGCATCTGATTTGTTGGGTATTATCAGTCACATAGCAGTGTCTTAGATTGACAATAGGCCAGGCCAATTTTACATGAAACTGAAAATTTCCCATCAATTTTGAGAAAGCAACTGCTGCTGATTTCAATTATTGTCAAGTAGTGGCCCATAATTTTGTTACTGGCTCATCACTATTAGTGCTCAGGGACCTGATTGGCCCATCACAGTGGAAAAAAATCTAATACACTGACCTAGAAATGTAGATATTATTATTGTCAAGAATGTGTAAATGAACAAAAATAGTTCAAACACACTTATTGTTCAGATCAAACCCTTTTAGAAAGTGAGATCGAACATAACCAACAGCAAAAATAATAAGTTTATTCTGTATCTACCAACGTCAGTTACAGTAAGTACAAGGCTCTCTATACAAAGTCAGAAAATAATTGATTTTGGAGAAATGGGAGAGTGCTGTCAAGTCCCACACAAAAGGTGAAAAGCACAAGGCCATTGTCCACAGTTCTGGCAGTGTCTCATTGGGTATACACAGCTTCTTTCAGGGAGCTAGCTCCACAGCCCCATCCATCACCCCAGCTAAGCTAGAAACACACAAAGAAATGCAGAAGGAACCCAAGCTTAATCAAATAGCAGCTATTTCATCTGCACCTGATGACACAAGAAGAGCTGAATTCAGGTCAGCCAGGTCATATGTTGCTGGAGATGATGTCTTCAAAGCAGAAATTTTGTGGACAATCAAGATTGTAACTAGCCACTACTCCTTCAGTTCAGTAGATGCAGATGTCTCCTGACAGTCTTATTGCCCAAAAGTATGCATGCCATGACAAGAAGGCTGCATACCTCAGTGTGTTTGGTGTTACAGAACATTTTTAAAGGATGCTCAAGTCAACAATCAAAGGACCATTGGAGCTGCTGTTTGATGAAAGCTTAAACCACAAGTTGCAGCAAAAGCAACTTTGATTTTCACATGAGGTTCTGGCACGTAGAAACAGACAACATACAGACCAGGTATATCACAAGCCAATTTTTAGGACATGCCAAGGCCATTGACCTAATGATGCCATGATGGATGCTGTTTCCATTGCAGGCTTAGCACTCCATGACATGGTTCAAATTGGCATGGACGGCCCTAGCATAAATTGGAAGCTACATGAAGATCTTGGTGCCCAACTACGGCAGGATTATGGAACCAGGCTCATTAACATTGGTTCATGTGGCCTCCTTGTAGTCCACAACAGTTTTAAAAGAGGAATGTCAGCATAGGCTGGAAGGTATCCAGTTTCCTCTCGTCAGCTTACTATCTCTTTATAGATGCCATAGCAAGGTTTGAAGATTAAGTCAAATCTTCTGAAGAACAGAGGCCCCTGAAGTTTGTCACCCATCATTGGCTAGAATTTGTTCCAGTTTGTGATGGGGCAATAAAGATCTTCCCTAACATAGTCAAGTATGTGGAGGCAGTTGAGACAAAAACAGTGACAAGACCTGACAACAGGTTATACAACACCATAGTGGAGTGCAAGAGGCAGAGCCCATGCTTTCTGGCCAAGCTCTGTTTCTTCCAGTGCATTGCCATGCAAATACAGCCTATCTCGCCCAGCTTCAGACCAATGGTACTATGCTACCATTTGTTGCACAGGCAATGTACTAGATGGTGAGAGGATTGATGAGCCTCTTCATAAAGAAAAGTGTCCTTGATTGCTCAGATGAAAAATTTATAAAGATTAACATCACAGACACCTTCTTCCAAGTGGACTACGATCAGGTGGACATTGGGTATGCCACTGAAAAATGAAGGAGGGCACAGCAGGATTGAAGCCAAGTGAGAGACAGAAGATAGAGTTCAAGATGGAGTGTAAGGCGTGTCTCATAGAAGTTGTCAAAACCATCCTGGAGAAAAGTCCAGTTTCCTATTCGACTATGAGAAACTTGTCTGCCTTTCTCCCACATTGATGGCAGTAGACAAGATGAAGTGCAGGGATAGGTTCCATAGGCTTCTTTCATACCTGGTCAGCTGCCAAAGGCTAAAGGAGGACTTGTTTGATACTGTCCTTCAGCAGTTTCAAATGCTGCTCAGCTGCATCCCAACAGAAAGGTTGTTGGCATTCCGTCCATTGGAGGACTTGGATGAACTTTTCATGAGTTCAGTTGAAGGAAGTGCTGATGCATACAGTGACCTTGAGCCAGTTCTGCAGACCTTGCTTGTGCTATCAAATGATAAGGCCACTGTAAAAAGAGTTTTTAGAATCAGCAAGGAGATAGAGGTGGAGACCATGAAGGAAAAAACCCAGATTGCCCAGAGAATTATTTGTGAGCCTATCAGTAGAGTAGGCCTGGCAAATGTACAAATTTCAAAGGAACTTTTGATGTCTTGCAAGTTGGCTAGGGAAAGATACATTCAGAACCATGAGGATGAGCATTTGAAGGCCAAATCAGCTACACAAACAGCTAAAAGAAAACAGACCCTTGAAGCTCTGGAGGAGTTGAAGAAAAAGAAGCAAAGGATTGAGGACAGCATCCAGCATTAAGAGAAAACATCAGACTAATTATATGAAAATACAGAAGCTACCAGAAAAATCTCCTTTGTTACACAAGCCAGTGCATTGAAGAAAGAGAAACTGCACAACCAGTCAGAAATGGAAACTATCAAAAAGGAAATTGCTGACCATGTTAAAGAACTTAGTACTTAAAAAGTCAGTGGTTGTAGTGTGGTCATGTGTGCAAATTATATAGTTGAGTGTAGAATTTAAAGAAAAGATTGTGACTATTCTACTTTGTCTACCTTTTATTTGTCCATTGTATTTTGTTCTTCATATGATGATTTGTCATACAAGCAGACTCTGATCTCCACAAGTTGTACTTGTAGTGTAGTTGGAGGTAAGAATTTAAAGAACTGTTGAACCCAGTGTACCTTCTTTGCTATGTAATCCATAGGGTTTTTTTTGTTTGTTGTTCATATAAAGATCTGAATTCATTTGTTTTTCTTAGAAGTAAAGTGTTGTTGTTCTCCTAAGATTGTTTTTTTTTATTCTCTATTATAAAGTCTCAAGACTATTGCACAAATATTAGGAAGGCCCTTGTCAGGAAATTGCAACATTCTCACTAATCTTTTAAATGACCATTGATAAATATATCTAAATTACACGGGGAATCTGGGCCCATGAACAAATTGGATAAAGTCCTTGAAAAGTCCTTGAATTTTGTCATATCATAGGTGTATGAACCCTGTGCTTTCTTGCAGAATCAGTGACCATTGCAGAATGGACCTGGTCTTGATAATATGGGTGTGGTGTACTGTTTATGACCTCTTCAAGCATGCTCTAAAGAGGTTGAGAGAGATGCACCAGTTTATCTACATTGTTAGCTGTTTCAGGAAAAAATTGCTTTCCTTCTGATACTGAAAAAAATGATCATTATAAACAGTTCCTAGTTCTGATGAAGATAATGCATGATACATATTGTAGAGATGCTGCCAGGGTGCACAGATTGTGCAAATCTTGCAAAATGTGTATGAGATCATGCACTTTGAGAACAGTGATGTATGAGAACTCCAGCAAATCAGTCGAAAGTTGCACAGATGAAACTGTACAGGATACAAATTTTATTTAACCATTCACCTTCAAAGTGCTTGTTGTGACAAAAGATAGTGTCTTTTTTTAAGGTAGGGAACTGTTTACACATCTGGGTTCTTCAGATTGACATGAATGGTTGTTAAACTAAATTTTATTAGCACATTGGTCCTTGGAATAAGCATTATGTCATAGTTTAAACCTTGCAAGTTTTACAAATGCCATGTTCAAAATAAGGGATATGTAGAAAACCCAAAATAGCTGATTTCCAGTGTAGTTCATCTTCAAATGATGATTTCCATCAGCAAATACAATCTGATGATAGTGATGATGACAGTGATTGTTAAACTTATGAAGTATGTCAGATTATTAGAACTGGGAAAGTATTAATGGAGGTACTAGTGAGTGATATTTAGCCTGAAAACGATCTGAAATGCAAGTCAGATGTACATGGTGGATGGACAAAAATAGATGCCATTCCATTCAACCCCACCCTTTCAATACTATTTTGAAATTAAATGTAGAAGAGGTAGAATAACAAGCCTTATTAAATAGACAATTAAAAAGCAGAGTGCAATTTTGATTTCTTTTCTCAAACAATTTAGCCATGTGGGATTGTATGCTACTAAACTGTATAGCCCTATAAAGGTTAAACAAATGGAATAAATAAAAATAAAAAATGAAATTAAGTAAAGATATTTATTTCATCAAAATACTTCTGTCTGAACCAGCAGACTAGTCAGTAAAGCACTAATTCAAAGTGAAACTTTGGCAGAGCTTATGTTAGTGAAAAATCTTATTTTAGTGGATAAGTATCCTAAAGATAATACCTGTGAGCTGTTGAAAATTGTAAATAACAACCATAAAGAACAGTTATGGAATTAAGTCCTTAGCTACAACTTTTCTTGTTGATTTGAGTTCAGTTGACATGCTTGAGCATTGAGCAATGTTTTCTCAAAAGGATGCTTATTATTATGCATGTTCTGTAGGATCTGATTTTTTAAAATCTTGTAGACTTTTGACATGACTACAAATGTCATGAAATGAGGCTTGTCAGTTTCAAGTAGATTGTGATAGTTGGCATCAGTCATAGGTTCAGACCAATCAAAATGAAAAATAAAACTATATTTAGATTTCTATTTTTACTTACTGGTGCAATTATTTTAAAATAAAATAAGAGGCAACTGTTAAGATTGTTTTATATTAGTGTGGAAAAAGAAATTATTACACATTAATATCTTTTCTTAGTGGAAGGGAAAAACAAACAACTCAATACCCACAGTGAGGATCGAACCTGATTTGTTTATATCAGTACACAGACATATTACCATTGGAGCATGAAACTGTATACACAAATTACAATTTTATATGAGCTAATCAAAGTAGTATTTGTTCAAAGCTACTGGGATTTTCTTTCTAGTCAATATCTCAAATGCCTAACAAACTGTACTATAAGATATGGTGTGCAAATCAGTATACTCTTTTTGTCATTGTGTTTTCTCGCTAATCCTTCCAGTTCTAAATGTAGTGAGTATTGAACTAGGCCATAGAACATTTGGCACCAGTTATTGCACTTTCATTAGCTTCTCGTGGGTCGGTGGTTCTTTCCGGGTTCTTCCTCCATTAATACTGGCCGCCATGTATAGCCTATCTTGTGCTGAAAAATGGCGTTAAACCCTATGACAACAACAACAAAAAGCACTTTCATTATCTTCCATGGAGTATTTTCATTAGTTGTAGAGACACAGTGTACCTTAAGTATTCATGTGACAGAACAGCTTAGGAAAATTTTGTTGGGAGTTTTGATTTAAAAAGAGGGAGGATTTTCTATGAGAATGGCAAATTTCTTGCTGGCACTTATCTCCAATTTTATTATCCTATTGAGGACCCAAAGTTTGGATCACTATGTGGGTAGTTTTCATCCATTTGTATGAGAACTTTTGTGTTATTTCCGGAACATTAGTTTGACTAGATCTGAAAAATTATCAGCTACCATGAACAGAAGATTGTGTTCTCCTGTAATTTTGGCATGTATACCTTGATCCACATTTGATGTAGATTCTGCAGACATGGTTTTCAGTGATGGCATTATTTGTTGTTGAACGTAATATGCTTTAATATGCTGAATGATGCATAATGTCACTCTTGCCACAGTGGCAAATTTTAATACTAGCTTTACTGGAAGGACAGAGTGCACTGTGAATTTTGCAGATGTCATTGTAACACATCACAATTTTAAGTTGATGTATATAATTGTGCACTGGGCTGTATCTGTGGCATGTTTAAGGATGTTAGTATTTGAATACATCTGGCAATCTGGTAGGGGCATGATTGATTATTAATGAGGTTCTATTCAGTTACTATATCAGTCGAAACTGGACAGGGGTAAAGAAACATTATTTTTTATATCAAAATACTAAGGATTGAAATGATGCAGAAACAGCATTTATGCTGCTGGTATATTAAGGAATGCTGGAATCTAAATTTTTCTAATTCTGGAGGGGTATGTGTTAATAATGTGGTTAAAGTTCTGATTCGGTAAGATAACAGTTTGGGGAATGCTTTCCAGGCAAAGTCTCATGTTTTAAAAATGTTTTACACCACAAGAATAGCCAGTTTAGTGTGTTTATATGAGACAAAAGGTCTTGACTCTGCTGGTGGGTGAGATCCCTCGTAAATATTATCCAAGGTACCTGTAGTCAAGAGTATATGAGAGGTAAATAACCAGGGGTGTAAGGAGACAGTTCTGCTTAAATAAAAAAAGAGAGCTAATCTCAAAGCAAAGCAGAAGGAAAATAACTTCCATGGCCAAATGAAGAGCGGAGAACCAGGGAACAAGAGTGTTCCTGATCAAGTTGACTCCAACCTACAGGCTATGTTGATTCTGGAGAGCAGCCAGTAACTAGTGATTAGGTTATGAAGACATACTGGGCGGTTATAATTTGAAACCTTCTCATAATTTTGTGATGAAATTTGCTGTATCTGTGTAAACATAATTGCTAATTGCATTTTAGAACTTAGACCTGTGCATCCTACAATTGGGTATCTCATACATTGACCATGTAACTAACGAAGAAGTCCACAACAGGATTCAATTAGCCATCAGATCCTATGAAGACCTCTTGACCACTGTAAAAAAGCGCAAATTGAAGTGGTATGGTCATATCTCAAGATCATCTGGACTGGCAAAAACAATCTTGCAAGGCACAGTGCGAGGGTGCAGATGAAGAGGCAGACAGAAAAGAGGTGGGAAGACAACATTAAGGAGTGGACAGGCATGGGATTTGGAGATTCCCAAAGGACAGTAGAGAAGAGTGAAAGATGAAGAGAATTGGTTGTAAAGTCAACTGTGGTGTCCCAATGACCTCTTAGGTTAAGGGATTGATGATGATAATGATGATGATGATGAAGGCAATCCTGAGTGGCCAAGGTAAATGATGCTTTGCATGTTCCCAGACAGAATTCAAGGTTTTAAGTAAATCTCCCTCATGAAATTAGTGTTAAGTTTCTGAGGCAAGCCAGAATTTTAGCTCCAGGAAATAATAAGTATTTCTTGTTAGATTGTCCAAGGGATGTGTGTCAGAAAGTTGAGGATATGGAGAGAGAGATTCAGCTACGTAGTAAGAGTGAGTCTTAGTAAAGCACAAGGTTATTCTCAACTGCGTACCATATGTTCATTGATCTAAGCTTGTAATTACTGAATTTATTCATTTTAAATTCATTCTTCAATTTTTCCTTGAGTTTAAAAAATAATCATGTATTTGAATGTCACGCTTTTCTTATATGAATTGTGAGAAGTAAATGATCAGTTTTAAATGATACGTATCATGTATGCTTAGAATTGATTTTTCTGTTTCTATAAATGTATGTCAATAAATCTCTAATTAACCAAGTAACATAGTTTGGGCAAGGAGTGAAGTCCATTAATTCATTTTTGTAACTAAGTTGTGAATTCTTTTCAACCAAGAATCGATGGTGTTAGCATTGGGGACACATGTTGACCAACATCGTCAGGTAGTGATTTACGGTCCACAAGGGTATAGTAATAGTTATCTAGAAGGTCAAATTATGTCATGGTGCCAGATAGAAATGTGAGGAGCAGCTAGAAATGATATTAATTTTTAGGAATAGGGTTGTGTGTATTAGGTTGCGAATGGTCCACAGCTTAGTTCTTTTGAATTATGATAGACAATATCTGATGTAAAAAGAGGGGGAATATTTTTTGACAAATAGATTAGAAAAAAACCTGACATGTATTTAGTTTGGGCATTATTTTTATATTTGATTTAAAAAATAACTCCATATCTATACTGCACAGTAGAAAAGAGTGCACTCTACAACCAAGATGGCTGATGTCCTGAAGAGGCTAGACAGAGAAGAGAGAAGGAAAAGAAAAATAGCAATGCCAACTTATCACCAAACTAATTTGGAAAAGACCAGAAACAACCAGCTGATGCTGACATGTCAGCAATTTGAGTTTTATGAGTTACTCGATTATATGATGAAATTTGTTTATAGGTGCAACAGAATGGCTAATTGAATTTCACATAAATTGTGTGTATTTGTGTGTGTGATTTGGAGTTTTAACATAGTTTTAAATAATTTTCAGTCATATTGCTATGATGTCTGCAGTGTGGTAGTTTATAGTGATGTCTAGCACTGGGGCATTATGCCACAGACATGTAGCATGATATCCTACCCAGTCACATTATCCTGACACCTCTTAATGCTGAACACTTAGTGAGGCTGCAGTTAGTACCATTTTTACAAGTCTTTGGTATGACTTGACCAGGGTTTGAACCCACGACCTCCCACATCCAAGGTGGATGCTCTGACCACTCATAAATTTTGTAACTCTATTTATAAGAGAAGGTGAATCATTCAGATATCATGTTCAGTTTCATTTTGTTTATGTAATTGATTAAATTGTTATATTTTACATACAGAGGCTTATGTTTTTCTGTTCTATATCTCTTTTCAGATCTCTGTTATTCCATCCATTAATTTCTTATTTTTATTTTATTCTTTACTCAATCAGAGCAATAACACTGGTTGATCATTTTGAAGATAACAATAACCAACAAACATGAGTGGGGAGGTCACACAACATCCCATCTTCTGATACTATCCATGTATCTAAGATATCATATGTCTTCAAATATTGCCACAGTATCCCATGGAATCTGTTCCAAGTCCATCATAAAATTGGTGTTGTTAAAATGTTTAACAGATCTGTAAGAAATTGATTATGGACATGCTTTTCCTTATTTTTCTAATGCTTTTTCTGTATGAAAAATGTCAGTAGTCACTCAATCCAATCTTAGGAAGATAAATTTTAGAAAAATTTTCTAGTGTGTTAGTATAGATATGATCAATAAGCGTTTTTGAATTTGCTTTTTTCTGGTGGGTTCCTTAATTAATTGGGTCATTCCAAAAGATTCCATAAAATCAGTCCAGTTTTGACATATCTGTTCATTTAGTAAATCCTTTTTTTATATCAAGAAGAATGTAATATTCTTTGTCATTATTCAGAACTTTTTCTATTTCTAATTCAGAATATGTATTCCAGTTTACATTGGATGTAGGTGGTCTGTATATAAAGTCAGAAGGGGTTTGGAATTTTGTGGAGAAATCTTTATCCAAACAGACTCAATTTCATTCAGGTCTATATCTTAATGTGTTTTGCTATAATACCATTTTTGACATAAACTAAGAGCCCACCACCTGCTGTTTTCCAGTCTTTACAGAAAGCCTCGTGTATCATAATTGTTTACTAACAAAAAATGTGTAAATGATTCGCCTTTAACAATGTTTTAGAAATTCCAAAGATATAGATTATTTTCTGGTAATGTAAGCAGAAGTCTTAATGGATCTATTTTGCCCCTAGTTCCTTCAATATTTATATGTCCTATATTAATTGATTTTGCATTTATTCCTATTTTCGGTTTATTGGTTCCTGATTGGGCACTCAGGGAGGTATCATTACATAGAAGTACATGTACATTAGCTGCATCAGTATGATTTTTATCATGGTTCATATTGTGGTTATAAGTTTGCACATTGCAAGATATTTCCAGATTGATGTTTTTACATTTATAAGCATGTGTATTATTGACATTTTTACAATTTCTTGAAGCAATCATGTAGATTTTGTTAGAACATTTTCCAACACATACTTCCACTTTCAAAACATCTATCACAGTTGTTAGTTTGAGAGAGAAAATGTTTAACTTGAGGTCCCAAAGGGTAAAACATGAGCATCATCACCCAGTAAAGTTCCCAAGGTTTGTCTTGAAACAGAAGGGAAATTATGTCTCATCAACAGTACACTATCTTCATAGCCATAAACCTAACACCTGTTGCTAGGGTGAAAAATTCACAGTGCTTGGCCTTGTGTCTGTATTCCAAACAGTCATGGTATTCAATTTTCATATGTCTGCATGCTGCAAAGTATTGGAACATGTTCATTTATTGCATGTAGAAAGTGTGAAAGTCCCTTTTCATTTAAATGGGTTCTGTCTTTAGCCATTGAGGTGTTAAGGCACCAAGCCAGACTTAGTAAGAAATGCATTTTCAATGTCAATCAGTTTGTGGTCCCATTCATTGCATAGTTCTATTAAGGCATTCTTGTTTTGAACATCAGTGTCAGTTCTTGGAGAAATTGTGCAGATGAAGTTAAGTTACAGACTGGGTTGCCCAAGTAGATGTTATTCAGAAAATGGTACAAATTGTCTTCTATTTGTTTAATTTCAATGTTATTAACATCATTTCCTCCAACACTCTTGATGATGTTACCAGAAAGGTCTGTTTCTTTGATCACATCAAGTATATGACCAATTCCGACCTCAGGTAATGACTTGACTTTAACCTAAGGTTTAAGACCTCTTTCACTGACATATTTAATGATTGAGTCACCAATCAGCAGTGTTTGTTTCTTGGAGATTTCTTGATGTTTTGGGCTGCTTTATTTTTTTGGATGAGAAGAATCCCTGGTATTGGAAGAGCCAAGAATTATATTGCTGATATTAGAATAGTGATGCTCACCATTCACAACATTTTTGTTACCTGAGTTTATCTTTACTGAATCGGTTGTATGACCCCTGTTGACAGAACACTTTGAATGTGAAGACAAATTTTTACTTTCTCTGGTAGAGTTATAATAAAAGTCATACAAGTCATGTATACACATTTACTCATCTTAAATATAAATTGTTGTTTAAAAATATAGTGCTAATTTGTTTAACCAAAGTGTATGTAATCCTGATTATTAATTGCTCTGCACCTTAACAGCTATGAAGACAATTTCAGACATTATCATCAGTTGCTATGGACTTTTACAATGGGGTCCAGGTACTTAACAGAAAAGAGCATTCAACTATAATCATCACAATATAGGGTGGTACACATTTGTTTATCAACATGCATAGTTTTTACTGTGACATCACAGCATACGACATTCAATCTGGATTATACTGGATCGCACCTTTAGGTTGATTCCATCCAAACATTTTGACGTACTTCAACATTGATTTTGACAAATGTACATCTCAGTATGTATAAATAAGGATCTTCTAAAGGAATATGGATATATGGGGATCCAAATAAAGTGAATAATTGCCATTTACAGGTATGTAAGCAAATTCTAAAAAATGCCTATCATTCTTCACAAATTTGTTCATATTGCAACTGTGCTTTTGAGTCTCTTCTATTTAGACTTAAGTAGGTCATCAACAGCAATTATTTGTTTTGGGTTTTCATTACTTTGGTGATATTGTTCCTGCACTTTTCAGATTCTTCTTTTACCACACTTACAATTTCAGTTTTCAAATTTCCGATGTCTTCCATTATTGATGAGAGAATTTCAGGATCAGTAGCGGCAGAACCATATTTTATTCTAGTTATTTCCGACAGTAGATTATCATTGTCTTTATTCAAATGATTTATCCTTCAGCTTTATGTTTTCCTCTTGAAGGATTAGACAGTGACTTGATTATCTAAGGTCATATTTTATTGTATTGTTTGCTTTTTTCAACAATTAAGCTTCCACCTTCATATATGAAAGTTGTTCAGCAAGCTAGTCATGTCTGTCTTTTACTGATTGGTATTTTGTTTTAAACATTAATATTCTTTTGATACTTTAGTTTGTTGGGCCTTCAGTTTTGCAATTTCCTGATGCATTGAATTATTTTTCCTCATTAGGGCTGTTACCTTCCTATTACTACTCTCAGCAGAAGTGTTTTCTGATGGAGCTCCAGCTAGTGGTTTATCTCCAGGAGTAATATGTTATCATTATCCCTTGTTGGGGCTGTCATATTCTGTTCACTGCCTGGTTCAGATTGCAGCTGATGAAGGGGCCCTGGACTTAATGGATTGCAAGACTGGGATTTCTGGTTAGTTTCCCCAATTGATTTGTTGCAGAAAAGAAAGATTTATTTATCTCCAGTTATTGAAAATGTATATCACTTGATGTGGAAGACTGGTTTGGGTTGCTACAAACCTGAAAGACACTTTGATTTCTGTCATGGTTGCTATCACTTGTTTTGGAATAAGTTTCTCATGTATTGAGCTGAAATTCAGTACTACTCCAGTTTGTATGATTGGTTTCTGGATAAATAGTGCCTGTGGAGTTATAAAGTGTCATAGTAACTTTGTAGGACTGTTAGATTGCTTTGATAAATATGTAATTTTAAAGATGATACCTGTGGTGACAAGGTCGTTTTTATTATTCCTTAATGATTGATTACCAATGTCTAATGGATGACAGACCTGAGTGTGATAGCCCGGATCAAGCGAAGTTTAAAATGTGAAAATAATGGAAGGAATTAGAAGAGGTCTGAGCAGAGACATGGAATAGAACAACATGAGCGCCTATATATAGAACATGCAAATTTAATCAATTGGATAAAAAAATATTGCTCAAGATCATTTGTGAGATAAACCTCTACTAGGAAATAAATTAATACAAAGTTCCAAAATGCAATTAGCAGCTTCATTTACTTAGATAGGGCAAATTTTCATCACGAATCGAGTGAGTGTTTTGTACTTAACTTTCCAGCATGTCTTCATAACCTGATCTGGTTACTGGCCACCCTCCAGAATCAGCATAGCTTGTCAGTTGGAGTCGACTTGCCTCTCAACAATCTGTTTCCTCTGGTCTTCACTCTTCGTTCAGGCGTGGATTCTTTAATCCACCAGGGATCCTTACTATTCACTGTGGAATCTTTCTATCAGCTGTTCCAACATGGAAGTTCTGACTTGCTGACATGGAAACTATTTTACTGATAAAATAAATACAGCCTAACATTTGCTCAACATAACATTCTGGAATGACCTAGCATTTCATCTTTCTCCACTTCAGAGTTTAGCCCTAATGTATTACAAACAGACATTAGCTACTAACAAGGTTTCATGTCACAAACTTTGCATACCATACTGTAATCTCTTTACATAATGCTTCATTACATAGTATAGGATCTTGATGTATTCCCCTAATGCATCCAGCTACCATTACTAAATTATGGAAAGCATAGTCTGCTCTTGCCTGTTAAGCCCCCTGGAATGTGTACTATTAATTACTATCTTGACTAATGTCAGACACATGTACACATGCCAACAATAAATAGCTGTATAATCCCCAGTGTTGCTTCAAAGTTAATATGACCAATTCAGAGGTTGAGAGAATTCACATCTTATTTGCACACATGAATTAAACCAAATTCACTTCTTGTCTTAACAGCATTATTTGCTAATGAACAATTCATTGGCATAAATATCTAAATCTAATAATAATCAGTTCCTAGCAATCATGATTTATATGACATATAAATAAATAATTTCAAACAATTATTTTAAGACTCATAAAAATATAATGATTGAAAATTAAGACAACGTACCTTGCTCTCATTTCCCCTTTTGCAGAATTGTCTCTTACACCTTAGCAGAGTCGTCCCGTTTTCACGTTTGGTTACATATCTCTCAAAGACTTGCAGTTATATGTCCCTTTGGGCAGTTTTTATAAAGGAATACTTGCTGCTCTTCTTGGAGCCACGACTTCACCACTTGCAAAACTTAGATGGGCTGATTTTGTAGGGTATCACATTTGTAAAAAAAAAAACCATCGGGAAACACTCTCCGCGGTAAACCCCTTCTCAACTTATTTGTGGCGGGTTTACTGGGTTTGGCTTTCATATCTAGAGGTGATTGCCAACGGTGTAATTTGCCCGGTATCGAGTAAAGTCAATACAATGTATGACTTATGGGTGGAATAAATAGATAATCTGAGCGGATATATAGAACAGAATAACACGAGCCCCTGTTACAAATAAAGACAAAATTTAATCAAATTTCAAAACAATAAAATTTTACAAGCAAATGATATAAACGTTACACTTCGAAAGATACACTTCTTTCTTTTGAATCAAACTAATTAAGGAATTTCAAAATGCAATTAAGATTATAAAATTAGCCGATTCTGTTTACGATAGAATCAAATCATCATTTAACCGAGTGAGAAATCGAATGACACTGCCTTGTATTGATTCATAACCTGGTGTTCGATTCCATCCAAAAAGTCCACTCAGACTCTCTTCTGGGCTCTTTCGCTCCGGTAAGTCTGTTTCGCTCTACCCTCCTTTTCCCAAAGTTCTTGGTATCTCGCCTTTTCTTTCTACACTGCCCCCTTTTTGGCTTTCCACTCTGTTTGGGTTGTAAAACGTGTCTCTTCCCGAAACTATCTCACCTTGTGTTTCACGCTTTTGTTGTCTGTCAAATCCTCCAGACAATCGTTTTCCCCCTTGGATGCTTTTTAATGAGAAATTTACTCATTAAATTTCCCGGAGCCCTCTGTTCTTATGTTCTTTTCTATTGTAGAAAAGTGCAGACTGATTTGCAAATTCCACTACTGCACATTTAAACTGATAGTTTTTCATGTGAAACCACTCCCCCTTCCACAGCGTAACCAATCAAAATTACATAAAATTCCCGCCTCACTAGCATCGAAACACTGCAATACGTCTGACAACAAATGGCTACCAACTGTTTTCTGGGCAATGTCCCAACTGTCAGCTTCCATAGAAACCAGGATTTGAACTCGGTTCCAGTAAGTTTAAACAAACTAAGCCCTTAATTATATATCGATAACTCCTGACTTTGGCTGAACCAATCCGTACATTATGGTTTTTCAATTGCAGCCAGGTCCCCCTAAATCTAGTTAATCGTACATGTGTCTAGCTAAATGTTGCCTACAGAGATTAACAATAACAAAACAGATATCGACCTAAAAATTTGGTCTGTTACACTCTCCTAACCATTAACTTATCAAATTTGGAGTTTGGGTCTATTACCTGCCATTATTAACACATGCCCCTTCAGAGTTGGAAAATTCTGCAATTTTCCTACTTCCCTTAATAAGCTGATATTTGTAATGTAATTTGGGGTAATTATATAACGTCTAATTCAAACATAACAACACTTTTAAGACTCCAAAAGAGGGCTTGCCATTTAATTCTACATCAATGTATAGTCAATTTCCAGGATGCAATCAATAATATATAGGTTTTAACAATGCATGAAAGAATATTTCTTAGAAAGGCCAAATTGATGTATAAAGTATCCAGAAAAGCCATTCCTGTCTATCTAAGCAATATCTTTCATCAAAGAGATGCTGATGGTACTCCAAATTTAAGGTCCATAAGAAGCAAAAATTACATTATACCAAGGCCAAAGAAGGAATTGTTTTAAAAAAGTTTTCAATATACTGGTCCACTGGTATGGAACAACATTCCCAGTGATATAACGCAGGCTCCTAGCATTTCATCTTTTCATAATCAATGTCTCAAATGGATGAAATTTTTAGAAAATTGAACAGTTCTAGTACAACAAATACCACCTGCTTTTCTGTAATTTTGCATCATTTTCACAGTTGAATTTTTCAATGCAGGATGATATTTTATATTTTGTATATGTTTATATTTTCACAGATGCCTGTGCATGTGTTCCAGGCTTGATACTTTGACTTTTAAAATCACTTATTTATTTAGTGTCAAGCCAGATTCTTCAAGTCATGTTGTATATACTGTATATATTGTACATAACAGATAGAAGGCCTCAAGGTAGATTAGTTCTGTAACTAATTGAGTTACCTTCTCTAAATAAAGTCTTTATTATTATTAATATGATTATTATTATTATTGCTAAGTTTCAGCTTATGATCATTGTTTCAGCAAGTACCAGCATTGTTTCTGCAATATTTCAACCCTTGGGCATTTTGATAAATAGAAACCAATTCTCCCCCTCTTGACCAGTTCACCTGACACAGTTACCAATGATGCCCCAACCAGACACATTAGTGTACTGTATTGTTACACGACATGAATTTAGTTCTCTGCTAAATCACGTGCATTAATTTAATATTGGTGTGTGTCACAAGGACACCTGCATATTCAGAGAGATCTGCAAAATTCATACTGTCACAATGCCAATTTATATTATGATCAATTCATTGTCTGTATGTAAGGTTAAGTTTGACATTTAGTGTTTGTGGATGTTTAATGAGAGTAGCACATGTAGTGCCTACATCACTTTTTGAAAATCCTGAAAAACTGCTGCCCTCAAGTGAATTGTCATAAATTAAGTACAAAAGATTGATAGACTCTTCAATATTAAGACATTAAACAAAAAACTGTTCTCTTAGATAAGATCATATTTAAACAGAAGCAAAGTTGCCAGCTGCCTAGATTGATTAAAAAAAGTTGCAGATTAGCATCTTTTGAATATATAAACCTTTCTGATTCATGTAGGAATGATAGGTAGGAAATTGTTGATTAGCTTCCACTATTACTATAGATCAAGATATAGTGGAGTGTTGGTACTATTACTGCATCGAGGAAGCATTGATGCACAGCAAGGATCCTGAACTGCACACATGGAAAATGAATTCTTCCCATAAGAAGTGCACTAATAATCCATCATACTGGATTATAAATTTGATTTCCAGAAGGAAGAAGTTAAAAGTTAGTATCATATTGATTAAATAAAAACATGTTTATCCCTTTAAACTTGGAATATCTAGGCAGAGCTGATGATGTGCTTTGCCACAACTTAGCCAGGTGATAATGTTACATCACACTAACTATTGTCAGCAAACTAAGTAATATTACAAGTCTGTGGTCTTAAACTTAGTAACAGAATAGAGAAAAAACCAACAAGTTTTGTAATATTCACCAGATAATTTATTTCCCTAGAATACAAAAGTGAAAATTTAAAAGTTACTCATAGATTGTGAATTAAATCCCAAATAGTCCTGAAAGTTGTATCACAAGTCCAAATATATAAAGTTCCAATTGAATTCCAGTGGTGTTTCAGTTAAATTCCAATATTGAATGCGTTGAGGTACATGTAGTCATGAATATGCTAATGTGCCAATGGCCTGAAATGTGGTGATGTGTTAACAGTTTTATGATGTATCACAATAATATAGTCAAAAATGTCCTTATCTGAATTTACTATAATTTCAAACTAATGTTTTAGTCTAAGAATAGTACTGAGCACTTTGTAATTCCAGTGAATACTAATTGTAATTAATAAATGGTTTTCAATAAATATATGATTATGTTTCTAAACTGAGAAGTGCTGTTGATCGATTTTCTGTTCTTCATTATGACAATATTCATTGTGATATTCACAAGAGATAAGACATAATTTGGTTTTGTTTCTAACAAATCCTGCAAAATGGTTTAACATTGACCTCTTATTTACCTCAGTCACATGTTGTCTAGCCTGGAAAAGAAATGAAATTTTTTTTAAAAGTAACTTTAGTATAATGAGTAACATTATGCTCATATTATCTGTTCATTGGGTTAAACATCTGCTTTTTCATAAAATGAAATTTTTGTTATTTTAAAACCCAATTTATGTCATACTGTTTTCATTGTTTACATGTTTTACATAGCCATGTGCCAGGAAGAGTTATAGTTCTTGCTGTCATTGGTGACCATTAAAATAGATATAATTTGGTGGTTTATGCTAATATTTGCACACTTCTTAACATTATTCTTGTATAAAGAACTACAGCATATCTAAAAAGCAGGCATAGGCGAATATATATGTTGGTTTTATTATTTTGCTGAATATTTTGTGAAAAATCCATGATGTCACCCATGCCAGAGAATTTGGACAGTTGACCTTTCAAATAAGAAGACATTTGGATGTAATAATGACAGCTTTATACATTTGAAAGTGGAGAAAGTACCAGGTGTAATGAAGTTGCCATTTTGAGAAAATGTTAATCTTGATTGCCAGTGCCTGTTGCTCTGTCTAGGAGATCAGCATGTTGCTTCCACAACTACTTTTTGCAGAGCACTGGTTATTTATCTTGTCTGTAAGTGACAATGCTTATATCATGTGACTTTTGTGATTTTGCTTGAGGCAAAGAGGGCAAAACTAGCCTTTCTAATTGAAATGACTGCTCTGCAGCCCCATGAGTTAAAACATGCTCAACCTCAATGTCATGAATGGTATCAAAACTATATATATATATGGTTGCAACAAGCATACTACAAAAATGAAAACCATTGATCTCATATGAACCATAAAGAATGGACTCAAGCCAAAGACTATTATGAAAGATCATTTCATCAGATACATCCACAATGTTGGTATCAGCTATCAGCCAAACAGAGATGGGGGGAATATATGTGCTTAAAGGACCATCGTTGAGAGTGGACATATTTTGTTTTCTTATTTTGATATTGTGTGCAAACTGCATCAGTTTTTCCATTCTCATGGGTACTGCAGGCGTAGTTCAGCCACAACTGCAGTGTGATGCTCATGTGCCAAAAACTTAGTCATTGGGAAGAGTGTTTGAAAAAATATGTCAGATTAACATTTGTTTACCCATTTCTGTCAGAAAGGCTCAACTTATTCAAATTTACAAAAAAAATATGGAGCAATTTCAAGATGGCAGCCAGATACAAGCCTTTAGACCCTAGGATTCTGACCTGTCAGGGTATATACTTTAACCAGCATTTGAGATCAAACTGTAGTACTGGTGCCAGCTTGGAATGGCAAAGAGAGTTGCCATCAATTGGGGATGATGTCATTATCCACAGACGTGTCCCCAAACCTAGACGAGGTTAGGCTTGGTATTTATGCCACTCAGACTCCTATCAGACTCATGAAGTTCAATCAGTCTATTGACTCTATGCACTTTAGGTCTTTTTCTTGGCTATTTGGATTATTTATTTAATTTAGTCAACTTTATTTGTGGCCGCTCATTCATGCAGTTATTTGTGATATCATGTTTATGCTTCTAAATGATGTATATTTGTATAGAGAGTTTAGAGACTTAATTACACCCACAAAATATTCCATTTTAGGCAGTGAACAGTATTTACTGTGCAGATTGTATTTGTTTTTTATCATTTCTTTTGTTTGTGACATTCATGCAAAATTATTTTGTCAAATCATTGCTTTTAACTGCTATATAACTATATAGTGATTAGAATCTTGTTTTCACCTACAAAAATACTATATTTTAGGCATGGATCCTGAACATTGAATACTCTGTGAACTCAGGGACATATGTCAATGTTACTATTATTTTTTTTATATGTACACAATTTCACACATTTGCAATTGTGAATAAAAATGTGATACTACTTCATGTTCCTTGTTTGCTTATAATGTGTGCCATATTTGTGATAATATTAATAGGAATGCAAGTCCTTCACTCAGGCTCTCCGCTGCATAATGCTCAAGTTGTTCCCTTCCCATTATGCAAAAATCATTTTGGCATTCTGTCCCCAAGGCACTTGATTTAAAGACATGTTAGAGTGACTCTACATCAAAGCAACGGCAATTCTGACTTGACAGTTATACTGTCAATTCTGCCTCATAGATGTTGCATCTAACCTCATGTAGTTGAGGGTAAGACCCAAGGAATGCCAAAAATATGTAAATATGTACTGTTTAATAGTTGTATAATTACAGATTTTGTTATAGATGAATGTTATATTGTCTCTTCTTGTGCTAAAATGTATCTTGTATATAGTTCACCTGCCTTGCAGTCCATCTGGCTGTATATAGGTATTGAGTGAATTAGCATCTACATTTCATAGTCCACCCATCCATCATTACATGTATTTTATATTGTGTAAAAGAAAGTATTAAATAAATTACTAAGTGCAGATGAATGGACTATTAAATTTAGTAACCTTCATCATTTTGGGGAAACTGGATCAACTGTTGCTGCAGATTTATCTTAGTGCTCATAGGGCAGTGTCCAATTGCACCATTTACTTGGTGCTTATAGGGCAGTTTCCAATTGCACATTTTACTTATACTAAATACACATCATTCTATCTATATTATTTAAATATTTTTCTTCCAATATTTTTGTGTCCAAAGATACACTTAGAACTCAAAGCTGGGATACCTGGAAGTAGCCATCCTGTTGACCAGTTGATTTCACATGAACTACTGGCAAAATTTAATGGATGAATTCTAGTTTAATTTCGTATTAAATTCATGTTTCATATTTGGTTCTTGTGAATTAGGAACAGAAGAGTTTTCTTTTAAGAAAATGCAAGCAGCCGCTTTGCTGCCTTGTAAACTGCTCTGAAATATTGGTATCCAGTAATCACTTTAACATGATTTGGCTGTAGTTATCAACAAATGTTTCTATTAAGTATGTCAAGTTGGCATTTAATTGTGACACACCTGAATCACCTTTTTTTCTTGTTTTGATAAGGCTTATGGTTTTATTGTTTGTGTTTTTTTAGGTGAGACAGAGCGTACAGAACTGAAATACTTGGAAAAAGAGCATATTAAAAATTTTGAGGTATGAAAACCCAGAAAGGTCAGTGGCATAAGTCAAAAAGATAATAGGAAATAGAATGTACTGAATGCCAATTGAAACAGAAAATTATAATACTTGAAAAGCATATTTGTTAATAACCATGTTCTTAGCTGCTTCATTTTTGTCTCACCAGCAAAGCAGAGGCAAGACATCAGGATCATTTTTTTGATGGCTTTGTTTTAGGCATCAATATTAAAGTTTTTAGATTTAGTTCAGTTTGTCTCACAACTTTTATGTACAATGATAACATTTGATATTATGTATTCATCTTGGGGCTTGGTGCTCACCATGGATAAGAGCGTGCCATGTCACTTAATTTTCATTCTCCAATGATTACATTAAGTTTTTGCATCGTTTGTTCAGTCATGAAACTTCATCTTGGAGATTACTACTTGCAATGGGAAAAAGTTAGTAACAGTGACCTATATTTCACTTCCCAGCAGTTAAGATGCATTTAGCTCAGTTTCTTTTACACTGTTGCATGTACAGTGATGAAACTTCATCTTGGAGCATTATACTCACCATGGGTAAAGGTAGGTTACTGTGACTTACTTTTCATGCTTCAGCAATTGTGGTTTTGCATTTATCTCAGTTACATGCAAACTGTTGTATATGCAGTGAATTCCTACTTGTTGTAATGTATTTGTCAAGTCAAACAGGTACCACTTTTCATCATTTGTAATGAGCTTATAATTAAGTGCACTTGTCTTACTACTTTCCCTTATTTCCTTTGGAATTCTGTTCCAGATTAGTGACTCTGAATATTGAAAACATTAACATTTTAATATCATTCATTGCATTTGGGATGTTTGCAACATTATCTAGGAAGAGTCTGCAAGCTCTTTTTCTCCAGCGGAATAATTTGTAAATAATTTTGTCAGAAGTATTTCCCCCAGATAACATTACACTAGTCTAAGTATGGTTGTATATAGCATTTGTTATATATTAACCTTTATTTAGTTGACAAATGTGGCCTTATCTTGCTATATAGCTGCAGACAAGAAATGACTTTATGACATATTACTTGAATGTGTTCATTCCATTGCAAATTGTTGTCAACCATCACCCCAAGGATTTTGTCACGGGTAACCATTTATGGGCAAATTTCATTCAACTTAAAATTCAAATTATTATTTTCCAGTTTTGCATTCTTTTGTTGGGTAGGACTCATAAAACTTTAGTCTTGTCTGAATTTACATTTGTGCCATTTTCCATACACCAGGAATCTTTTGTAAGTAAGGCTATCTAAAAGGAAACCTATAGGTCTGATTTTAGCTGTTTGAAATCTTATAGTATCATATCATCTGCATATAAGTTGGTAGATGAAATACAGTTGACTAGTTTTAGTGGCAGCTCATTTATGAAAATGTGAAAGAGGAGTGGGCCTAGAATTGATCACTGTGGTACTCCATATATACTTAGTTCTTTTTTAGAAAAACTGCCATTTATTTTTATACACTGTTTGCTCATTGTTAGAGATGATGTAACCCAATCAATTCTTTAATTGTCATATTGATAAATTGTCAATTTGTTCATAAGAATATCATGATCAACAAGGTCAGAAATTTTTCTAAGATCAACTTGAATGGATTCAACTAATTTACCTTGATTTAAGGCGGTAATCCATCAGTCTATCATGGAGTCCATAGCTGTCAACAGGAGTGGTTTTCTCTGAACCCTGATTGTTTTTTTTTTAATTTAAGTTATAGTTTGTTAGGTATATCAAAAGATTGTCATGGAGATGTTTTTCATATAGTTTGGACAGAGTTGGTAAGATAGATATGGGTTGTTTAGTAATTTACATCTTCTTTTCTGCCAGACATGTGAATGGGGGTAACCTTTGCCGATTTCCATGTCAGCGGAAACACTGAGGTGGATATCCTTAGATTATTATATCTGTAGCAACCCTCAGGAGGTTTGGTCCAATGTTATCTTGACCAGTTGATTTCCTTGTTGCAGTATTTAGCAAAATTTTAAAACTTTTCATTTGACATTACAGACAAATAAGTTGTGTCAGGTGGAATATTTTCTGAACAGAAATTTCTAGTTCATTTTTATTAGAGTTTGCAATAGGTTCCTTATTTCTGGAGGCTATTCTGACAATAAAAACTTGAATATGTTTGCTATTTCAACACCCTTATCTATAATCTGGCCTTCCTAGCTAACCTGTTGGATTACACTAACAGCATCTAGTTTGTTAAAAACTTTCCACATATAATTTTTATTGCGATTATTTTATAAAGCCATCTTATAGAAATTCTTCTTTGCCTGATTGATTGTTTTGGTTTCTTTATTTCTCCGTGTTTTGTAATGTGCTTGTTGATCAATAGAGTTGAAATAGTCACTAGTTTTTATGGCATCTAGAATGCCTGGAGTCAACCAGTTGTGATGGAAGTCCAGTTTTACTCAATGTGTTTTTAAAGGTACTCGTGTATGTTTATCAATCACCTGTATGAAAAGTTGGGTCCATATATCAAGAGCATCATCCTCATCATCAAATATATATACGATACTCCAAGGAACATTACTGAGAGTTTCTAGTTTGCCTTCATCATAATGCTTAAATGTACCTGTATGTTATAATTTTATGAGTTTTTGATTTTACAGCAGTTTTTAATCCAGATTTTCAGGTTAGGAAAATAGGGAAGTGATCACTAAGACCTATTCTTGGAATATGTGTTTTTGTCACATTTTCTTCCATATTTGTATCAATATGATCTATTAGAGTTTTCGATTGGTCAGTTTCTTGTGTTGGTTCATCCACTAATTGGGTTGCACCAAACATTTCTGTGAAATTCAACCAATTTCTGTTAATCTGATTATTAATATGATCTCTGTTGAAGTCACCTAAAATGTGTACTTTGTTCTGATTATCAGTCACTTTATCTAGTTGCTTTTCAAAATGCTCATTCCATTCAACCTTTGCTGATGGGGACCTATAGACAAGCCTACTAGGAATGACTTTGTATTTGAGTGATTTACCTGGATGCATATTGCTTCAATTTCATCTGATTCTAGATCATTTCACCTTTGAAATGATAAAACATTACTTACATAAACAACACGACCTCCACCCCTAGACCCTCTATCACATCTGTAAACAAGAAGTCATTTGCATGATTATCATTCAACTCTGTTTCTGTTAAACATGGACATTTTTGACCTTAGAAGATAATAATAAATTCAATTGGTCTAACGTATTATTCATGCCTTGTATATTTATATGCCCGGTGGGCAGACCTTTTCCTTTAATTCCTAGGTCAGATGTGTCATATTACTTAGGAGCTTTGGACAAGGAGTTTAGTTCCACCATGACATTTTGACAGTTTTTAAGCATGCATATAATCTTTGTCAGAACATTTACAAACATGTAATATACTTCCACACTCAATACATCCATTGCAGTTTTCAGTTTGAGAGATAAAATGTTTAACTGAGGTCCCAAAGTAAACAACATGAGCATCATCACCCAGTAGAGATCCCAGTGTTTGCCTTCTAACAGTACGGAAATTATGTTTTATCAACAGAGCACTATCTTCGTAGCCATAAGGCTAGCACCTGTTGTAGTGTGACATTTTTCTGAGTGCTGGGTCTTTTGTCTGTATTCCAAACAGTCATGGTATTGAATTTTCATATGTTTTCATCAAAGCCATGCCCAGGTTCAAAAGAATTACAACAACTTCCTAACTTGTCTGGTTTTCTGAAAGTGCTGTCTCGATCCTCATATCTTTGATTAATGTATTTGCCTTTGAGTATTGGAATTTGTTCATTTATTGCATGCAGATAATGTGAAAGTCCTTTTTTGTTTAAATGGATTCTGTCCTTAGCCTTGAGGTGTTCAAGCACCAGGCCAGACTTAGTAACAATATATTTCAGTGTAAATCCGTTTGTGGTCCCATTCATCGCATAGTTGCTCTATTAAGGCATTCAGGTTTCAAATATCAGTGTTGATTCTTGGAGACACTGCAAAAGAATACCTGACAAGTTGGGTTGTCTAATTAGATTTTATTCAGAATATGGTAAAAATTGTCTTCTATTTGTTCAGTTTCATTGTTGTTGTTAACATCATTTCCTCCAACACTGATGATGATGTTATCAAATTGAGACAGATCTGTTTCTCTGATCACATCAAGCATATGAATGGTTCCCACCCCAGGTATTGACTTGACTTTGACCCAAGGTTTAAGACCTCTTTCGCTGACATATTTGATTATTGAGTCAGCAATCAGCAGTGTTTGTTTCATTGAAATTTCATGTTGTTTTGGGTTGCTTGTTTTTTTTTAGTGGGAAGAATCCCTGGTATTGGAAGAGCCAAGAGTTTGTTTGCTAATATTAGAATAGTGATACTCATCATTCACAACATTTTTTGACCTGAACTTATCTTCAAGAATCAGTTGTATGATCTCCATCAATAGAACACTTTGATGTGAAGATGAGGTACTTATTGCTGTAGTACAGTTAATAGCATTCAACATGGTTCTATTCTTCACAAATTTGTTCATATTACTGTTGATCATTTGAGTCTCCTATGATAGACTTAAGTAGGTCATCAACAGCAATGAATTTGTTGGGGGTATTTCATTTCCTTGGAGGTATTATTCCTGCACTTATCAGAGTTTAAATGCTCAAGTTTTTAAAATCTTCCATTATTGACAAGACGACTTCAGGATCACTATCAGCAGAACCATGTTTTATTTCAGTTATTTCTGACAGTATATTATTATTGTCTTTATTCAGATGCTTCACTTTATCCTTCAGCTTACTGTTTTCCTCTTCAAGGACAAGATGACACAATGATTTTCTAAGGTCACATTTTATTGTTTTGTTTGGGTTTTTTTCCAACAATTCAGCTTTCACCTTAATATTTGAACGTTATTCAGCAAGCATGTCATGTCCGTCTTTTGTTGACTGGTATTGTTTTCAAAACATTGAAGCTATGTTCTTGTGATACTTTAGGTTGTTGGGCCTTCAGTTTTGCAATTTCCTGATGCAGTGAATTATTTTCCCTCATTAGGGCTGTTACCTTCCTATTACTATCCTCAGCAGGAGAGAAGTGTTTTCTGATGGAGCTTCCAGCTGGTTGTTTTTCTCCAGGAGTAATGTGTTAACATTATACCTTGTTGGGGCTGTCATCTTCTGTTCACTGCCTGGTTCAGATTGAAGCTGGTGAAGGGGCCTGGACTCAATGGACTCCCTGGCTGGGATTTCTGAATACTGTAGTTTCTCCAGATTGATTTGGTGTAGAACCACTTTCAGTAACTTATCTGAATTCCTAATGGGGGAAAGATTTATTTGATCTCAAGTTAATAGAAAAGATATATCATCATTTCATGATGTGGAAGACTGGTTTGGGTTGCTACAGGTCTGAAATATACTTTAATTGCTGTCTTGGTTACTATGACTGTTTTGAAATAAATTGCTTGAACAATGAGCTGATATTCATTGTTGGTCCATGCAGGGACCTTTTCTGCATCATATGTTCTATGCTTACTGTTAAAATAATGAACATAGAATATTTTAATATTTATCATAATTTCATAACAGTATGATACATATCTTTCATTTAAAACCAGATACTGTATTCAGCTAACTTTAGTTCCTTTAGAGATTTTATTTAGGTGAAGAAAAAACCAAAAGAAATTTATAATAATGCATTTCTCCATGATTAATGACAAGATCACACACAAAAACAAAGTAAAATGATAGTCATGCAAATGACTTGTTTGTTAATGGTTATGGCACACCAATCAGACATGACAGCCATCGGGGTGGAGGTGTTGTTGTTTATGTCAAAAGTGGTTTATCAGTTGATAGGAGAAATGATCTAGTATCGGATGAAATTGAAGCAATATGGATCCAGATAAATCAATCAAATACAAAGCCATTCCTTCTGGGCTTTGTCTATAGGTCCCTCATGCAAAAGTCAGAGGGATCTTGCGAATAATCAGTTTAACAGAAATTTGATGAATTTCATAGAAACCATTTCAAACCCAATTAGTGGACCAACCAACACTCAGAAACTCTAATGGATCATGACTATACAAATATGGAAGAAAATGATACAAAAATATACATTCCTTGGATAGGTCTTAGTAATCACTTCCCTGCTTTCCTAACCAGAAAATCTGAAATAAAAACAGATGTAAAATACAAAACTCAAAACCATAACATATAGGTCATTTAAGCATTGTTATGATTTCTGGAAGATTCATAATGTTCCTTGGAGTAAAGTTTCTACATTTGATGATGTATATGATGTTCTTCATATATGGACCCAACTTTTTATGCGATTGGTAGATAAACATGTACATGTACCTTCGACAACACAGAGTAAAAAAGGACTTAACAGCTTGATTGGTTAACTCAGGACACTTTAGATGACATGAAAGCCGATGATTATTTCAAGTCAACAAGTACATTACAAAACAACAAGAAATACAGTAACTAAAATGATTACTGGGGCAAAGAAGAATTACTATCATTGATCTTTGGGAAATAATTGCAATAAGAATTCGATGTGGAAAGTTTTTAATAAACTTAGTGCAGGCAAACATTCCACAATGTCTCTTAAAAGTCCAACAATTTAGCTAGGAAGGCCAGGTTATTGATGAAGATATTAAAATAGCAAATACACTCATTGAAGTTTTTTTTCTATATAGCTTTGGGAATTAAGGACCTATTGTGATCTCAAATCATGATGAAATAAGACATTTCTGTTAAGAAAAATTAGCAGACACAGAATTTGTTCATTTCTTCAGTATCAAATGAAAACGTTATAAAATGTTTGCAAACTATTGCAACATTGAATTCAACAAGCCTAGATAATATTGGACCATATCTCCTGAGGGCTAATGCAAATATATCTTAAAGAATAACTTACATATGTAGGCTAAGCATATCCACATCATTCTTTCACTAGATATGGAAATTTGCAGAAGTTAACACATTCACAAGTCAGGGAGCACAGATGTCAGTAACTACAGACCCATATCTATCTTACCAACTGTATCCAAACTACTTGAAAACATATTCATGGCAATTGTTTGATGTAAATAACCCTTAACTTAATTTACCAAAACCAGTCTTGGGTTGAGAGAAAACCACTTCTGTGAGACATGTAGCCTTGGATTCTATGAAAGATAAATAGACTACTGTCTTATAGTGATCTAAATTATTTGGTTCCATACAAGTTGATCTTAGAAGAGCTTTTGACCTCATTGATCATAATATTCTTATCAATAAATTGAACCTTTGTCAATATGGCAATTCAACAGTTGATTGGTTTAAATCATATCTAACAACAAGAAAACAGTTTGTCAAAATTAATGGCAGGTTTTTTTGTTTTTTTTTATAAACAAGAAACAGTTCCTTGTGGAATGCCATTTTTATAAATGATCTGCCAAATATACAAAAATAGGCAACTATATTTCATCATCTGACCTGTATGCAGATTACACCACTCTTTCAGATTTAAAACAGCTAAAATCAGACCTAGAGATCTTCCTTCTGTTAGGTTTACTTAACTCAGGAACCCCTGGAGATCTTGGTCATTTTCGCTTGAAATAGGAGTAAGAAAAACATTTTGGGGGCTGCTTCTAAATACATCCCCATAAAAAATCAGCATCCAAGTGATTTTCCCTTGGCCTGGTGCCTAGTCGTGTTAGAAATGTTGTTTTCCATTGGTTATTTTGCTCATGCATATACAGAAGGGTACAAGTTGGAGTTCTCTTTTCTTTTTTTTTTTTCTTTTTTTGCTTATTGGACCTATCATTTTCGTGTCCTGGCCACTTTTTACTTGAAATCACCAACATTTACCTACTTTTTGCAAAGGTCGCCTGTCTGTGTGCAGTTCAGACTGGTCTGCCTTGAACTGTGGCAAAAAAGTCTAAAATCTGGACACAAAATCCAATTCCCATGATGGGCAAAATTTTGGTGTAAAAAAATTGGGTCTCAAAAAATACATTTTCCCCTCTGTATTTTGTAATGTGAGTAGAAAGTCCAGATTATTTGGTATCTGTGTAGAGCTACATCTGTCTACTTTTCTGTAATGTACCGCCCAATTTGGTGTATCTTAAATGACCTTGACACTTCAGAGTTCAGAAGTAGGGTACTATCTCCTGATGCACAAACATGCCAGGGGTTAATGAGTTAACAAGGGTTTTGGAAATTTCTTACAAATGGCTAATTTTGTAATTTATATGTAAATGTTGATGCACAAATGATTAAATATGCAAGGAATATTCAAATTTGGTGATGTCATCAAACTTCACCCATTAAAATGATTCCTGGTGTTAGGAAAATGGCATGAAAGTAAACACAGACAAGACTAATTTAAAAGTATTAATGATTACTCACCAACAAAAAGAGAGTCTATAAATGGTTACTCAAGACAAAATTCTTAGTGTGATGCTTGACAACAATTTGCAATGGAATGAACTTACTCAAGTCATTTGTCATAAAGTTAATTTATGCCTGTGATTATTAAGTAAGGCAAGGCCACATCTATCAGCTAAACATAGGTTAATATATTAAAGAGTTGTATACAACCATACCTAGACTACTGTCATGGTATTTGAGGAAATGTGTCTGATAAGATTATTTACAAATTATTTTGCTTGCAAAAAAGAGCTTGCAGATACATCTTAGATAATGCTGAAAACATCTTAAATGCAATGAAATGATACTAAAATGTTAACAGTATTGCTGAGACAGGCTACACTTGTGCACAAAGATTCAAACAATATGGCGCCATTATAATGAATTATTACGTGCTAGAAAACAAGGTAACACTCCTAATTTAAGATCAGTTTCATCTATCTTTCCATTCAAAAACCAAAAAGAAAACTCTTTAAGAAAAGTTTTTAGTATTCAAGGACACAAATTTGGAACAGAATCCCAAAGGAAATTAGAGAAAGTACAAATATAAATGCATTTAATTATAATCTAATTGAATAGTTGAAAAGCAGAACCTGTTCTTTTGACAAATACATTACAACTTAAATTATATATTATCAGATCTTCCACTTTGTTGTCTTGCTATTTTTATACTGTATACACAGTGTACCTAGTTGGAGAATCTTATAAAATTTTCAGTTTATTATTTCCATATTTAAATGAAGCTTATTATTAATGCTTTATAGTTGTATCTTTATTGTGTATGCAACTATGTACTATATATGTAAATAGAGGTTCACAAGGAGGATTCGTTTTCCATGCAGCTAATTGTGTCACCCTCCTTAAATTAAATTAAATTGTTGTTATTATTATTATTATTATTATTATTATTATACTTTACTAACAAAGTTAACAAATTTTTATACTATAAATGTGGTATCCTGTGATAAAATCATCCCCAATTTTTCATATAGTTTATTTGCTGGCCACATGGGTTTCTCATGTGAGAAACACCAATGATATAATAATTATTCTTTCTGCATAAAGATCAAGTTATAACCACTGAAGGCTCAGGTACTAGTGATATGTGTATCAGTTCAGTAGATGGGTGTGTAAGTAGTAGAGGTTCAAGTAATGAAAAGTATTTGCAAATGCAAATAGAAATGTTAATTTGAAACATTCATCATACAATCATTTACAAAGATAATTTGTCCACATACCACTGATGTTTAGCTCATCTGGCAATATGGCCATATTTTGATTTGATTTTGATGAAATTTGAATATAGGCTTGTTATGCATCAAGATTTTAGATGAGTTCAGTAATCAACAAGGCTCACACATATCACTGAGGAGATCTGGAATCTAATTGGTTAAGATTTCTGATCTGGTTTTGATCAAACTTGGAAAATCAGCTTGTTGCTACTCTGGAGGCCTTTTTTTGATCCAGTTTTAGTAAAACTTAAAATATGGGCCTATATCATCAGGATGACATACAGATTCAGTAATGATGCAATATTCACACATATTAACAAGGTGATCTTGCATCTGATTAGCTAAGCTTGTTATAATCCAGGGGAGTATATTTATCATCTTATTTTGACTTGGACAATGGGTTTCAATGATTTAGGTCTTGGGTGAGTTCAGTAACTAGTAAAAATCATGCATAACATATTACAGAGGTAATCAAGCATCTGATTGGCTGAGTTTATTCTTGCATCTTATAACTGAGCTTATCGACACTAGTGACTCAGTTTGTCAGATGAGATTTTGATCAGACTTGTTAAAAAGCCATATATCATTAAGATTTTAATTAGTTTCTTAAAGAGCAAGATCTACATATAAGGTAGTCTTACATCTGATTGTCTGAGTTTGTTAACACTCTAGAGATTGAATTTTGATCAGAATTCACTCAGACCTAGTAAGCAAGCCTATATCATAATTTTCTTATACAGGTTCTGTAATAACTGTGCATATTAAAGAGGTGATCTTGCAGCTAGCTGGGTGAGTTTCTTACCTGTCTAGATTTAGAAACTGTGCTTCTTGTACAGTTTCAATAAAACTTGGTAAATACATTTTTGCACCCTGTGTCATGAAGATGTTGGATGAGTTTCATTATGAGCAATAGACCATGCATATTAATCATTCCAGTGATATCAGGCCCACTTAAGCCTGTTGTTAACTCGTGCTTCCATCAATCATATTTTCTTTGTCTTTGATAAGGCAGAATAAACAAACAAAATTTGTGTGAAAATGAACTACCCTCCACATTTTATTGTACTCTTCCAGGATTTATCTGAAAAATTCAGGAACCTTGAGATCTCAGCTGAAGAAGACCACAACAGACTTTCTAAAGAATGTAAGCTTCATGTTCATACCTTTATGTTCACTTTCTAAATGTATGTTGTTACGACTCTATGGTCACAAACTTAAGTAACAGAAAAAAAGCAAAACCAACAAGTTTTGTGAAACTTAACAAACAGTTTAATTATTTAAACTAAAAGTGTTAGAGGAACTTACAGTATAAGGAAGTGAATCAAAATTAGTCCTTATAAAGGTCTATGGAAGTTTTAAACGAATGAAAAGTCTCTTATAATTTCAATACTGGAAATGAACTGGTCCTCCAAAAACCATGATGTTGTCACGATGGCGTTGTTCAGAATTCTTTCGAATAATTTATAACAGTTCCAGAATAATATTATTGTCCAAATCATGAGCACTTTCTATCACCACTGAATAGTCCAAACAAATGTATTTTTCCTCTCGAAAAAATCTAAGTAGAACATAAAATACGTCTGCAGACTTATATCAGGAACACATAAGGTGTGAATGACTCCAAAAAGCAGAACGAAACTGAACGCTTAATTTTCTCTTTATATACACCATATATTATGACTGTAGTTCATAGTAGACCCCATGTGACAACATACACTATTGATTTATGACAAATTACCTATAGTTGCACGACCTCACGAAACTTCCATATCCATCAGTCACTGAGAAAATATGCCATAGGCGACATTTTAAGTCTTATTATTATTATTACTAATTGTCAACACATACGTAAGTAATCTATTTATAGATCCTGCATAATTTGTGTTTTCAACAGAGCCAAATCACGCACACAATTTTTAACAAAAAATATTCTATACAGTTTTCAACCATGAATAAAAATTACAAAAATTAAATAAAATATGTGCCAGAAGTTACAGAAAATATAGATATACCTAACACCTCATAAAAAAAGAAAGATGTATGCAATAAAGCCTTTTTCCCATATTAATGACATACACAGATGACAAAAAATTTTTCCAAGGAAGAGTTATAATAAACGTACAAAATCTATACAAAACAAAGCAATATGAAACTCTCATACATGTGAAAGTGCATCTGTGATTAAATTTTCTTTCTCCTTGATGTGCAGAATATTGATGTTATATTCTTGCAACACCAAACTCCGTATCAACAACCTCTGGTTTTTATTTTTCATTTTCTTGATGACTGTAAGGGGGTTGTGATCACTGAATACAATAATAGAAGGAGCAGAAGTAATATACACTTCAAAGTGTTGTAAAGCCAAAATTAGAGCCAAACACTCCTCGATGATGGAATAATTTTTCTGGTGCTTATTTAAGTGTTTTGAGAAACAGCACACCACATGATCCACGTCATCTTTATCTTTCTGAATTAGTACACCACCAACCCCTACATCACTCATGTCAACAGATACTTTAAATAGTTGAGTGAAATCTGGAGCTGAAAGAACTGGTGTACTCTTAAGCATGGCCTTTAATTTATCGAACACCTCCTGACATTTGTCAGACCAATAAAACTTGATCTTCTAACCTAATAAAGTGGTCAGCGGCTCAGCAATTATGGAAACAGTTTTGCAGAATTTCCAATAATATCCAGCCATACCCAAAAATCACATCAGTTGCTTCTTACTGATAGGCATAGGGAATTCAGAGATAGCTGTAACCTTAGCTTCTACAGGCTTAACTTGACCATGTCCCACAATATGTCCTAAAAATATGACACAAGCTTGGCAAAACTCACTTTTACTTAGATCTACTGTCAAATTTGCCTCACTCAAGTGAATAAAGAATTTCCAGATAGTTTCCAGGTGATCCAAGAATGGCTGTAAATAATGACACCATCAATGTATGCATCACAGCCATCTAGACCAAATATTGTACTAGATAAACATGGGTTCATTAAGTGCTGGAATGTAGATGGAGCATTCTTCATACCAAATGGCATCACTATGTATTGATAGAGTCCATCTGGAGATGCAAAAGCCGAAATTTCTTTAGCTCTGTTTGTAAGAGGAATTTGCCAGAATCTTTTTAACAGGTCAAACTTGGTGACATATTTTGTATTTCCATTCCTCTGAATACAGTCATGAATTCTTGGTGTTGGAAATGAGTCTGTTTTGATGACACTGTTCACTTTTCTGTAGTTTGTGCACATATGGAACAAATTATCTGGTTTTGGCACAAGATTACAAAATTTATTGTCCAGAGTTTTTAATATTTCAGAATTTTGATGACTGGTTGATCCAAAGTCATTATATTCTGGTTGTATGTCATCATTTAAATCGTCATTGTGTGGAACAGGAGCAGCTAAATTTATTGAATAAATTATAAAGCTGTCTTGATCAGCATACTCTTGCAAAACACTTATATAACTGGTGGCGGAGTTGTTTCTGTTTCCGCCTCCCAGGAGTGTTGATGCAATTTAAATCACCTTCTTTTTAACTTTATAAGGACCATAATATCTAACTTGAAGAGGATCTTGAAGTATTGGCAAGAGAGACAGAACATTATCACCTGACTGAAAAGTTCTTACGATTGTGATTTTGACCTGCCTCATTTGTCAGTTTTGAGTGAGTAGACAGAAGATTATATCTTACTACTTCACAATGAAAAACATAATCTAAATTAATACTCTGTTAAAAGAAGTTTTTCCTTTAAAAATTCCAGTGTTCCATGGACAATAGGTCCAAAAGGTAGTTCAAAAGAATTAAAACTGGTCAAATTACAAATAAAACAAGATCTACAATATTTGGAAACATCACTTTTCATATCCGGCAAATAAAAACAATGTAAGACCTTGTGGTAAGTCTTGATGACTTCCCATTTGGCAGTCAAATGAGTTTCATGGGCTATGCTTAGAATTTCCTGTCTGTATGACTTGGGTATCACTATGGAGCCAACTTTGCTAATAGCTCTCTGAAACAAACAGGAGATCTCGGGATCTTTTTCCTGTTTGATGACAAGTGATTTTCGTTTGTCACCCTGATTAGACATAAGAGAACGAGTGGTTAAAAGAGCATCACAATGATCAATACCTTTGGATTGATCAGTAACAGAAGTAAAAGTGACCTCATCAAAAGCTTGACCAATACACCTATCAGCCAAAGGAATAATATCCTGATTAACTTCATTCTCAAGAGCCATAGCTCTGGTAACTGCACAAGCAGGGTATAAATTGGGGATTTCATTTTCTTATAAATCAGGGATTTCATTTTCAATAGGACCAACCTTTTGATCCGAACAAGGCTTTTCAGTTACAAGTGGATTAACTGCAGTCTTATTTCCACAGGGTTCCCACACTACTGGGAAATCAGGTAAAAGTCAGGGAAAATGATAAATTGTGAAAAGTCCTTGAATTTTGCAAATATTGATGAAAGTTGAGAAAAACCCATGAATTTTCCACCACCACTTGAAACTTGAAACAAGTACGTTATTGAGTCCTAACTCAACTGATCGTGAGTTAAATTTATCGAGATCTGACCAGAATATTCGGAGGTTGTAGTATGGATCATTTGAGTGCTTGATATAAACATATTTGTTGAGTCAACCCAAATGCTATGTGGATTAGATTCGTCTAGTAGACAAGATAAAACTAAGGCATTGATGAAATTTGACCTGGTACTCACGATTTGCATTGCAAGTCGCACGAGTATACGTATCTCACAGCCCGCATGTTCATGACATCATAAATCCAGTAGTCATGTTTTATCAATAATAACCAGTTTCAAATGTTGTAGAAAAAAAAATAAAAAATATTAATAAAAACAAAAAAAAGAGAAAGAACACAAAGTCCTCTATATTCATTCCGAGAACAGCTAGCGGGGTTTTGTTGTATCACATGACTACAATGTTGACATGTGTTCTCTGCTTTTAAATCTGGCTGGCCAGATTGCTGCGACAGCGACAGGTTTCTTCTTCTTGTTCTTGAAATAAATATGTTGACAATTATACATTCCTTCTGGTTTTTGCAAAAGATATCTGACTTTCATTTAATGTAATTGAATTTTTGTACAACATTAAAAAGGAATTTGTTGTTGATATCATGTGACTATTTAACTTCCGATGTCGTCATTTGAGATTTGTGAAGTCATGTGACTAGTTATGGAAATGGCGAGTACTGGGTCAGTTTTCATTTATGCTGTAGTTTCGTCTAGTCAGTGGATTAAAGACATAAGGTTTATAATACTTACCATTTCTGAGAAAATAAAACCATTTTCCTATTGATTTCATGCAGGTACGAGTTGATATAACATCACTTAAATTTGCTAGGCCCGCTGGTAAGCGACTACCATATGTCACAACTGCATGGTGGTAGCAAATTCCAAATTTCAACATGCAGTTGCTGACCCCACACCCCATCCTAAATGTCCAAGTGTGAAAAATGGGGCTGGAATATTCTGAGAAACCCGTATTAGAAAATGGACTGCTATTTGTTTTAAGACAAATTTGTTGTCCAAAATGTCGAATCTCTGAGCTGAACATTGGTGCAAAACTATTGCACAGTGGCATGTAGCTTGAAGCATTGGTTTCAGCTCTTACGTAGGACACAGGAGAAATGGGAAATTTTCATCTGTTGTATTATATATTAAACAACAATATAAGTCCCTGTATCAATACAGGATTGGGGCAGGTTTATCAAATTACAAGAAGACATGATTTTACAGAAAATTTAGTCCTTGTTTATACAACAAAATATAATTTTGTAGGTCTTTTGTCAAAATTTAAATCAACCCCTTTGTAAATGATTTTTAAATGATGCATTTTTAACCAATCATCTTAAGGAGTTTAGGTTGTTTGAAAAATCTTGTTTGGGTATTGTTGGTACAGATTAATTGATGGTTAAACTTTTTTCGTTACAAGATAAGATTCTAATTGCATTTATTGTTTTTTCATACTGTGATATGAAAAGTTTACTTTGCATAACATGCATATATATTGCTCTAGAATTCTTTAGAATTGAAGGTATGAAAGGAAACAGAACTAATTTATGTTCATTATGTTGTTTCCACGTAGCAATATAATGCAGGTCAGCAAAGTATAGTTAGAATTTTTATTCTGTACTTTGAAATGACATTGCATGCCAGTTTGTAGGAATGTAGTCAAAACTTCTTTGTTTGATACATTTTATGGTTTTGTACATGATCATCTTTTCTGACTTAGATGGTTTGGAGCATCTTGAAATAGAACATCTTTAGATTTAGAAAATGCATGTTTCATAATCTAAAATGTTCTTTAATACCATTCAGTAACGGTCATGTCTGAACCTTGAAAAAATTAATTTCATCATGGAAAATCCCTGGAAATGACCCGGAAATTTATCTTTAGAAAAGCATGGGAACCATGTCTCCAGCTGAGTCATTGCCTGGAAATAAATGAACACCCTCGATGGTAAAAAATTCACAGTGCCAACAGACACTGGCCCTGAAACTAAATCTGATGTTAAATTAACATTATGGAGAGGCATTTGAATAAACAAGAACACTTTCAGAAGAAGAAGACTTCTCAGACAAAGGCAAAATACCTGACAATAAAAGACTCTGAGAAGCTCCTGTATCCCTTAATACTTTAATAGGGATAGGATTAGTCGAATCACCAATAAGTGTTATAGAACCCATGAACATGAATGGTTCATAGTTCTCCATAATAGAATCAGACTGAGACTGGGGTTTGTTTAACCCCACAAATGTATTGTTTCCAATACATGACCATGACCTTGACCAATGAGAAACAAGAGCATTTGGAACTGCTTTGTCTTTATTATGTTGCTTATATTTTAACTTAGAGCAATCAGAAATAACTGTATTTAGTTTCCATTAATATAGGGCCATTCCATTAAAATATGAATGGGACTAAGGGAAGGCAGTTTTGAATTTGGGTAGCCACCCTAAGATGTTATTAAGGCCTGTAAGGCCCCACCTATAGAATTTATTTAATGTTAATAGGAAACAGGGATTTTTACATTAGAACTTAGAAAATATTCAAATTCATTTATTTTTCATAAGTTATATGTACATAATATATAACGGTATGATTATTCCAAGAAAAATTTATTTCAGCTTGTATGAAATTGTACACAGACATTTGTATAAATACATGTTATCATGAAAGAAAAAAAAACCCAGTAAGTATCAACAAACATGAAATAGCTGGTGAATCGTAAAAATATCTGTGTTCAGTAATAAGTAAATTAGTCCATTATTTACTTTATTTATTTGGATGGACTAAAACTGTCAATAGTAATGTTTTTTTTTATTAATCTGAGATTTTTTGTCTTCATACATTTTTGAATGACATGAAGAATTTTATAACAAAAACCAGATGTATCAGTGCAAACTGTATTCAATTATTCAACATAAGTATATTTTTAAATTATTGGATCCAGAAACACAATACAAAAAACATTTCTCTTTATGCTTTAATTGCACTGAATCAGCAACCTGTGATTCTAAATTAATGTTATGAATAAGGTGTTATTATCATGCCTTTGTTATTTAAATGACTGCCTTTATTTACTTGGCTTGAACATGTCAGGTGATAAAAATAGTATGATTGAACTAATTTCCTCAGATGAACCACACAAATCAAACTCATAACCAATTAAAGCTGGTAACAAAGGAACATTGTAACAAAGCCATTGGAATTTGGCTATGGAAATTAAACTTTAAACATCTAAGATAAAAACATTCTTTCCAAGAGCATGATAAACAGTCTTTACTGTTTGAATATCTATCTCAACATTTTGTTTATTTTATCCAATTGTCCTATGCTCTGTGCTTTCTGTGGGCCAATAAAATAAAAAAATTCTTTTCCTACATTAATACCAGATATATTTCATTGTGTCATATCAAAAACATGATATTTTAAGGAGTGGAGAAGTTGTATATATGTAGTTGGGTCACAATGTTTATGTTAGTCATAGCGTATGAGGGTTGGGCCCATTGCCAGACTATAGATAGCCAAAGTGTTCCAAAGAAAATACATACCTAAATCTGGCTGTCAGACGAGTTGCCATTTCTGGTCAGCATGTTAATTGGAAATTTCATTGCAACTTTAGGCTTTGTTAAGTGAGAGCATTTCTTGCTGAGTCAAAATCTGGTACATTTGAGTGATGACTGGTGCTTATAAAAGTTGTTAGGGATGTGGAGAAACAAGTATTGAACATGCCTAGGTGTATGTTGATAAACCATGACATGCATATAGGATTGCTACAAAGTTTTCATTCTGCTTCATATCTTTTCTTTTTCCTTAACATTTAGCACATCTGAAATGCTATTAGCATAGACAGTCACTCCTCTGCCTTAAATGCTATTCTATGACCAGTTAAAAATGCCTGTACTCCCATTTAGACCAAGATGTTAATCCCTACCAGCTGCAGAGTATGTAATTGGTTTATCCAATTAAGTTTTTTATCTTTGCTAATAATAGTGCTACTGGAGACCTCTGGATCTGATTTAATAATTTCTGTTATCTGATATTTAACACAATCTATGTTGTGGTGAGATAAATTAAAATGCTTAGACACAGGGAATCTTTATGATTATGGATATCCCTCAAATAATCTTTTATTCTCACTTGGAATTCCCTTTTAGTCTCTCCTACATATTGGTGTTCCAGGCACTGACGAAATTGGGAGAATTAGTGAATCTCAGGTGTAGATTAATTTCTAATCCTCAAGTAATTTTTTCCTTTAAGCCACTCTCTTGGAGGTAGTCAGACATCCTTTTTAATTTCACGTATTTGGAAAGAAATTTTCTTGCTTCTTTATAAAGCAGAATTGATTGGGATGGTAGTAGCAAACGCTTTGCTTCTGGGCATTCTGTAACTGGTTCTTCCAGTTTTCTCTAATTGTTCGAAGTCTCATTTCAACTGACAACTGTATTTGTAGAATAGCTGGACAAGAGTATTGATGAACTCTCGTATAGACTCACTGGGCTCTCGTTGGTTTTGGGATCTTGTAGATTGGATTCCCGCAGAGGGCTGCCCTCACTTCCGATAGAATATAAGGTTAGGGAAGATGATGACTATTTGGATGTGGAAGTGAACCCTCCCATCTGCTGGGGTATCCTAGTCACCCTGTCCCTGACTTGTTACATTACTATTGTACTATTGTGACACTGGCAACAAAGGGATACATAAACCACACACTGACATACAGTGAACAGTTGAACATAAAAATCAATTTATATTCCCTCCGATGAGTTACAATAGTAACAAAACCGGTCAGAGACAGGGGGTGACTAGGACACCCAAGCAGATGCGAGGGTTCACTTCCACATCCAAACAGTCATCATCTTCGCAATTCTATGACCACTCTATAATCCTTTTTGTATGAGATGAAAAGGACATAGACAAGGTCATCATATGCTGAGCTACATTATCTGTAATATTTCTACTAAATAATGCATGTACGCCTTATAGTGGGGAAGGAGTCTTCATGATACTTCAAAAAGAAGGAGTCAACATAATACTTCAATTTAATATCTTTATTTCAAAATATTTTCCCAAAACTATTTCTTACATTATTATTGAAATGTTAGAAGGATAAAGTTAATAAATTGTCCAAACTTCAATTTAAAATATTTTCAAGTTTGTCAAGAACATGCATGACCATGTGTAATCTGAGACACTGTAAAGTTAACCAACAAACTTTGAACTCAGTATTTTGTTCATGACAACTCCATCTGAAACAAAGCTAACAAGCACTGTCAATACTAATCGTTGCATCTACATCCACATTTGTCATCTTACAAATCAAAAATACAAGGGCATGTACCTAGATCCATACATAAGCATAATTATTGCTATTATAAGTAGCAAAAAAGCATATTTTGGGTGTAAAAAGTGCAACCTCTATATTACATACCTGAATTACAGCACATTAGAATAAAATACATTTTTAATACTAATGTGGTTCTGCAGCTGGTCAAAATTCTTGTCACAAAGTCAAAATCTATATGGATTAGAACCAGAATACAAGCACAAAATATACTGAAAAATTATTTATATTCAACACTCATTAACTATTCTACATGTGTAAATTTTGCTAAATAGTCAGGAGCTGTAAGTCTGCAATGAGTTCAGGTGCTCAGATTGCTGTATTACATTATTGTCATATACTCTTTAATTTTGTACAGCGGTGTTGATTTGTCATTTTTTCTCATATTACATTATTTTGAAGTTTGAAAAGATCCATCTGCTCTAACATTTTCTGTCATATATCATCCACAGCTCACACCGTAAAGCATTTCACTTAACATCTGGCACCATTTTCTTTAAAAGTATAGACTGGTTCACAGCTTCTCTAGCTTATCAATAAAATTAATCTGTGAGACATAGTTCACTTTTGAAGAAACCCATCTGTTTTGTTGGAAATGAGTCATATACTGTTGCTATAAATAGCATATAAGGAAAGTACTAAAGTAATAATGGGACCCAGAGAAAAAAGCAGAAGTAAAGGAGGAAAAGGTATTATGGGAGAGCCAAAAAGCTGCTTTCATAATATCCTCCAGAGAGTAATGATTAAAGTAGGCCCATGAAGTAGCAATGGCTCAAACCTCATGGGCATTAAGTTTCATAAAGGTGAGGTCTCGATCGGTGAGAGACTCATAGGCTCATTTGATTGTCATGACAATCCACCAGAAGATAGTAGCAGCTGAAATGTCTACGGAGCCCTTAATAGGGAGAAAGAGATATTCCTACCTTTTCTTTTTGCTTTGTAGACATTAAGATAGAAGCCAAGAGCACACATGGGGCATAAAAATCTATCTTAATCATCCCCTGCACATATTTTACTGAGACTGGGAATCTCTATGGGTAAAGGAATAAGACAGCCAGAGTCAGTGGACAAAGTATGAATTTCACTTCTTCATCTCACCGAGGCAAGGGTGAGAAGGAACACAGTTTTGAGTGTGAGATCCAAAATGGAAGCTTCACTCAGTGGTTCATATGGTGCTTTGGTTAATGATCGAAGAACACAGGAAAGATTCCATCTGGGCACAAGGGAGCGAGAAACAGGTCTCTGAAGCTAAAATAAACTTTATAAGATCAACATGATGTGGATATGAACCGATGTCTGTGCCTTGCGAGAATTTAAGTGTGTTGGAGATGGCAGCTGAATAGTCTTTGATAGTGGATACTAAACATCTTTTGGTCAGAAAGAGGAACAAAAGGAAATCTGCAATGGAAGTTACAGAAGGGCAGATAGGGTCAACGTGTTTCCTACTGCACCAATCACTGAAGATTCTCCACCTGGCATCATAAAGTTTGGACGTAGATGCTCTCCTTGCTTGAATGATGCAACTGGTGACTGTGTCCAAAAACTTGTTCCGGTGGAGAGATCATTTGATATGAGCCAGGCATGAAGGTGGAGACTCTGTGGACTGTTGTGGATCCCTGGTGTTGTGACAGGAGATCCCTCCTGTGTGGTAGAGACCTCAGTCGATCTATCAAGAAGTCTAGCAGATTGTTGAACCATGGTTGTTGGGGCCACAATGGGGCAATGAGAATGATCCGAGCAGTGGAAGTTCGGACTCTTTGCAGAACTTGTGGCAGCAGTCAGAAAGGTGAGAAGGCATATGCGAATAGGCAATCCCACTAGAAGATGAATGCATCGACTGCCCATGCTTTCTGATCTGGGACAGTAGACACATAAGATGGAAGTTTGTTGTTGAGCTTGGTCACAAACAGTTCCAATAGAGGTCTTCCCCAAATGGAAAACAGGGACTCTGTTACTGAGTGGTGAAAAGACCATTCTGTGAGGATGGCTCGGTCTGTTCTGGACAGGCTGTTCGCCAATACATGCATGTTGTCCGGAATGTGGTGAACTCGGATTGTGACATTCTTAGAGGCTGCCCAGAGGAAAAGGTTACAGATGTCCATGAAAAGAGAAGGGGCATGTGTGCCTCGTTGACATCGTAGGTAGGCTACGATAGATGTGTTGTCTGAAGAGACCATGACACATCCTCCCCTTATTAGGTAGATGCACCCATGCAGTGCTAGAAATACTGCTTTCATTTCTAGGTTGTTGATGTGGAGGGACAATTCAGTCCAGGAACTGTGGAGAATTATGCCCTCCGACTCTAAATGGGCTCCCCAGCCTGAATCTGATGCATCTGTGAACAGATAGGAATGGGGATCGGGTGCATACATGGGAACCTCCATCAGGAATCTGTCTCAATTCATCCACCAGAGCAAATAGTGGTGAAATACTGGTCCTAGAGGGATCGGGTTTGATATTCTATGTGAGGTTTCCAACTTGCCAGAAGGAGGAACTGTAGAGAACACATGTGAAAACATCCTAAAGAAACCAATTCGCTTTCAAGGTTCTGAGTAGGGACAGATAAAGACGAGCAGATAAAGTGGTCTCTAAGGAAACTAGGATTCAATCTACATGATCCAAGGGAACCCGGACCAAGTTTTGGTTCATGAGGAAGTTCATCCCCACGTAAACAAAGTCTTCTGATGGAACGAGTTCCGACTTCTCGAGGATAGGTAGGAGACCCATTTGAGTTATGGTGGATCAAGACCACAGAACCTGATGAAGGTACTGAACATGGACATGGTGAATCAGCTAGTCACTGAAATACTGGAGAATCAATGTTCCCTTATTTGAAGGTAGGCCGCTACTACACCCATAACCCAGGTGAAGACTCTGGGTGCAGAAAAGATTTTGAATGGCAGAACCCGAATTTGAAAAACTCTTCCTTGTCTAGGCAAAAATGAAGATATTGCGGTGTCAAGGGAAAACCACTGTTTGACTTTGTACCTTCCAGCTACTTTCTGGATTACTCTATTCTGCATCAAGCATTGAACTCTGTTTGGTGGCCTTTTTTAAGAGCAGCACTTTCATTGTTGATGGCAGTTTCTTCCTCATAGTAAACATAAGATCTGCTTCTGTATCTTATTGGTTGAAATCAGTAGAAGTTGATGTTTGTACTGAAGGCAGTGGTCCACCACAGGTGTTGCTGGATACAACAGTATTGACACATGAATTTCTGTCAGAAAAAAAAAAGCAGTAAAATATCGTCTAGGCTATGACAGAAAGAGCAAAGTCTTTCAAACAGATGTACACTCTATTGACCAAAAAGAATTTCCAGGAATCTAAGATAAAACCATTACTTCTTTTTCTCTGCTGAGTGCTGAAACCATTTTTGAAATGCTTGAATATTAAGATTTTCAACATGGCCACCATAGCCATATAATGCACAAGTGGTGTGTTTTGGTGTTTTATTACATGTGTTATTTAGTGATTTAGTGCCATGGCATTGAAATAGAATGCCTTGCCCATGTTAACATTGATTGGGGGGGGGGCAGTAAAAGGAATTTTAACTTCAACTTAAGTGGTATATATATATATATATATATATATATATATATATATATATATATATATATATATATATATATATTATCAGAGCTATAATAGCTTAGTGTAAAGAATAAAGAATATCTCAGTTGCAATTATGTACTTTATGACCCCCTTGAAAATCAACTCCTTGATCTTGAGCAACCTCAAGGGATTACCCATTATCAAATTTCTATTGTTAAAAATGGGGCATAATTCCTATTCAGTTTCTGATAGTAACAATTTGTGCTATCTAAAATAAAATAAATTGTAAAATAATTTTGTAAAGATAAATTTCATGCAGTTATTCCAGTCTTTACACTAAAAAAAGAAAATCAAAAAGACTGAAAGAGGAGAGAGCAAGATGGCCACCAGGTAGGCAGTTAGCAAATTCTTTTGCAGATGCTTGTGATATTACATAGTTAACAGTGTGATGTAATGATTCATTTCCAGACTAATGTCTGTGTGAACTGTTTATCCTTCAATATATGGTTTCATTGTGTCTGTGGATTATGTGCCTTTTGTAAAATTTGTGGACTTTAGAAATCTCAAAGTGAGCTTTCTTTCTCTTATGTGTATACACTGTGTCACTTTGCACCTTCTTGAGAGGACCCCCTTGCTGATCTGTTTACATAAACTACATCACTTACTTCATGCAGTCACTGAGGCTCCTGCATTAAGCTGTGAACCCTCTTAACCTGTCCAGATTACTGTGGCAAAATGAGCAATGCAAAGAAAACTGTTCAGTCTACCCTGAACACAGGGTACTAGAAAGGAAAACAGCAAGCCATTAACTAGGACAGCTATGAGCTCACAATCTGGGGACTTGGATAGTGAAGATGCAAGTAGTGTTGCCATACTCCAGAGGGACCTTCTCGAAATAAAAACTGCCACAAATTCATTAGTGACCAGAGAGGAGTTAAGTATCTGAGTATCTGACATAGTATCCCAGTCGTTCGATAAACTATTGAAAGAGGTGGAAATAAAAATTGTGAACCAAACAAAAGAGCTGGAAGAAAAAATTGAATTAGCGAACTTTGAAAATAACAGGTTGAAACAAGAATTAGAGGTGTCAAGGAAAGAAAATGAAATTGAAGAAATAAAAAATAATGAAGATCACTTTATGGAAGCCATGAAGACTGCAAACCATAATGGTGAATACTCAAAAAAAATAACATCAAAATTTTCAACTTAATCACAGAATGAAAATGTCAGAGCAACATTTACAGAGATGGTGAAAAATGTAACATGCCAAGTATTAGATGAGAGGGACATTCTGGCAGCATTGGATCCCTGGGAAAAGTGGTGTCCCAAAGCCAGTCATTGTGAAATTTTGGAATGCAGAATCCAAAGTCAATATCATCAGGAAGAAAAGAGACTTTAAGAGCATATACAATGTAAGAATAGTGGAAGATGTCACTTGGCAAAATATGGGACTTTTAAATAGACTGACCACCCATCCAAAAATTGAATCTTCTTGATACATTACAATTGCAATGTGACATGCCAAAACAAAGATGGGTAAAGGGTAAAAATTTTACTTTTTTGATGGCATTGACAAAATAATCTCAATCCAGATGTGAAATAATTTTTCATAGTGATTCTGTTTGCAATAGGAAGTACAAAACTTTGTACGAAAAGATGTGAACATTTTTTATTCTGAGTAAGGAAAAGTGGCTCTTATAGCAGGACAAAGCCTATAATGGGTAAGAAATTTCATATGACCTTGCTGTTTAATTTGTACTTATGCTATACTTGTGCTTGATCTTGAAAAGAATGAGTATAAGATGTTTGTGTGCTTCATAGATTGGTCATGTGTATACATGTCTGTTTACATGTATATGTCTGTATATGAATGCATAGATATGTATGTATGTGTGTGGCATGCTTGCATGTGTGTGTGTGTGTGTGTGTGTGTGTGTGTGTGCACCATAAGTATGTATATGTTCATATATGAATGCATAAATATATATGTACGTATGTGTTTGTGTGTGCATGTATTTGTGTGTGTGTGTGTGTGTGTGTCTTTTGTTTCACTAACCCTTTATAGACTCAAAGACATGTCCAACTAGCAGATGAAGAACTTGTATCTTGTATATAATGGATTTTAATATTTTGGCAAAGGATGAAAATGAATGAGCAAAAGCTGTTTTTTTTATATGTTTTTTTTTTATACAGCTACACTGTATTGATATTAAAAGTTTATTTGTATATGAACACCCTAGTGTAGAATAGACCTCATGTGTCTTTATTTTGGGTAACATCATATATGTACCAAGTGCTGCATGACATTGTGTTACACTAATCACTTTTTTAAAGTGTTGTGGTGGTACATGTAAGAGTGTATCCCAAGGTGTATGCAAGTTCTTTTTACGATATTGGTTGTGTTTTTATGATATTGGTTGTGTAATGTCTAGTTATATAAGCTCTGTGAAACTTGAACTAAAAACTAGAACTAGTAATGGATATCCAAATTAAAATTTTATCAATGAATGTTAGGGGTCTACATAGTTCCAATTTAAAAAGAAGAGATATTTTCTGCTGGGTGAAACTCAAGAATGCATTCATTATCTGTCTACAGGAGACGCATAAGTACTGCTAAGACTGAAAAATACTAGGAGGCTGAATGGGGTTATAAGTGTTTTTTTAGCCATAAATCTGCTAATAATGCAGGTGTTGCCATCCTGTTCAAAATTAATTTTGAGTTATGCATTAATAGAAACAGATGTGATGGCAAGGGCAAATACATTATTCTAGATATATAAGTTAACGAACTAAGATTTATGCTAGTGAATCTATATGGTCACAATGATGATAATGCTGAGTTTTTTTAGGAATTTGAAAGAGGATATCATAAATTTTGACAATTCTTCTGTTATTATTTGTGGTGAATGGAATGTTGTTCAGTACATAAGAGCTTGACTTTTATAATATCCTGCAAGATAAACATTCCGTGGCCCAAGCAGCAGCCCAGGCCATCACGAATCAACTTGACTTAGTGGATCCATGGAGAGCTGTCAGTCCTGAGATTAAAACGTTTACCTGGTAACAGGCAAATCCTGTGAAACAAAGTTGATTGGACTATTTTTTAATCTCTGAGGATATGTTTTCAGATTGTCTTGATTCATCCAGTATTCTTGGCTATAAAACAGACCATTCAGCAATACCTCTAAAATTATTAATATCCGCAGTACCCAGAGGTCCTGGATACTGGAAATTCAATTCAAAGCTATTAAAGCAAGAAGAATATATTCATTTGGTCAAAAGATGTATATCTAACACAGTAGAAGAATATTATTGTGAAAGCAATAAGAAAAACCAACTTCAGTTGAAATATAACTTGCAATGATCAATTCTTTTTTTTAAATCCTTAAAATGATTATAAGATAAGAATCAATTAGTTATTCTCAAGTTAAAGCAAAACTTGAGAAACAAAATTTAAAGAAAATCAAAGCTGAAATATGGACCTTACATACTTTAGTGAATCAGAATAACCCCACTGTTATAATAGAACTGAATAAAAAAACAAGCAAATTTTGAAGAAATGAGGAAAAAAAGAGGTGGAAGGTGTAATGTCAAGATCAAAAGCAAGGTGGTATGAGTCTGGTGAAAAAAAAATTCTAAATATTTCCTTAACCTAGAAATGAGTAATTACATAAACAAAACAATAAAAGACTTAATTATGGAAGATGGAACAAGGGTAACAGGTCAAAAAGATATATTAAATCACCTGAAAGAGTTTTATGAAAAACTATACAAAAGCCAAAACAACAACAATTTATAAACTCTTAATCACTTTTTAAATCATGATAGAAAACTTTCAGGTTTTGAAAGATGCTCATGTGAAGATAAGCTAACCTTTAAGAAATGTGGTTAAGCACTGAAAAATATGAAAAATGAAACTAGCCCTGGTTCAGATGGATTTCCTGTTGAATTTTCAAATTCTTTTGGAAAGATCTAGGTGGCTTTCTCGTTAGGTCTCTAAATGCTGAATATGATAAGCAACATTTTTCTGAATTTCAGTTTCAGGGAATTGTCACTTGCATTCCAAAGGAAACATATAAAGACAGAGAATTCATTAAAAATTGTAGACCAGGTTCACTACTTAATGTAGATTACAAGATTGCTTTGGCATCAATTGCTTCTAGGGTCATGCAAATTCTCCTTATTTTTAGTGACACTTAGAAGGGTTTTATGAAGGGGAGATTCATTGGTGAAAACAAGAATTTTGTATGATCTTATGCAGTATGTTGAAGAAAAAAATGACTCTGGTCTTCTCTTACTGACAGAGTTCGAAAAAGTGTTTGACTTGGTCAAATGGGATTTTCCAGAGAATGCCCTGAAATCTTTTAACTTTGGAGAATCTTTTTGTCAGTGGTTAAGAGTATTCTGCAAAAAGTCTAAAAGTTGTGTCATTAATAATGGACATTTATCCCCATGTTTCAAATTGGAGAGAGGTTGTGGCCAGGGAGACCCTTTAGGATCCTACTTATTTATAATAGGAATTGAACTTTTTGCAATAGAACTGAAAAAGAACACAAATATTACAGGCATTTTCTATAATGAAATGGAGTTCAAATTAGGGCAGTACGCTGATGAAGCTTTTTTATCATTAGACGGTTCTCCTTTTTCTTTGAAGACAACCATGCTGATTTTAAATGACTTTGTCTTGGTATCAGGTCTGCACTGCAATGTTGTTAAATCAAAAGCTATTTGGATTGGAAATAAAAAAATTTCAAATGAAAAAATATGTCCTGAAATTGATATTAACTGGTCATTTGCCAATTTTAGATTACTGGGAGTAGATTTCTCGTTGAATTTGGAGGATATGGTTGAACTAAATTATTTGACGAAGTTGAAGGAAGTAAAGAAATTGCTCAGTTTAGTGGAGTAGAAGAAATTTGTCCCTTTTTGGAAAAATTACTTTGATTAAATACTTTTTGCCAAAATTTATTCATCTTTTTGCTGCTGTACTAAGTCTTCCACCCCATATAGAAAATGAACTGAATACATTATTTTTCAGGTTTATTTGGGGTGGCAAAAGCGAGAGGGTAAAAAGAAATACTCTTATAGCTCCATTTATGGAAGGGGGATTAAATATGATTCACTTGCACTCATTTATGTGTTATATAAAACTTTCCTGGCTTAAGCGCCTTATACTAAATGAAGATGGTTTATGGCAAAAACTTGTTTCCGAACAAGTATTTGGAAAATTTGGAGGTATACAGTTATTAAAATTAGGAAAAAATAAATTGAAAGAAATCTCTAAAACAATCAAAAATATCTTTTAGCACAATGTTATTTATGCTTTATCTCAATGGAAAAATGAACCATTAACTGTTCAAAAATACTTGTCACAAGATATTTTTAATTTAGTAAGTATAGACAATTTTAAATTATACACAAGGTGGAGAACAAACTTTGTTGTACTTATTAATTAAAACAGATTTTTGATGCACAAGGATTGATCAAATAAAACAACACAAACTAATTATTTTACACAACTGTTCAGTTACTGAACATTTTTGGAAAGGATCCAAACTTATAACCCAAATTTTAAAATTACACAAAAAGATGTCTTTATAGGAAATAAAAAATATCATGATCTTGTCAACTTTCTAATCTTGCTTGCAAAATAATTGTTATGTACAAATCACATTGTGCATCAAAAATCCCAAATCACACCTATTATTAAAATTTTGTTTTATTGTACAAAAGGCTGGAAAAATATCTTGCCAAAGTGAATGACAAAACTGATGAATTTAATAGAAAGTGGACCCTTTTGTCAGCTTTCGATTTCAGTTTATTTTTTCTTTCATTTCGCATCAATGAAACAAACAATGTAAAACACCTTGGGGTTTGTAAATGAGTGGTTCTTTTGCACAATATTATGAGAGTGTACGTGTCTGTTTGTGAATGTAGTGTGTGCGCGTGTTGTGTCTAAGTGAACGAACATGAGTAAAGCTCAGAATGGAAAATAATCTTAAGATAATGCCCCATACACCTGATCAGATGGTGATGTAGAGGAACATGTAAAATCCTGACAACGTATGTTCAGTAAAAAAAAAAAATTTAAAAAAATGACTCTAAAACTATTTTGTCTCATTATCATTGCTGGTCTAATAAGAACTGTTATTCAGGTGAGGATAAGGGCTATCCATTTATTATTTACACAGTCATTTTTCCACCCCCTCCCTCCATTGCATAGTGTACTTTTTTATAATTCCTCCCAAGTGTGTATGCATGCTTTTGCTTAGTATCCCCCTTAGACACTGTCTCTGTGTATTTTGAATCAAATGGGAATTTCTATAGTAACAAGTATATACAAAGCACTATATAAAATTGTATAAAATTGTAATAAAAAAAATTTATATGTTGTAGACCCTTTATAAAAATATAATCATATGTATAACTGTTTGCCTCTATTTTATTATTAATTTAGTGATTCAGTTTTCATTAGAGACTCGTGTATCTTTTCTATCCTGTCATATATATAAATGAAAATGCATATCATTTATGACATTACATCAGTGACGTAACTGTTATTTTAAAATATAAAGACATCATCCATTTCTTTCAAAACATTTTGTGCCTGAAGAAGCATACAGCAAATGCGAAACAAGTTGTGCAGAATTATAGGAGTTTGTGTTCTTAATTTTGTTCTTAAACATTTAACTTCTTTCCCATGTATTGCCAATTATTACAATAGATCCAAGATTTCTTTTAAACTGTCAGAGTAATTAAACAGAAATAATGCAACTGAATCCATTAAACTAGTTAATTTGAAGTGTCACATAAGACGTTTCAAACAAACATACAATGGTACTGCCAGTGTTATGTTTCTCTGCATTGCTTCAGTTCCAACTTTAAAGCATCATCAATTAGATTTTTCTTCTAATAACCATTAAATATTCAGATTTTGTGAAGCTGTAATCCAAAACATGGGAATTATATACTGAAACTTGATTTTGAAGGTTTGCATGTTAAAATCTCCAATGGAGACTCCATTACACATAGCAATTCGTTTCTGTCGGAAGAAAAGAAAAGAAAAACAAACATGAAAAAAAGAAAAAAGAAAAGAATTGGTCAACACCCCATCAACCAATTAACTCAAGGAAACTGACAATAAATCTTCCCCATCACCAATTCTATGTTTGTTAGTAATCTCTTGTTATTTGGAAGAAGAGGAGTGTTGTTTTTTGACCGACAGAAATGTGTCTGACTCTGTGGAAACCAGTTCAGAATGAATGAATTAATGGACTTTCGCTCATCTTTTACCACTTTTTGAAAAAATAACAGAACTTACCTCAGAGGGGTCACATTATTTCTCTTGGCCATGCTTTCTCTACCGATTATGGACAGCTTCCAGGTACAGTACCAAAATATGTGTATTATGTGCAAACTGCCATTACTGTCACTATCCAGCTACATTCAGTTCTTTAATTTCACAGTGTGCATTGTATTGGATCCGAATAATGCATACCATGTCCCACAAGAATAAAATTAATGTGGCTGCAGAATCTATACTTTCATTTTGTACGAAAATTTATTCAGAAATCTGCTAGCTGCCTTATGGCTAAGAAAAAAAAGACACAGATTTTCACTTTGTTTTTGATTAGTAAAAATACATGTGTTAGGCTTTCCCGACCTATTTATAGCTGACCAGTGAGAACATTTTATAGTATATGTTCAATGCAATTGACTGAAACGGATAGACCCTTGATCGGCAACAGTACTTTTCACTGAAATACAGCATGCAGAAAATAAAATATTAATTTGGTGACTGGATTTGTGAAGTGGAAGTTTTTGATTATGTTTAGCTAGTACTTTTAGGTAGACCTTCAATGCCAGTTATTTCAACCTCCTATAGAGGTGATTTTATTGAATAAACAACCCGGGACAGGAGCAATTTTGAAACCCAAGTCCAAACTACCCAGACATACATATTTTTAAAATTGCCATCCCTGGGTCCCATGTATGTTTTAATGGATCAGCCCTTATAAAAAATAAGATATTTCTTATTAGTTATTATTATACTAAAACTTTCCTTAATATTGTGAACATTTTCTTATTCATGATAAGGCTTTTTGTATCAAACGCAGACATTACTCTTCTACATCAGTTGAAATTATTTTCTTGGTGAAATTATTTAATTGATACCAAAGATATATGTTAGTATAAATGAAGTGTATTTAGTTTTGTGTTACAGAGATTAATTAAATATAATGAAGTTACTATTATAGAATATAATAACAGTAATGTTTCTTCAATTTCAGATTAAAACTAGGCACATCAAGTACTCTAATCAATCTTCATTATTACTGTAATTGTAAATTGCCTGTGTTACTGGAAAATAATATAGGTCAATAATAAAAATAATAATAATAATAATAATAATAATAATAATAATATCCAGTATCAACATTTGCTTAGTATTTGATTTGTATTTCACACATTGGGCAATTGTGAGCAGTTTCTTCAGCATATATATTTTTTTTATTAAGCCCTCTGCCACTGCCTATTACTTTGGATTAAAGGGCAAGGTGGGGTTATATTTTTCAGAGAAGTTAATTGTAGAAAGGATACATGAATGGAATATCGTTTGTTTTTGTTGGCTCTATAAAACATCCTCCTGAGATTTAAAAAACACACAGACATATATACATTCACACACTCTCTCTTACTCTCTGTGACACACCTACACAATCTACATGCACACATTAGCAGTTTCATGAAGAGAATATTAATGTGCTAAATCAATTTTGCTTCTTTACCTATGCTGCTTTTCTTAAATCATGTACCTGGTAAGCTGTGAAATCCTGTTTGTGCTTTGCTTGGATGTTTTACCAGATGGGAAGCAACCAATAGTTGTTTGCTAAATGTGCAGTTGATATATATGTGTACAGCATATGTATGTTGGTAGTTTGATAGGTTAGAAAGTAAGCACATGATGAAGAATAACAACTCTCCTTTCAGATCTGTAGCTTCCTCTTTTAATTTCATTCATTTGAATACAGATTTAATAAATCAAGTGCAAAACAGGAGGTGCAAATATAAAAGCATACTCTTGTGGTGTATTAGGTTGTTAAATAGACCATGTATTTGAACAAAAAATATTTGAAGACATCATAAACGTTCAACTTACTAGCGAGACAGATACAAAGATGTTTAAATTGGCAGACAAACACAACAGACAAAACATGTATCCAATGGATTTCTGTGGTAACATTTGAGTTTCCAGTAGGGAATGCAAATACCTAAACCCAAATGCTTGTTTATTTTTTTCTTGCAGGCTTTTTTTTCTTCACAGAATCTATCCATTCACACAAATTGATTAAAATTACTCTAAGAAATTTGATCTAAATTTATTAAATTTTCCTTAAGGTGGTGATATGAATCAAAATGACATAAAACATTAATATTTCTTGATATAATCATGATTAAATATACATATTTTATTTTTTTTATTTTTTTTTCAATTTTGGAAGTTTAGACATTTTCTGTCGCTTGTGTGATCCAAAGATGATCTCCCATACATGTGATAGAAAAGACAGATCAGGTCAGAACATTAGTTTCAAAACAAATGAACATTTTCTTGTTTAATAAATTCTTGAGTTTCAAAGTCATTCAGAGCCTTTAGATTTGACTGGTCTGAATGTACCTTTTGGTTTTTGTACTGTGAACAGATTTGAAATAAATTCTTCCTTATTATGTGAAGAAGGTACTAAAAGCCCCTTTTCTTAACATTTCATCTATTTCAATTTGTACTAGAACCATTTGTTCATCCGAAAATTTGATGTCTTTTGTATTCTACTTTGATTTTGTGTTTTGTGAAATTCAGTATTGTATTCACATACAGTTTGTAAAATCTAATTATCAGATATTGGCCGCTTAATACCCAAACCCCAAAGACACATATTTATTTAGCTACTGTTTAATCTACCTGTCAGTTTTGATGACAGCATTCTGAGCCATCTGCCATGAGTTGCAATTGCATGTGGCCTTATTGTTTGGGGTTGTTTTATGGATAAAATCTGTTGAACCCTCTCACCTGTAGGGCCAGTATGGGCCAATCCCAGTGAAATTATATGCAGAGTCATCAACAAGAGAAAAGTCCAGTCTCATGTTTATTTCTGCAGCTATCATCACCAAAATGAAAAGACATGGGTATGTGCTGGTTACAGACTAGAATATCATACATCGTTTTCTTGTGAGGCCTCAACATGTATTGCCTGCAGAGAGAAATATTATATTGCACCCGACCCAATAAAGTAAACACATAAAAAATGCAGTCAGTTGAGGTTAACTCCCGAGTAATTGATATTTGTGTTTGGACAAAATAAGCAAGTTTTCACCAAAGCACTTGTTTGAGATGCATTCCATAAAGTGAACTAAAATCACACGAAACATGTCATATAAAACCAGCTGTTTGCACTCAGTGTGTCATATTTCACTTTGTGCTCATGAGAGGTGACAAGTCTAAAGACTGAAATTTTGAACCACATGGTCTGTATTTTGAAGCAAAAATTCTTGCAAAATTAACAATATACCAGTATTCGCAGTGTATTAGGTATTTTGTTGATACTTTTATGTTGTTGATACTTTTAATAAAGCAGCTGACCTTAATGCTGTTCAGTTAGTTATACCAGCCTTTTGCACAGTTATAGGCTACATGTAGTTTGATTTTGATGGAACTGGTGTTAATGCGGAAGTATCCTTCATAAGGAGAGGAAGAAAAAAATCAGTAAATTAAGGGACCAAGCTAATGTCATGAAGAATAATGCATGCATCCAGAGTCAAATCAGTTGTCGACAAACCTGAAAAGATACCTGTAAAGGAAAGGTGATCCCAGGAAATACAGCATTTTTACATGAATTTTGGATATTATCCCAAAATTGATAGCACATGTTATCAGCATTTTCTTGCAGGGAGTAATAATTGGTGTGTGGAAAATAGGACAAGACCCAATCAGGGTTTTGACTTTGGGAGAAACATTAATTGTAGTGCCTGTGAAATTTTTCCAAATTCCCACACTTTGCTTGGAGTTGTCTCAAATGTATCTCTGGCTCTATATCTGAATAAAGCCTATTTGTTACAAGTTATAATAGAAAAACCACTTCTAATCTTGACTGGGCAAATCATAATTGGTGATGAATGGGATTTATCTAAGCTTTAAGTTCCTCAACTGTGGAATAAAATTTTTAAAAAAGTCTTTGGCTCAGTTGATCAACACTGCTGCAACCGCACAGTGTATATATAGGTAGAATTGTGGACAAATACATAATGCCCAAAACTGCAATGACATAAATGAAATGAGACCACTAGCTTCAAACCAGAGGTCTGGGAAGTATTAAACAAAAGAGCAGTCTGCTGACAAAATTTTGTGATATTCAACAGTTGGTTATAACTGTAATTATGCCAATAGTAAAATTCTAGTTTACTCATGTGAGACAAAAGCTTCTGAAAAATAATGCTTCCACAGAATGGATGGTTGCATTGACATAGCCTTTTCACTAAGAGAGTTTGTACAATGTCAGGTTAGTCATAAAAGAAAATGGTGTCTATCAGATATATATATATATATATATATATATATATATATATATATATATATATATATATATATATACACACACACACACACACACACATATATATATATATATCCAACATGGCTACTATGAAAATCATGTTTATGGAACTCCTTAATGAAAGGTCATATTGACATGGGATTTTCACCATACGATATGAGATTGCTGCTAAAAAAAATCATGTCTGCCAGATAGCCAGTATGGCTACCACAGTGGCCATCTTTATGCTCATATATACAGGGGTTTTCACTAAAAGATTTCTTATGATGTTTTGTTAGTCCTGAATGAAAATGGTGCTGATCTGACATCTAATATGGTCACTGTGGTAGCCAGCTTTAAAATCTTGTTGCTGCTCCTCCTGAAGAGATGATCATGTTGACGTGAACTTTTCACAAAATGACTCATGATGTTTGCTTAGTCGTAAATGAAAATGGTGCAAATCTGAATCCAATATGGCAACAATGGCATATACAGGTATATTGAAAATCTTGTCACTACTCCTTATCAACATAGAATTTTCACTAAAAGACTTTTTGTGATGTCTTGTTATGTTTAATTGAAATGGTGCCTGTCTCACATCCATTATGGCAACCATGGTGCAAGACCTTGGCTAAAAGACTTCTTATGATGTCTAGTTGGCCATAAATGAAAATGTCACCCCTTGGACATCCATTATTACCACTGTTGTGGCCATCTTGAAATTTTAATATCACTACAGTGGAATGAATGGTCTTGTTAACATAGGTTTTTAGTAAAATGCTTCCCATGATGTCTGGTTGGCCCTGAAATAAGACTGTGCTAATCAGACCTCCAGTGTCATGACAATGGTGACCATCTTTTTTAGAAAAAGGCTTCTGAAGATATATAGTTGCTTCTAAATGAAATGGTTATGATCAGACCTACAATATGACTGTCATGATAGCCATATTCAAAATCTTATTCTAGTTACTTCTCCTGATGGGATGGTCAAATCAACATGAGGTTTCACTAGAACACTTTATACTATATGTAGTTGGACCTAAAAGATGCCACTGTGACTTCCCAAAAATTGAAAAACCTTGTAACAACTACTTATCATTAAGGATGACCATATCAGCAATTGAAGTAAAAGCAACTATCTTGCAATCTAACTTCCAAAATGGCTGCCTTGAGGACCGACTTGACAATCTTTATGTTTACTTCTGATGTATATATGGCATTTAAATGACTTAAGTCTTTTTCCCAAACAGAAATTTTCATTAGTCAGCATTATAAAAAGAAGAATAAAAGTACAGTAAAAATGGTCTTAACTTGGATTCCTAGAAGTTCTTTTCAGCTAACAGAGCATCAGCATTTTCAAGAGACTTGTTTTTCACAAGATTTATATCGCTATAGGTCATAGACCAGAAAAGTTTATGCAATGACCTTTCATCCATCATCTGGTGTCCATTTGTACAAGTATGTTGTCACTTCTCTTCCAAAACTATTGGGAGGATTGCAATGAAACATTACAAACCTATTTTTCCAAGGTCTAGTTATTCCAAAATGAAAGATACTCTTCAGATATTTAATATGGCCAGGGCAGCAATCTAAAAAACTTATTTCTGCTTCTGATCAGATGCTCCATTTGTTATGGTATTGTAACTAAAAGAATTCTGATGTCTAGCTGGTTCTAGATGAAAATGATGAAGATCAGACATCTAAAATGGCAGCCATAGTGGCCATCTGGAAAATTGTTTTATTGTTACATCATCTGAATAGATGTTTGTATGGACATGTGTTTTCTTTACAGAAAGACTTCTAATGATGTCAAGTTGTTCTTTCTCAGACAACCAATATGATGGCCATCTTGAAAATCTTGATATCACTACTATTCTGGATGGATGGTCATTGACTTGGTATTTTCAGTAGAAGTCTTCTTACAATATCTAATTGGTCCTAAATGAAAATGGTGCCTATATCTGACATCAAATGTTGCCATTATGGCATCAGTCTTTAAAATCTAGCCAGTACTCTTGATCTGATGGTCATATCAGCATAGGGTTCCATTGAAAGACTTCATATGATGTCTACTTGGTCCTAAACGAAAATGGTGACATTCTGACATCAAATATGACTAATGCAATGGCTGTTTTGAAAATTTTTAATGCTATGCATCCATAACAGTTCTGTTGACATGGTGTTTTCAATAAAAGTTTCATGTGATGTTTAGTTGGTTCTAAAATGAAATAGTGCCAAGCTGACATTCAATATGGCCACCATGAAAACTAGTTAACACTTTGGATGGCCCTAGTGACGTGGGATTTTCACTTTATGCTGCTCCCAAATGAAATGGTGCCAGTCAGACAAACAATGGCCAGCACATTGACCAACTTGAAAATCATGTTATTGCTACTGCTTTTGAACAGATGTTCATATCTACATGGGATTTCACTGAAAGACTTTTTATGATGTCTAGTAGATCCTAAATGACAACAATTCCCATCAGACATCCAGTATGGCTCTCATAGCAGACACATTGGCTACTCAAGGTTGTACAATCACAGGATTTGTGCTATATTTATTTTTCAAAAATTCAACCAGAAAGATCAACCAAGAGCATGAAAATCATGCATTATATTTTCAAGACCTAATTTCTACATTAAATCCATGTTATATTCATACCACTCCCTTTTTAAAATTTGATAGCACAGTGCAAAAGTCAGACTACCAGGTGAAGTGTGCGACTAAGTCGCTTAAAAAATGCAAACTTCACCGTCTTCTGTTAGAAAAGCAAAAATGACTTCACCCTGTGATTTTTTAGAGGAACACTGAATGACCATCCATTTTGAGATGCTCCCTTGCCTTAGCCAGGTTAGTTCAGTGTTATCTTATAGCGCAAGGTGAAATATAGGCTTCAAACCATCAAATAGTTGGTGTTGATGTCAACTGCGCTGACAAACAAACTCTTGCACATTCACAGGCATGTGTTTTGATAGCTGATTGACCGTTAACCCTTTCCTGAGTAAGTGAACCTATCATGGGTAAATAATGTCTGACATCTCTGTCTGGGAAGTACCACTTTATTAGATTGTCTCTTTTTGTAAACCATTGGGCAGATACATTCAGGAAAATATAAAATACATAGAAAGCAGAGTCTCCGTATTATGTTATTGAAGATTTAGCTTTAAAATACAATTATGTAGGTCAGAAACATACAGGACAATGCTATATTGTAGAATTCGAGAGATGCTGTACGGTCAAGGTTGTATTCAGAGTTCACTAATTTTTGTGAAAATACGTAGAAAAGAAAAACACAATGCAAATACTGTTTAACCAATGCCTAATGTTACTACAGGTACATAGGCAAATAATAAAACTTTACATTTGCAATCCTCAGTCTGTGGACTATTGTAATGAAGCTATAAAGTGACTGGTTATAGTACGAAAACCTCTCTTGCTAAAAATAGATGCACTTGCATGTTGGCTGTGTTGATTCAGTTGAAAAAAAGGGTTTTGTTCATTCATATAATGACCTTAATTCTTCATTGTATTGTCTAAATTAGGATGATCACTATGATCTGAAAGACATGTGCATTTGCTCTATATGCATGGTACAGGGGTTGTTTCAAACAAGTTCAGAAATCTTTTCAACTGTCATTTTATAGTGAACTGTCAGAAAGTAAAAAGAAAAATTCTTGGTTAAAGTAGTTGATTAAGCATTTGTACTAACTTTCAATTACAATACTGTAATCTAGTTACTTGGTTAAAATTCATTATATTGTATAGCTTCTCTTGTTCTCATATTGCCAAAATACACTGTATATGAATGATAATTTTTAAACATGCACCAAATGTATTTTTAATACAGAGAAAACTCAGAAATAAGCATTGCTTAAAACCAATGATAAATGCAAATATGCATACTGGGAAATGGCAGCCATAATTTAAATAAGAGAATGAAAACAACACACACACACATGCATGTGTGTATGTATATATATATATATATATATATATATATATATATATATGTATAACATGTGTATATATATATATATATATATATATATATATATATATATATATATATATATATATATATATATTGCATGTATTGCTATGTTCCCACTTCTCCCTGTTCATCTCTCACTTCTCCCCATTCTGTCCGAAAGGAGAAATCACTTCTCCCTAAAATTCAAGTGTAGCTTGACTGCTGAAGATGATATTGATTTTAAGGTCAATGGTCAGGACCTAGTATTTTAGTTTTAGTGGTTTGCAAGCATAACATACAGTGTGTGTGTGTGTGTGAGAGAGAGAGAAGTATGCATGAATCTTTATCAGTTTGTGGATATATCTGAAGAATATATTGAATGATACCACTTTAATAACATATTTTTCCAAGAAATATTACTTACATATTTAACAAACCTTAGTACATTAGTAAATCATGATATTATTTGAGACATTTTCTGTTCTTTGGTAATCTATTCTTGTTAACAGGTTTAAAGTTAATGGCAGTGATAAAGAATTTTCATATGCACTTACAAGTATCTTCTGAACATATTAACTCAGACATAAGAGAATCGCTTTTTTAATCAAATTTTGCATGTTGGAGTTTCTTGAGAATATCAGAGATGGTTTCCTTTTTCAGCAGTAAAAAATAAGAAAAGGTTTTTTGCTCTTACTCCTAGAAAATATTTTTGGCCAGCATTAGTCTCTTAGAGGAACCCTTGTGATACACAACCATGTCTGTGGGTTTTGAGAATTATAAATTACGTTTTTTGTGTGACATGTTGTGATGTGGAAGATTTGGTTATTATACTTTACTAGATTGCATTCATGTTCTGTCTGTGGATTGACATAATATTTTTTCAGTTAAGAATATATTCTACATGTATTAATTTGCTTTGTAAGCTCCTACTCTTTTGAGATAAGAATTAAGGCTTTTAAATATGTTTACAAGATTATGTTAAATTTCTTCTAAATGAAACCCTGCAAAATATTTTTCTCTCATTTCCTACATATTTCTCTGAGCTGAAACAGATTTTGTGTGTTTTTATATTTGGTCATCTCTTGAAAATAGAGACAAATACGTTTAAAGTTCCCAATTTTTACCTCCAACTTCCAACCTATATAAGAGAAAATCATATATAAATGAAAGTGGTACAAAATTGAATTAAAATCTACATAAAGTAGAATTGGAATTTGCATGGGGACATAAAATAGCAAGATGATAAAAATATTTACCAGGAATATCTTAATATAACTAAAAAGAATATAAAATCAAGTGATGTAAAATTATCAGTATTACAGAATTGTATATTTCGGCTGTAACAGTAATAAAAAAAACTGCATTTCATTGTTTGAACAAGCAATGTAAAATTATCAGTATTTTAGGATTTTATATCTGAAGTGTAAAGTTAATTTAAAAAAGTGCATTTCATTGTTTATTTTAGTAAACACTGAAGTTGAAGAAAAAAATAAGATGCAGTTGGAATGGGAACTGAAATTTGAAGCAGCTGAAGGGCAGGTAAAAAGAAATTGTATTGCTTATCTGGCAATGAAATCAAGTGAGCTAATGATATTTCCCTTTACCCCGTACTCTGGCCATCACACGGTTAGTATCATCAGTTCATTGTGAATGCTTAAATTCAACTTCTCAAATATGATTGCATGTTTCTAACAATAGCTGAGAGAAAAATTGTTGTCAAGTCAAAATACATTAGTGTCTTATTCTTGCCCTGCCATATTCTTTGAAACAGGTATATAGTGTCATTTATGTCCATCCATATGGCCTTGCTGTACATCACAAACTTTGTTTCTGCTCAAAAAGTTTGAAAGACATCCTAGATTGAAACCAAATTTGGTGTGCAGCTTAAGACCTAGATCAAGATGGATGTTAGCAACCCATTTTCTTGTAGAAGTAAGGTTATCATGTTTGCCAAAAATTGTTAATGTTTACACAACCATTGCAACACAAAACTATTGTTTTAACAGGATTAATCCACTTGCTTGTGAGTAGTTTTTGATTAAAATATTGACAGGAAAAATAAAGTCCTCTTGATCAAGTAAAAAAAAATTATTTTCACAATAATTGAGATTACTTGAAAGGACTATTAATCTATTTACTAAGCTTCCATGTGAATTTTGATTAAACAATAGCTATATGTATCTAGAAATTTCTGCTAAATGAGGTGCAACGAATAAACACTGATTCATTGTGTGAGAGAGTAAATGTGAGATCAGAATGCAAATATTTTGTGACTTTTTTCTGAAATTTTCATGTTTTTGCTGAATGAGAGGCAAATGCTTGATCATGAGACTGATGGGTTATGGTTGGGGTGAGCTAAAAGTAAGTACGGTATATACTTGTATATAAGCTGAATAATTTAGGAAAAAAATAATGGCCTGGAAGAAGGGGAGTTGGCTTATCCACAGGACAATGTCTAAACTTGACAGTTTTTAAGTCATTTTGTTGATTACTGTAATGGCTGTAAATCTTGGGACATGAAAAAATAATTTGTTCCGTGTTGTAAGACTTATATGCCTGTAAAAAAAATCATTTTTGGTGTCCTGACACTTATTAAACTTTTATTAAGTACTATGATTGATTTTGTTATTATTTTGCACGTGCATATTTTTTTATTTCTCCAACATGAAATTAAATAAAGGTAAATACAGACTTCATAATTCATGGGCCGGTTGAGTTTACCCGGGAGACCAGGCTGAATTATAATGTACAGTACATACACAGTGCAAATTGTGCATAGTGTCACTTAAATCCTTATTTGTTTCCAAATGTATTAGATGCAGATTTTGCTTTATTCGTTGTTTCAACCAAATTGCATTCTTCCAGATAACATTTCAGCTATTCCTTAATAGCTGTTTCATTTACATTGAATCACGTGCTCACGAGTTATTCATTTTCAGTGATATGAGTGATCCTACAAACTGAGGTAATATTTATGATAAGGTACACATGTTTAATTGTACAAGGCATATAACGAGCATAACTGTTACATGTTCACGAAGAGTGGTAACAATAAAGGCTAAAATTTTCAGTATAGATCAGCTAAGATCATCATCAATCTACTTTTTTTAGTTTTGTGTTTTGGCTGAACAACATCATAACTTTCCACACAGTGGAAAGCTTGATGTTTCAGTGCCTCCTTTGTTGATAATTTGCAGATTTGTCTTTTGTTTTCAGATAGCAATATAGGCCAGTTAATCATTAAAACCCTGAAAATGGCTTGTGTTAAGAGGGAATTTCGACCGGCAACCATAACAGTACATTCATGTGTAATTGGCTTTCATTCCATAATATTAGCATGATTACTATAGTTTTGTAAAACAGGGTATAAGGCATACCTGTCAACTTTTAAAAAACCAAGTAAGGAGACTGAATAAAAAAATAGGAAGATTGGGACCTAAACTCGGGAAGTTTTTTCGTGGCATTTTTTAAGCCTTGTTTTCACTAAATATTGACCAATCTTCCAGGTCCAAAATTCACAAAGGATGCGCCATTTCTCCCTGTCTCGACCCTTATTTTCCCCCAGGACATGCACTATTATCATATTCTGGTCAGCTGTGGCCAAACTGCACAATAGCTAAAGGTTAATCTTAAATAAACAAGCAGGAAAGCCAGCATGGCTAATTAAAACTTAATCCTTATTGATGCAACTATTTTGTGAAAACAACTGGCCCTCTGTCATAATTCAAAGAAACCATGTTCTGCACTACTGTGTGCTATGCAAGCACCATCAATTGACTGGCAAATAAAGGATGCCTAATTTTGTTGAACTAAAATTGCCTAAATAGGCAGCCTTACAGTACCATACATGTGGCAACTATTTTCCCCCCATTGTACATCTGACCTTATTTCCTTATTGTCAACTCATAAGGCATTTTGTATTATTTACTTTAAACATATATATTATGAATTAGTTTTTTGAGGACACATATGCTGCATGATATGTATTTTCATTCCTTCTTTTAATTTAACATTGGTAATTAACATTCATATATATGGTATAAAAATGCCAGGTGTTCACACGTGTAAGTTTCTTTGGTGGGAATGGCGCCGTAGCATATGGAGTTAAAGCATTCATAGTGATCATTCTTCAGATTGAAATTAATTGTCGACAGTTTTATTGTTGTCATTTATTTTTTGTTCTGGTTTATTTTTTGTTCTGGTCTGTGTTTTGATTTTTGTATTTTGTAGAGGTTAAAAAATATAAATTTACATGAATAATGTTTAAACTTAACATTCTATTTAGTGAAGAAGCAAATTCTTTATAGTAAAGTAATTATTTCATCACAGCATTATTTACAGGTGATACAACAGACCATGGCTTCCATGGATTGCATACAATATATCTATTTATGTATGACTTTTTTTTAGGAGAAATGAAAATCGAAGACATAATAATTGGGAGTTTTCTGCAAAAATCGAGAGATATTATGAAATCATGAGGTACGCGTGGAACAACCCCAAAATCGGGAGTTTTTATTTTTATTTTTTCCTCCCGGCATGAGAGTTGACAATTATTGTGTACAGTTGCTTACATCAAAGCAAACTACAACTCAACTTTTATGGTATTAGCATAATTTTTGAGCATTATTTCTGAAACTTCATTATTGTATTTTGGAGATATCATTAAAGTTTAGTGCAGTCATGCCCATGATTCGACTCCAAGGGATGTACTTCATTCAGCGGAATGAACTTCATTCAGCACGTGTTCAGACCCACAATGTATGTGCGGTGGCGCCATCATGTAAATACATTCAGTAGCCTAATTGTGAGCATTGAATCAAACCGTATTGTTGTTTACTGTATTGTCATACTGGGATCACATTTTAATGAGTTAGGTATGTACAGTTTCAAGGCAAAATAAAAACATAATTACTGGTGCACTGATATAAAATGTCCAATGCAATAATGCATAAACAAACAATAATTGAGTCAAAAGGGACAGGTAGTTTTACAGCAACCCATGAATGCTCAATTCTTGTCATTGTTTGATCAAGTTGTACACAAATTGAAACTAGGCAGAAACAATAAGAAAAAAGAAAATGAAATAAATTACTTTCAAACAATTTTATATCATTTCTTTTTAATAATCATAGATGCCAACCCCGAGAGAAGTATGCATGTAATTTTTTTCATATAAGTTTGCCTAAATAATTGCATTTAGAACTTACTGCATGCATCTTGTGATGTCTTGAAGTTGTGGGTTGGCTTATACACGGGTCATGTTTTTTTTAGTGTTTATACCTATTCAGTTTGGAGGGTCGGCTTATACGTGAACGGGCTTATATGCGAATATATACAGTACTAAGTTCCCTCTGAATTCCAGAAATATGTTTACTATTCTGATCATGAATCGAATGCCATGCCTTTTTTAAAACCTGTTTTGCACAAAAGAGACATGTTGAAGAAATGAGCTATTAAAGGCTTTCATGCTTTGGCAGAGTGCTCATTACACATCATATTCCTAAAGAAGAAGGTTACAGTTAATACTTTCCAATCATAGCAGGAGATTCTGTCAGAAAAGAACGTTCTCATTCTATCCAGCAATTCTGCTGTTATTAATTATGTAAGGAAAGCGTAGGGGAACCAAGTGCCCAAATCTCTGCCTTCTGGTTTTGGATTTTCTCAGGCGCTGTCATCATTGACATATGCATATCAAGTACATTACATCCCTGGTAGGCTCAATGTCCATGCAGACACAATATCCCAAACAGGGTTGATTCTCGCTGAATGGTCTGTTCACTACTCCATCTTCAGTTGAATCTGCACCCATCAAGGTTGACCCTTTTACGAACCTGCAGAGAATAAAATGGGTATTGTTACTAAATCTTCATTTCATTGCACTTCATTTGTATTGCATTTACATTTGTTCTACATTCCATTCATTTTCATCATTTTCCTTTTGAGTCAGGATTTCCATTTTAGGTACTGTATTATTAAATGAGAAGAACTATTGCTTTTTTTTATATTGAATGAATAAAACTACGCTTTACAGGGCTCAAGCTGAGTGAAAATTTTATGGAGAAATCACATTTCCTTCAATGGGCCAACAGGGAGAAGTTTGTACTCAAAAGGAGATATGGTTTGGATTAAGAAATAATTGCCTGTATGCATTTATGGTACATACATACATGTACGTCAGTTTATACCTGACTGGAAAAATTAATAAGAAATTAATTGTCAAAAGCCTCTATGTCATGCTTGATTATTTAGTTATATTTAATTTTATTTTAGTTTTAATTATATTTAATTTTATTATGTCAGTGTGGGTTTTTATGTGTCACTCGGAATTTTGAGCAGAGTTTCATGTATAATTATGAATTATTAAAGAAATAAAGAAAAAATTAATAGAAGCTGTAAAGGAAAGTGTACAAGTTTAATACTGGTATTGGATAAATCAAGTAAATATAAGTAATATCATAAATAGAATATTTTATTTATTTACCCATCATGTTTTTATTGATGACGACGATGATGGTGATATTTCTTTCATATTTCCTAAATTTGTAAGCATATACAACATGAATATAAATGAAAGAACTGATAAAAACATGATTACTGTACTGATAAAATCAAAATATGATAACATCAAGAATAATGACCATGATAAGTCACCATGGCAATCATCTCATTTCCACATGCACATGGTCATTGTTTTTACCAGCACTTTTACATTATGAGCAATGCCAGAAATCCTTGTCATCCTGAATACACCAAATTTTCAGAAGCTTTTTCCTTTGTTTTTGTGGGGTTTTACACCACTTTTCACCACATGATCTATATACAGTACATGGCAACCAGTATATTTGGTGGATGAGGAACCTGGGAAGACCCCAGAAAGGACTAACAACCCATGGGAAGCTATAGGGAAGCTTTCTCACATAACCCAAACTGGTGATGCCAAGATTAAAACACATAGAGATGTGATGTACATGTGAGTGATATGTAAAGGTGAGCACCTTAGACCTCTTTATTATCCAGGGCCCCATTTCATAAGCCATTCATTTAGTAGAGCTATTGGGATTAATCAAGATGAAATACCTAACAAACTTGTTGATAAATCCCTGTATAAGCCAGTTGATTGGTCCAGTTACATGTATAAAGCAATTTCTCAGCAATTTCTTGTGTCAGTCTCTGAAACAGGTAGTTGAATTAGCTACTGTTACATATCATTGCCCAGTGAGTTACATGCAGAATTTTCTCCTTTAATTTTTACCAAAAAGAGAGTGACTTTATCTTTGCCCCAGGCAGTAAAACTGTACAAAGTCAGTTGGTTCATAGTGAAGTTTTGCTCCACATTGCCTGGTTGCATGACTCATGTTTTAGCTAAATAAAATGCATAAAATCAGAAGACAACATCAAGACAGTTGCTGGATTATGACCTGTGCCAGTACATTACTGAGGGCGCAGTTAAATCAGGAAAATCTGTGTGTTTCATTCATCGTCGATGAAATATTTTTAACCAAAAGGGTACATCATGTTTCTTTTTACAAATCTTTGACATTATTTTTCTCTTTCATCGCAATGCAAGAACTATTTTTTTTATGTGAAAATTTGCCCAGCCAGCAACAAGATGCATGGCAGATTGTGGTTCTTTTGTTCTATGGATATTCAAGACAGTAGGTTTACTTGTCAGTGTAGGTGTATTCATTCCAAATTTCTAAGAGTATCATATCTTCTATGTCTCTAATATTCAGATTCAGTGATTATTAGTAGTATTATTGTATTTGTTATTTTTTTATAAATTTTCTTTTCTTTTAAGCAACGTTAACATTAGGCACTATATCTCTTTGACTATAGTTACAATTGGAAGCTAATACATGCAATCCATTTCCTTCACATCATTCCTAAATGAATCAGAAAGGATTATATATTGTAAACATGCTAATCTGGAGATTTACTTAATCAACCTATTCAGTTGGTTACTTTGCTCAACATTAAAGATTCTATCTTTTGTAACTAATTAATTACAATTCACTTCTGCAGCAGTTTTTCAGAGGTCTTGGAAATGCTTATTCACGTATATTTGGAAGCAAATTTTTTTTTATATCAGGAATGCAGAAAATCATTTATGCAGGAGTCCTCTGTATGCATGCAATACAGTAGAACCTGTCTTGTAAGACCACCTGTCTCTCAAGACAGGTGGTCTCTCATAGCAGGTAATAAGACTATATAATCAATAAATCTGTGCATGGAGATCTTGGTCTCTCATAGCAGAGGTTTCTCAAGACAGGTTTTACTGTAGTTGGGTGGCATATTCAATGGCTTGCCAGGCATGCTTCAGTCACCTGCTCTGTGGGAAAATGTGTTGATCAGTTGATCATTTTAGCTGTGCTGATATTTACAATGACTGAAAGACCCCCAGAATGGAATGTTGTCATTATAAAAATTCATCAGAAGAACATGACACAGTAGCTGGGTGGCAAGTTCAAAGACTTTAACTAGCTGCTGAGTGGTGGGAAAATGTGCTGATATTTACAGTGACTGAATTCAGTCAGAAAGACCCAGAGATGTACATGAGGTAATTATTAGGCTACATCAAATGAACAAATTTCATTATGTTAATTTCCTAGTGTGGCCAAATAAGTAATGCCTATGACCTCGAAATCAAGACATGTTGAGACTTGTACAAAATGCCATCTGCAAATTTTGATATACATTTTGGGGTTAAATGGCAAATTGATGAAGATTATAATGAGATTCAGAAGAGTACTAAGTTGCTAGAACTGATACTTTGGATGGAACAGTAACCAGGTGAAAGAACTGGCTTAGTGTTTGGAATAAGACCTTTTCTTGGATTAACAAAATTCAGTCTCACTCTGATGGACAAACAAGAGGTAAAGAATTTTGAAAATTAATTAAACTCAATGGTAACCACTGGATCTCTTCTGGACATTTAGCCACATCATGTATGCCCATTATGCATCTGGGAGGGGACTTCAGCTATAATTACCAAAATAAGAGACCTAGACTCCTAGTTTTAAAATCCTAGCAATGACCTCTCTGTAAATCCAAAATTCATAAAACCATAACATTTGGGTCATTTAAGCATTATGATGAAGGCAAATTTCTGGAAGATCCCAGAAATGTTCCTTGAGTATAGTATCTATGTTTTTATGATCTGGATGATGCTCTTATATGAAGGGAACCTTTTATGCAGGTGGTTGATAAACATATACCTTTGAAAACACATAGAGTAAAAGTGAACTTCGAACCCAATTGGTTGCTCTGGGCTTCTAGATGCCATGAAAACCTGATTATTTCAAATCTGTTAGTCAACAAGCACATTACAAAACATGGAGAAATAAAGCAAACAAAATGATCAGTTAGGCAAAGAATTACTTTCAGTCGGTTTTACAAAATAATTGCAATAAGAATTCTCTGTGGAAAATTTTTAACAAACTAGCTGCAGGTAAGCTTTCCACAAGGTCATCCAGAATCCAACAACTTAGCCAGGAATGCCAGATTATTGATGAAGATGTTAAAATAGCAAATACAGTCAACAAATTTTGTGTCAGCATAGCCTCCAGAATTAAGGAACCCATTATCAACTCTAATCACAATAAACTAAGAAATTTCTGTTTAGAAAAGATTCCACTTGACACAAAAATTGTTATCTCTGCACTACCAAATGAAAAGGTTTGGAAATTTTTGCTTACTGTTGCAACAAGGAAATCAACAGATCAAGGTAGTATTGGACCACGTCTCATGAGGGCTGCTGCAGATATAATAATTGACAGCATAGCTTACCATAAATACTCGTGTTTAATTCAAATAATTTAGAAAAAAAATAAAGGCCTGGAAGGGGGGGGGGTCAGCTTTTCTGCAGTCCAGTGTCGAAACTTGACAGTTTTTAAGTCATCTTGTTGACCTGTAATGGCTGTAAATCTTGGGACATGATAAAATAATTTGTTCCGTGTCCTAAGATTTATATGCGTGTAAAAAAAATCATTTTCGGTGTCCCAACACTTATTAAACTGTTATAAATTACTAAGATTGATTTTGTTATTATTTTGCATGTGCATATTTTCTGATTATTCCAGCATGAAATTAAATAAAGGCAAATACAGACTTCATAATTCGCGGGCCGGTCGAGTTTACCTGGGAGACCAGGGTGAACTGTAATGTACAGTACTTGCACAGTACAAATTGTGCATAGCATCACTTAAATCCTTATTTATTCCCAAATGTATTAGATGCAGACTTTGCTTTATTCATTGTTTCAACCAAATTGCATTCTTCCAGATAACATTTCAGCTATTCCTTAATAGCTGTTTCATTTACACTGAATCACGAGCTCATGAGTTACGGCAGCAGGAAGGCTGAACAGACCATTAGGTCTACGAATTAGAGAACACAATTAGAGAACGAGGCAAAAATGGACATACAGGGTCTAGAATGATAAATCGAGGCCTATAGATCTGCTTGTAGATCTGCGTGCTGTCCCTTCCTGCTGCAGTAGATGATTGGCGAACAACCAGTGGAAGATTGTTGTTGATTGTCTGCGCTACTGTTTACAGCCGGGTGCTTACAACCGGGTGTTGGACCACGAGCAAAAATATAAGTAGCTGTGACAATGATAGGTCTGATATCGTGACTGAGAATCATATAGATTGATTGTAACAAACCCATGCAGTTCCTTCTGCTCATGTGTGAAGAAGTTTTTAAATATAATATCTATGTCGCTGGAACACCAAATCTGATGAATATTTCGCAGTGTGTGTGTGTGTGTCAACACCATTAAAAACAACCAAAAGATTGCAGTTATCTCTGATGACTTTAGAAATCGGAGTGTATCGTTGTGTGACATAGATCACAACAGTGTTTTTATGTCTACCTCGTGAAAATATCCGGGCTGGATTTGTCAGTTTGTCGAGAATGACATCATCGTACACTATGAGGTTGTTAATGTCACCATCAAGATCTTCAACTGACAGAGCAAGTCAGTAATGTCATTGCCGCCCTCATCCAACGACTTTACATTTTCATTGAATTCTTCGAGAACACTATAGCATCACTGATCATCTACCAATGGTGCTACTAAGTAAAGTTTGTTGCACTTGAGCCATCTCATTATCATGTTAAGCAGCAGCTGGGTTTTACCAGACCAAGATGGACTGATTGTAACAAGATAACCAGGTTGGATTTTGGATTTATAACAACATTTTTGAAGGTGATACAAATACAATGTTTATTGATGAATGACTTGAATGAGAAAAGATTTATGATTAATACGTGCGTGTATAAGATCCAAATATTGGACAAATTAACACAATCTGCACAAACCTAATAATGCAACAAATATAAATGCAAATAAATGACCTTACACAGTACAAGGACAAAGGTTAATGATTCACAGTAATTTCACACGACGAAAAGAATGATGTGTTTTACTAAAATAGTAAAAATGATGTACTTTGCTTATATAGTAAAATGTGTTCACTCAAATTGTGAAGAATGAGGTACTTTACTCAAATAGTAAAATGATGAAAACAAAGGGACAATATCATTACAGTCCCAAAACACTGGGTATAACAAACCCCAAAATTAGCCCATGGCTAAAAGATTACTTGCATGGAGTAACACAAAACACTCCGTCACTAGCACACTAGGCTACCAGTCACATTGGTCATTCAAGCAGTCAGCATTTCAGGTAGTCACCGACCACCATTCAGTTTCTTGGTTGATCAAGCAATCAGTGCCCACCAATTCAGTCAGCAACGCCCGATCACCTACTGCTCGACCAGCAACACACTGTTCACTCAGTTCTACTGCTGCTACGGTTCAGCTTTACAGCTGCTATGGTCAACTTACATGGTTGGCTCTACAGCTGACACCCCGTCATCTCTGATCAGCTGAAAATAAATCTAACACCTTGTACTATGTATGACTTGGGCATATACGATAAACGTAATAACGTTATGTACGGTAAGCTATACAAATTACATTATCGGCACAACATTACGAAGTAATAAACAGGTTCAGAAGTGAACCTACATGTGTCCGATAAGAATCCTACGGTACTAAACGTTTCTTAAAAATACAACTTTATATTGCTAATATAAATCTCTTGCTAAGTCACAAACAAGAATAGAAAATGTTTGCATTATACTATGTAAGCCGAAGCTACATAGAAAATAAACGTGGTAGTACAATAGTTATAACTTAAAATATACATAAGAAATTAATAAATAAGTCGCATACCTCTACAGCTGAAGATGTGCAAGTCCTTAAGTAGACTGCTCACTGACAAAACATTTCGTAATGTAAAGATTTAGCCTTACGGTGAGGTATTTATACACAGACGATGCAACCCTACATCGTTTGTGCACTTGATGTAATAGGTTTTTCCCATCTAAAGCACTTCGAACATGCGGCATAGGATGAACCGAACTCAATGTTTCGAAATATTGTACAATATACATAAATTACCCTCGGGTATCGTTGTACACAAAATAAGAAACCCAAGTACATGTATTTAATAAATAAAGGGATTTATGCAATTATGTGACAATACCTCCCCCCCATTAAAAAGTGGTAACACTTTTAGAAAAATCATGGAATGGGAACATAAACAATTATTAAAACATTCAATTTTGAATACTGAACGAAAATGATCTGCTAATTACACCCTACTAAAAAAAAATTAGCACCCACATTTTCCGACCCTTGAATCGCTTCGATTCAGAAATTATATGGTTGCAAAGACATCGCCCAATACATCAATCTTGCGTTGGTGACCTTTGCTTTGTTCAAGTACAAGAGCAGCTGATGGTCCGTTTGTAAGGTAAACTCCCTCCCAAAAAGATATGTATGGAATTTTCCTATCCACCAAACTAAGGCTAGACACTCCTTCTCAATCACTGAGTAGTTTTGCTCCCTAGAGAGCAATTTCCTACTTTCATAAGCAGTGGGCAATTTCATCCCCTCTTGCTCCTGTAGCAAAACAGTCCCAAGTCCCGTATTGATGCATCAGTCCTCAGCACAAAAGTTTTGTTCAATTCTGGCAACTTTAAGATTGGTGCACTTGTCAGTTTCTGTTTTAAAACATTAAATGCTTTTTTGCTGGCACATACCCCAGGGAATTTTATTTGGTTGCCCTTTCCTAGTCAAGTTAGTTAATGGGCTGGCAATAGCTGCAAAATTGGGAACAAATTTCCTATAAAACCCAATCAGAACTAGGAAAGATCTTGCTTGTTTCTTGGTTTCTGGTTTAGGTGCATCTCTGATTGCTCCTATTTTGTCTGGGTGAGGTTTCAACTGGCCTAGTCCACTTACAAGATGGTCCAAACGTTCTAGGTTAAAATAACCTATACTACATTTTGTGGACCTGACTATAAGATTAGCAGTGCGAAGTCTATCAAACAGATCCCTTAATACCTTAACATGTTCATCCCAGGTATATGTAAAAACAAAGATATCATCTACAAAACTGTCAACGTTTTCTGTACCGTTTAACAGTTTGCGCATGAGACAAACGCACGACACACTGGCGTTGACTAAACCGAAAGGCATGACTTTAAATTGATAAAGATCTTTGGGAGTCCTGAATGATGTTAACTTGCGGGCATTATCAGCGATTGGTACCTGCTAATATCCCTTGGTAAGGTCTAACTTGGAAATGTATTTATGACCTGCCAATCTTGAAAATAAGCTTTCTATGTCTGGCATTGGTTTTGCATCGAACACGGTGATTTTGTTCAGTTGCTGAAAGTCATTGCAAAAAGGGTTTGTCCCGTCTTTCATTGTGACTAAACAGTACAAGACAATAACCACAACTCTAAGCGTCCTCAATAAGCTCTGCCTCCACAGTGCTATTTTTGTAACCGTATTACGGTGTAGATTGAGTGTTTAATATCTTATAATGTGTATTCATGCAGAGAAAACTTTTCAGCTGGAGACTGATTTCATGTCTATGTGTCCTTATAAGTGTCAACAAACCAAAATAAAAAAGGGTTGGACTGTTTATGGTAGAATAAAGAGAGGGACCGTTTACAGTATACATTCTAAACCATTATGATTCGTTCGCTTCCAGTGATCTACAAGTGATATTTATGTAATTTTTTTTTTAGGGAAAATCAAAACAATTGTGCAAGCACAGCTTTATGTGTCTTCGGGTTTGAAATGATTTATGAATCAAAATAAAAATAATTAGTGTTACTGATTTATCGTACTCTCTTTATCATTATATATAATTTTGGAAAATTATAACATAAGAACGGTTGGTAGTGTAGTGTTAACGCCAATGGAATCCCACACACGATGTGAACTTTTGTGATAAAAGTTTTTCAGTTTAAGAAAGAAAAGTAATCACTGTTAAATGCCACATCCCCACTCATAGAAACAATAGCACTGTTCAGTTTTTAAAATATGGCATCTCACTGACACAGTAGGAGCTGTTTATATAAAAGAACTGTAGCACTGTAAAGATGAGGGTCATAAAAGAAAAATGGCATCACCTCTCATAGAAGCAGTAGCACTGTTAAAAAAGGCATCTCATCAACACAGTAGGCACTGTTTATATAAAAGAACAGTAGCGCTGTAAAGACGAGGGTCATAAAAAAACAGTAAAAAAATGGCATCTCATAGACACAGTAGGTGCCAATTATATAAAAGAACAGTGGCGCTGTAAAGATGAGGGTCATGAAAGAAACAGTAGCTCTGCAGCGATAAGGGTAAGAAAGAACAGTAAGCACTGTTAAAAAAATTGGCATCTCTTAAACGCAGTAGGTGCTGTTCATATAAAAGAACATTAACACTGTAAAAATGAGAGCCATGGAGAAAAAAAAAAAACAGTAGCACTGCAGCAATGAGAATCATGAAGACAAGGGGATACCATCATCAAAGAATAGTGACACTGTAGCGATGAGAGTCATGAAAGAACATAGACCGTAGAGACCATAAATGGTCCATTGCTAGTGGTCCAAAGTTCCATCACTTAACCCTTTCCCTCATAGAGTGTATGGCTTTTTAACCCTTCGATACACATGTAGCTAAGTTACCCAGTGCAGTGCGCTATAAATAGAACACCTTTTACTTTTTCTACTTCATACGCATAGGCCTGTTAAGCAGTGAAGTGTATGTTACGTTTAACAGCAATTTTAACCATTTTACGTTTTTGGTACACATATATTATATGTGGAAAGATTTAAGTGTAAAATACGGTAGTTATAGCTGTATAATTATTTTTCACAGAAGAATTTTTTATGAGCTTTAAAATCTTGAGAGAACTCGTTCACCGTCAAGTCAGTGAAGCCGCATGACCAACCATAGCTGCCATTTCTCATACTGGAAATTTAGAAGTTCTTTGTCTGCATCTACATCACTAAGTCAGCTGAATTTGATAATTTATAAAACTAATGGCTTCCTACATCAGTATCAGAGCCTTTACCTAAGTTATTGAAGCTTTCATAGTTGTGATTCTAATCGTGAAAACTCGAATAAGTACTGAACGAAATCCGCGACCGCCATTTTGGAGAGTGGAGAATACGACCTACTTACTTTAAATAGCAGATTTCAACCAGAGCATAAACAGTGACCACGTGATCTGACGTAATGGTCATTCACACCAGTGAATGTAGTATCTAATAGGTGTTTTCCCCGAAGGTGGCGCTACGAAAACCCGCTCAAAATGGCTGATGTTTACAGCAGGCGTCAAGGTATCACGGTACCAATTGTTTTTCCATAGACCTCAATGTTAATGTTTTGTGAAATAAATATACTTTCTATCCTACCTCAGCATGCATGTCACCCACTGTCACAGAGAACAATGTTAGATTGTCAATTTGACAAGGACAGAACCTGGTACTCCATTGCATTTAAGAGAGATAACTCTGCTGGAACTAGACAGGGGTAAGAGTTATCTAGTTGCACCAGACACATTTTCAGTCATGTGTACCACATTTTAAAAAAATCATAAAAAATACAAAATGTGATATAGTTATGAATTAACATAATCTCACATGTTGCCAAGAGGCGCAACATTTTTTTAAGCCTAACAGAAAGTACAACTCTTACATAATGCACCAATCACAGCTAGTTTTGTGGTTTATTTCTGAATGCAATGTTCCCTACACCTTAAGCTCCACCCACCTGGGGTTGTACAATTGGTACCGTTATACCTCAAAAGGCACTTCTATGAGAATGGTGTAGAGGCGTCAAAAGGCGCTTATATGCGAATCGGGTAGAGGCATCCAAAGGTGCTTCCATGCGAATGGAGTAGAGGCGTCCAAAGGCGCTTGTATGAGGTAAAGGGTTAAATAATCTCTTATAATGAATTACCAAACAAAAAATCGAGGACAGCAAAAAATAAGCATTTTTTTCTAACTATGTGAAACACTGTATGATGGATCCAGGCCGCATGGAGGCCTCGGGGGGGAGGGGGGTCTGGACACTAATAAAGTATTTTTTTTTACTTTGTGAAACACTGTATGGTGGACAGTTGGGGCCATTGATCAAATTGCTAGTGATGGACTGTTTATGGTCTAGGGTCTGTCTCATACATACAAACTTATTGTTAATTGTTCATGATGTGTGTCAAGAAAATGACCACTTCGATTTGTCAGTCTGAAATTTATCTGTGACAACAGCGGATTATGACATTATAAATAAACAGGATTAACAGGCACTGATATAATGAAATGACGAAGGAGAACCTCAGGGTTAAACAAGTAAAGAATTTATCCAGGTTGCATCTGCTTGGATTTTCCAAAATCTGCGGCTTAACTGCCATCAGAGGCATCACAAACAAGGTTGAAGGATATCGTCGATGTGATATTGACGATACCCGGAGATATAAGACGTCCTGAATCATTAACGCCATTGTTGTGTCTGAGTATAATCTGCGGAGATGGTATTTTTCTCCATGCGTTTATATTCGCTGGAAGATATTCATCGATGATGTCACTGACGACATGTTTTAGTGCTTCACTGTTAACCCACATTGGCAATTCCACCTCTGTACATGTAATCGCATAATTATTAAGAAATGGTTGTTTATACAATGATACCCTGCTGAAATAAGTAGCTGTATGACCCGGATCAATCACTGTTTCTATAATGCACTGGTTAACAGTCTCAGGGTCAGTAAGTACTTGGCTCAGATGTTGTATCATTGAGATGATCTGTCGTTGTAGATGGTCATTGGGATATTCATTTACATAACTCGAAAACAACTGCTGTAGGTTGTTGTTGGCCCGCTGGTGTTCTTGCGTAATGACGTTGAAATAATCTACGCTGAATGTGTCACTGGTTGGCGAGCCACCTGGTAAATAGTATACTATTAACAAAGAAGGGGGGACTCTGCAGCAGCATGTGGTGTCTTCGCTCCCCCAAAAAATATCCTGTTTGAAAATAGACTCGCGTGCATCTGTATAATACCATAATGGACCGTTCTCATAATCTGGTGTTTTTATAAATGCACGTGCGTCCATGGTGAAGTCAGCGCATTGTGGCTGTGGCATGGATGGAGGCGTTGGTAGTGCTATGAGTGGCCATCCGAGCACGGTTCTAATCAAACTGTCATATATATCAGTGGCGTAATCTGGCATTGAAATTTCTATGGCCGCTGACAGCGTTGACTCGTGTACCATTATAGCGATTTTTGATTCTCGGCCTATGGAAGCTTTAATTCTGATTTGAAACCACGGTCTAGTCAGGTGTTGCGTCAGGTTTATTCTTGTACACAAATACCAGTGAGTTGTTGGTGGGCAAACCCCCAAACGACTTGGATCTAATATTTGGCCAACTATTATAGACTTGCAGTTGTGCCAGTGCGATTTCAAGAGACCACTGGGATCCATTGGGGGGTGGGGGTATTCTTCTCTATGTAGACAGTTCCATTAGTTATAACAGACGTGTTGATCTAGAGACTGTTGGGATAGAGAGTATCTGGATCGAAGTAACTCTTGCCCAATCAAAGCCAATACTCATGTGTTCAGTTTACAGGCCACCTAGTTCCACAGCTGATTGGATTAATAGATTTGAGGTGCAAATTCAAAAAGCATTACTAAAGGAAGATTTAGAAACTATCTTATTAGGTGATTTTAACATTGACTACATGAAAGCTCAACTATTAACATGGAAAAGTAACTTTGAAACTTACAATTTTACTCAGTTAATTAACACCCCAACTAGAGTAACAGATAAAAGTGCTACTATCATTGATCATGTCTATACTAATAAACCAGATAACATAAATGAAATTATTGTGCCAGTGTACTCACTGAGTGACCACTGACCAGTCTGTATAACAAGACATGTTCCGAAATCATCTAAATATGGTCAACACATTGAAATACAATACAGGGACTTTAAACAGTTTGATGAGAAAATGTTCTTAAATGATTTAGTTTGCAAACCTTTCCAATCAGTCTGCAATATAGCTGATGTCAATACTGCCTTAGAAAAATGGTATCAAATGTTCAATGCAGCCTTAGACAAGCATGCCCCAATTAAAACAAAAAGGGTTAAACAGCAAATTACACCCAAGTGGATTACCCCTGAGATCAGTGAGGCTAGGCACCTAAGAGACAATTTCCACAAGAAAAAAGACATGAAAAGCTATAAAAAGTGGAGGAATAAAAACTAAGCACTTGATAGATAAGGCAAAAGAAAACTTCTATAAACAGGCTATTGAAGAAAGTAAGAGTACCAAGACATTATGGAAGCATCTAAAAGAGCTGAACCCACCCAAGAACAGTTGTTTTCCCCCTAGACTTAAGCAAAATGAGGATATAGCAACATCTGTACAAGACATTGTGGAAATGTTCAACAATTTCTTCATAAGCATCTCCAGTAACAGTATTCAGAACCAAACTAACATCCCAGTTGAACTTGACGCTCTTCTATCATTTATAAGAGCAAAAATTCTGATGATAATTCTTTTTCAATAGCTATTGTTAGTGAAACTGATGTTTTTCATATGCTAACTAAGGTGAATATTAATAAATCCTCTGGATTGGATGGTATTGGTCCACGAGTTCTTAAAATTGCTGCACCAGTAATAACAAAGTCATTAACGCATATCACAAACTTAAGTATAATGAGAGGTAATTTTCCAGAAACTGTGAAATGTGCAAAGGTTACACCTATCTTTTTAGAAAGGAGAAAAGGAAGATCCAGGGAATTACAGACCAATGTCAATTCTACCTGTATTGTCAAAATTAATTGAAAAACATGTAGCCATTCAGGTCTATAAATTTTTTGACACATACTCTCTATTTCATAAAGTGCAATCAGGATTTAGAAAGTTCCACTCGTGCCACACAGAACTTACCAAATTAATTGATCTTTGGCTGAAGGAAATGGATAATGGACATATGACTGGGATTGTTTTCCTTGACTTCAAGAAAGCCTTTGATCTTGTTGATCATGAAATTCTGTTGCAAAAGTTGAAATGTTACAGGTTCGATAATCCTTCGTTAAACTGGTTTAGATCATATCTAAACCAAAGGTCTCAACAAGTAAGCATTGGCAATATTAACTCTCAAACTCGCACTATTCATTCGGGGGTCCCTCAAAACTCAGTTTTAGGTCCTTTCCTCTTCCTTATCTATATCAATGATCTACCATTAAATAATGAATCCACAAATACAGACTTGTTTGCAGACGATGCAACCTTGTATACATCTAGTTCTGATGCTGAAGTTATCCAAATGAGATTAAATTCAGACCTTATTAGAATCCAAAACTGGGCACAATAAAATAGGATGGTAATTAATGAAGGTAAAACAAAATGTATGATTTTGGGGACATCACAAAAGCTACACAAGTCAGGGAACCCAGAACTATCTCTTGCAATAAATAATCATCCGTTAGAAAATGTCAAACATGAAAAGCTTGTAGGTGTGTCCGTTGATAATAATTTATTATGGCATGACCATATTGATAAGCTTTGTAAAACACTGTCATCAAAAATTGCCCTACTCAGCAGAATCAAGAAATATTTACCTACGGAAACACGCAATCTATACTACAAGCATTATATTCTTCCAGCAATGGATTATTGTTCAAATGTATGGGGAAGCTGTGCTAAATCTGAGCTTGACAGGATTTACAAACTTCAGAAACGAGCAGCACACATAATTTTAGATGCATCTATTGATCATCCCTCAAAAGCATTGTTTACAGAACTCAAATGGTTCACAATATATGGCAGGATAGATTTTCACAAGGCAGTTCTTTTATATAAATGTCTACATGGAACTGCACCAGAGTATCTTCAGGACTTATTCAGGCCTTTTTCAACACAATACCAGTTGAGATCAATATTACATGGAAACCTTGTAGCACCAAAACCAAGAACAGAGCAATTTAAAAAGAGCTTCCAATACTCTGCTACAGTTCTGTGGAACAAGCTTCCACTACATGTAAAATCTGCTGAAAATATTAGAGTATTTAAGAAGAGATATCATGAGCATGTATGTGTTTCTAATAGATAATGGAAGTTAGTATTTTAATACTAAATATGTCAAAAATGCCATTGATAGTGCTGCTGTACATGTAATTTCTCAGTCGCGCACATCAACATTTTTTTATTATTTTTTTTTGCTACAATATTAAGAATACCAGCAGTGCCAGCGAGTACAGCAACGCCGACTCCTATCAATGGCAATATCACATATGTTGCTGATAATGTGTGAATAACGTCATTGTACCAGCAACTGTGGCTGATGATGCATATACAACAACGTCAATAACCGTGATGCGACTGTGGTATTTTTTCTGCTTTGTCATATGCATGTCGATGATATTTTGCATTGATGCTTGCCACGAGCTCGCTTATTTGAATCTATATGCATTTACGAGTTCCCGAAAATTTGCAGAATCCTGCTGATTCTGGTCCCGGGTATTCACAAGATGATAAGTATTTCATTGTAGGTTTGGGTCCAGTAGATCCTGACCCAACAATTACATCCAACAATGGAGGCTATTTATTGGACCGTAAGTATCCTGATTGCCTGTGGGGGGTGTTGACGTTCGGAATGCTCATCATACCAGTACACTCTAAGTGATTAATTGAGGTGTTTTGGCGACAAATTCAAGACACCAGTACGTCGTCGCAGTTAAGTTTTTGTCTCTGGGATCCAGTATGAATATTTTCTCAGTATTTTGATTTTAGACCTATGACATGGTTCCAGAAAATCGATTATTGGAATGACGCCATAGATATGTTGTAAATATCCTAAATTTAGCGGCGCTAAACATAGAGAGCCTGTACACACCAGTGACCTCAGTTGTATGTTTGATAGTGTTATTTTGTTTCGCCCATGTTACTGATCCAGATACTGTGTATACAACGTTGATGAATGGGGTCATATGCAGAATACCTGCCTCAATCCTTCTGACATGCTCAGCAACATCAGGGATTCCACTAGTTATATCTGCAAGCGTTTTGTTGATAGCAGCAATTGATGTTTGAATGTCGGTCAATTCGCTAGGGAATTGGGTGATCTGATTGTTAATTTCAGCGAGCCTTATACTGATGACAACTGGACTTCAAAGAAATCATCAGTGACTTGATCGAACTTCTGAAAGTTTTTGTGAAGATTTGTAAACATATTTACATGAACATCATACTCGGTTTGCAGTGTGGCCAATTTATCACTAACTGTGATGTCACTGTTGTCTTTGTATTTCTTCATTTAAGCGTCATCATCAGACTCTGGTTCTCAAGAGAACAATTATTTTGTTTATTCATATTAAGTTCACTGGTCATTGTATCGCCAGTTTTAGCAATGAGTTTACTGACCTCATTGCGGATCTCGTTTCTGATCATCGCAATTGATATGCTTCAGTCTCGGATTCTTCCGCCATCAGTAAATACTGGGATTTTATCAGTGACCGCAGCAAGAACTCGTCGGATAATATCAACCCACCTAATATGACTTGTTTTTAACTGTTCATGCTGATTCTGAAACACAACAGCTGCATCTTTGTCAATCGCAGCGAGATTCATGAGATCAGCGAGCTCATTTTTAGTTGCATACACTGACAAATCAACATCACCAGGTTTCTTAACCCTAGCACCAGTGCGAGATCTTCCGTAAATATCTACCATTATAAACTACTAACCTGTTTAAATGACCACTAATGTACTCGTGCATGACTTTATGCAGTGGTGGGCCATCAGTGGTTCATGACCTTGATATAGCATCTAAAATCGCATGCGATTCACGACTGCATATAGGTGGATCTGTTAGTGTCTGTGTTGGCAATGTTGAATATCAGAGTGGAATGCTAGCAGATCCACTGATATAATCGAGAAATTCCCATATGAATCAAAGTAAACAACACTTAGTGGATCAACAGCATATGCAACCCAGTGAGTACCCAGACCAAAATTTACATCGAGATTAATGATACCAGTTTCAGTACAATTTGGTTGTTATGGTAATTTATCACACATGAAAACGTCTCTAAAGTATTTGATGTTTAATCGACGAGCAGCATCAAGCAAATCAAAATTAGATATAGGAATATCTTGCATTCTAAGCTTGCTTAGCACCATCGTTAATGATGGGTTCCTTATAGTCTCAGGCCTCGACTGTACCATGAGGCTGGAGTAGTCGTAGACCTGAGCCATGAGTGGCTCGCCTCCACTTTCTTTTTGTGTGGTCAGACCATGTCCTGTCATTTTCTCTAGTGCCATCCCGGCAGCAGTTCCAACAGCACTAAATGCAGCTGCTTTTGCAACAGCTAGGGCTGCAGTGACTATCAGTGCCAGTATAGCTGCAAGAAATGGAAATATATCACTTGTTTTTTCTAGGTCTTTAATGGCATCCGCTGAGAGATCCAGTCGCATGCCAGTCTTAGATTGTTTGGCATCATTGAAATGCTTGAGTTGAGTCAGTGACAGTTTATTTGGGCCTTTCAATGACGCTGATTTCAGCAATACTGTTTTTCCAGAAGTCTTCGCTGATGCCGATTACAGCTTTTTAATTTGACCAGGCATCAGAGTAACATTCACGTGATGATATGACATCATAATATCATGGACAATTTAATTACTGATTATATTCAATTACTGAGCAATAAATCATGAGTGATCCAGTTACATGTTTTCCACTGGTGCATCAGTGACTCATTCGTCCACCAACGCCTTTGAGCAACATTGTTTTGTCTGACAGTATAAGATCAATTGCTCTGGGGAAAATAAGGCATGTCACGGAGAAATAGCGTGTTCTTTGCGAATTTTCACACATATTGGACCCGGAAGATCGGTCAATATTTAGTGAAAACAAGGCTTAAATATACCACGAAAAACCTCCCGATTTCAGGTCCCAGTCTCCCTATTTTTTTATTCAGTCTCCTTACTTGGTTTTTGAAAAGTTGACAGGTATGCCTTATACCCTGATTTACGAAACTAGGGTAATCGTGCTAATATTATGGAATGAAGCCAATTACACATCCATGTATTGGTATAGTTGCTGGTCAACATCTCCTCTTAACACAAGCCAGTTTCAGGATTGTAATGATTAACTGGCATGTATTGCTGTCGGAAAACAAAAGACAAATCTGCCAATTATCAATGAAGGAGATGCCGAAACATCAAGCTTTCCATTGTGTGGAAAGTTTATGATATTGTTCAGCCAAAACACAAAATTAAAATAGATTGATGATGATGTTGATCTATAATCAGAATTTTAGCCTTTATTATTACCACTCTTTGTGAATATGTAACAGTTATGTTCGTTATGTGCCTTGTACAATTAAACGTGTTTACTTTTTCATTAATATTACATCAATTTGTAGGATCGCTTATATCATTGAAAAAGAGTAATTCGTGAGCGCATGATTCAACGTAAATGAAACAGCTATTAAGGACTAGCTGAAATGTTATCTGGAAGAATGCAATTTGGTCAAAACAATGAATAAAGCAAAATCTGCATCTAATACATTTGGGAATAAATAAGGATTTGAGTGATGCTGTGCACAATTTGCACTGTGTATGTACTGTACATTATAGTTCACCCTGGTCTCCCAGGTAAACTCAACTAGCCTGCAAATTATGAAATCTGTATTTACCTTTATTTAATTTCATGTTGGAGAAATCAGAAAATATGCACATGCAAAATAATAACAAAATCAGTCATAGTACTTTATAACAATTTAATAAGTGTCAGGACACCGAAAATGATTTTTTTTACATGTATATAAATCTTACGACACAGAACAAATTATTTTTTTGTGTCCCAAGATTTACAGCCAATTACAGTCATCAACAAAAAGACTTAAAAACTGTCAAGTTTAGACACTGGCCCGCTGATAAGCTGCTCCGACCCCTCTGCCAAGCCTTTATTGTTTTCCTAAATTGCTAGACTTATATGCGAGAATGTACGGTACTGTTTCTACTATACGTGAATGATTTACCATGTCACATTGAGCCACCACTAATATGTTCGAAGATGACATAATATTATATAGCATCAGATCAACAGGCCACAAGTTTAGCACTAAATTAAATTGGGATTTGTTAAAGTATCATGATTGGCATGATGATTGACAATATTTTTAACAGGAAAATACAAGTTTGATAAGGTTCATTAAAAAAGTGAACTCACAAAAACAGAAAAAGATATCCTACAATTCATATATCATGCTACATCTTGAATATTGCTGTTCTCTCCAGGGTAACTGATGGAGAAAATCAAGAATGACTACTAAAATTTCAGGGGTTATTTTTTATGCTGATATGGATACACCATCAACAACTATTTTAAAACCCATTAGTGGTTTCCTTTTTAGCAGAGAACTTGTATTAAAAAGTTTATAAAAACTTACAGATGTTGGCTCCCGAGTATCATAAAAGTAATTTTAAAATTGTGGAAAATGTATATACATCTCAGACAACAAGGTATATTTACCAAATCCCATATTCTGAATTTTATAACAAATGTTTTGCATTTTCTGAAGTCAAACTCTAACTTCAGTTTCACCATTTATCAGGTCAGCTGATTCATTCAGTGGTTTAAGAAGTTTCTTAGTCATCATCTACAGAAACAGTCATTTACATGATTTGGTGTAATTCAGCTCTCCTCTGCTTTCAAAAAACGTTCTTGTATATACTCACTTTGTAATGCCTTATACAGGTTCACTACTGATCTTTGTATGAATCATGTATGTACTTATCAATAATGCCTTGTACATATAGTAATAGTAGATCAGTTACCTAGTTTTTAATAGCACTAATGTCTAAAGATGCCACAAATTCTACAAATTATAAACTATATACAGTGTGACCCTGCTATTACATGGTGGTTGGGGTCCCTAGAACCCAACCATGTTATAGACCGATCTGTTAAAACTAGCCAAGTCAGTTAGCTCAAGAAAATTATGCATGTACCTAAAACATTGCTTGGGGGAGTGATAAAAGTGGGTGCAGAAATACTTGCTTTTGATTAAATGAAGACAAACTGTTTTGAAATACGCTTGAATATTGACAACTTAGTACAATCCATTATCCATTAAGTACTGAACATGTATATAAAAAAGTCCATGAATTCCAGTATAGATTACATGTTATAAAAATCAGTCAAAATATGGTCAATTGTAACTAGTTCCGGTAGCATCACTATTTGAAAGGTAAACAAGTAGGATTTTTGTTTTTACATTTCTGGTAGCGGTGTGATGCTGCCTTCCATGCATGCATGAGAAAGTTTCAGATAAGGTCAACTGACAATGGATTCACCGATGTTTTGTTCTGATAGGTATTACTGCAGAAGATGTAAGTGTTCTGAAAGATGTAATTATATGAGTGAAAAGAAGAGGAATTTGACTTACAATCAGCATACAAAGGCCAGTCTAAGATATATAGATATATTAATAGTCTAACACTATTTCCTCCAAAAGATCCATTATGAGATAGTTCCTTGTCTGGTCTGTCTCCAGTACCAGAAATGTCACCAAAAAAAATGGAGGTCTCACAGCATACAGTATTCAGGCCACATGTCAGCATAAGCGGATTATGATATAACAATGCACTGTTAAGATGGTTTGTCACTATGAACAAAGAATTTGTTTATGTAACAGTAGATACATTCCAGTGTATTTCATATAAAACTTGTAGCTTCCTTTCATGGTGCCTCAGAATTTCTCCACTCCAAACCCATGTTTGTATCTGAAACAGCCAACAGTGTCGCAAAAAAATTTTTCCAGACGGTATATTTTTTTCACCAATAAGAAAAAAGTTGCAATTTGCAGCAATGGTGGAGCTCAGCACGATCCCTGAATAAGCTTTTACATGTTATTTGTTGCACCTTTTATAAGAGAAAGTATATTTTTTAATGTACGAGAAAAATACATGTATATGAAATTTCAGGAGCTATGCTACAATCATCTTATATTAGAAATCATACGCGATCTCTTCCCCAAAATAATAAACTTTTTACACGTTATTTTTCATACTTTTAAGAAAGAATTTTTTTTGTGTATGAGAAAAATACATGTATATGAAATTTTCAGAAGCATGACATGATCATTTTATGCAGGAATTCATGTTATAATCGATCATGCTATAGCAGGAACACTCTGCAAATGTATTTTTGGAAGGTCTCATGGAAGATTGGTCGGTTGACCATTAGCTTCTTTCATAATATTATTATTATTATTATTATTATATGTCTAGTTGGCAAAGAAGAAAAATAAATAAAGCTGAAAGAGAACAAAGATGATGGAATAATAGCAGAAAAAGGTACAAGAGAAATTCAGACGCGAATTGCATTTTCAGCTCCTCAGCTTTGAGAATCAGGCTCCTGTAGTGGCCTCTGAGTTTCAACTCAGCAAGCTTTATATAGCATTAAGTATTACTAGCAGTTAGGCTCTCAGTGCTTAAATCTTAAACCTTCATGATGCAGAGCTCCCACATGAAAGATAACAATTCTGGAGCCTGAACTACTACAGCTGCAGCTAAAATTGCCTACCCTTCTGGACATGAGATTCTCACGTGAGATCTAACTCAGGTTAGTCTCATGTGCATTTTAACATGCAAATTAGGTATAACTCATGTGAGCAAATAGATTCTAATAAGAAAATCACATGTGCAGGAATTGTTATCATGAGCAACGTCTTGCTTACATGAGCAAGTCTGCTCGTGTGAAAATGGCATGCTTATGAGCAAAATCTTGCTCACATGAGCAAGTCTGCCCATGTGAAAATTGCATGCTTATGAGCAAGATCTTGCTCATATGAGCAAGTCTGCTCATCTGAAAATTGCATGCATAAATTATGAGCAAAATCTTGTTCACGTGGGCAAAAACAACAAAAAAACAACTATAGTATTTAGTTTTTATTAATACATACCAGTTCATCTTTTAGAAGAATTAACAGAATAAGATCATGTTCAAATATAGTAATCATAAGCATATTTGAGTGCAGTAGATCTTTTAATAAGGTTTCTCATACGAGAAAAATAACAACTAGAGTATGCATGTATGTATGTATGTATCTATCTGTTATATTTAATACATAACATTCATTCTACAAACTTTAAGGTCATAATGAAAGATACTGCAGGAAATTTGCTTCACATGAATATCATTCTTCACTGTTCCAGAAAAATCAAAGCAAACAAAATGTGTAATTAACATTACTGCTTCAGAATTTCATCATGTATACGCATTCATATGCTAGTCTGCAACAATATTTTCACTTGGAGATTGTTCTCTTTGTATCGATGCACTTCCTGTTGACCACTGAATTTAAGTTAACAAGCCCTGTTTTGAACTGTTGAAAAATGAAACCTGAAATGGAAATGAAAAAGTTGGTACAAGTTTTTTTTCTGATCATGGCATTTGAGACATTCTGTAAGATGGATTTTTGTAGATTCATTTGACAAGGTAAAGGCAAAATACATAATTGTTGTTTGGATTAGGTGGCACTTTTAACAGTGTCTATCTCATACTGCGAAAATAGGAATGTCTTCCCAAGGACACACTTTGGAAGCCAACCAGCCTGATAATGTATCCCTTGGACTATGAGCCTAATTGCTCTACCAACAGAGCTACCATAGTTCAATAGCAAACATATAAACTGCACTATTGATGAGATACCTGCAAGTCACATTGCATGTTCCAAATTTGACTACTTCTGGATAAAGATGCTAATAGGGGGCCCTGAGTGGCCAAGTGGTCTAAAGTGCTCACAATTACGAATCACTGCCATCTCACCTCTGTCTGCGTGGGTTCGAGTCTCGGATTCGGTCAATGTGGTTATGTGAGAAAGCTTGCCAGTAGCTTCTTCTGGGTTGGTGGACCTTTCCAGGGTTTTCCAGGGTTCTTCCTCCACCATTTATAATGGCCACCATGTATAGACTATTTTGTGCTGAAAAATGGCATTAAAACCCTACAACAACAACAAAGATGCTAATAGGTACCCGGGGTACTCTCCCGTTGATAATAACCTGGGTAATAAAACGAACAACCGGGTACCCATTAAAAAAAAATTTCCAAGTTCAGATCTAGACAGACTAATGATTACAGTTCAAGGTTCGTGTTGTGTATGTGTTTATTCATAATCACAGGTGCTCGTATGGTTGCTTACAATTTACTTGTCATACATGTACTATATAATAATACAATAGTACAATTCTTTCTCTTAAGAATCAACGCTGATATTTCAAGCTCGACCGTCCTAACTTCATGCCTGTCTTTGGTTTGTGTGCCAATTTGCTCACAACTTAAACACTTTTTTTGAGATCCTGATGATATTAACTGGGTCAATAGCTTTTGTCAACAGTGACAGTAAGTACTGATTAAAAAAATACGCAACAAAATAAAATTTAAATACATACTACAATTCAAATAAAAGAAAGCACAATATAATTGTCCGGTTTAACTAATGCCATTTTTGCCTCCAGTTTGTGACCCTGGAGTGAGTGTTAGCTGTTCAAGTCAGGGCCGCTGTTCATGTTTCTTTACTGGACCCATTTTATTAGCAGGAAACCCAAGCCATATTTTTTGTCACAGCAAAAGCAACACAAAATCTTGGCTATCGTAACATGCACTTCTTATACCATGTTAGGAAAAAATTAACAAAATGGACAACTATACAGACTGAAATTTGTACTGAAATATTTAAATACATGTATAATGGGATAAAAACCTTCCGTTATTTAATAACATTGAAAAAAAAAATTGAATAAAAATTCACCATGTGTGCAAATGTGTTAATGTCGGCATAAATTTTTACATCAAACAGTTCCAAGAAAACAGACGGGTTCTTGAATGTGAAACCACTTGCCCTAGATTCATTCTGTTATGATACTACACACATAGCAGACCAGACTAAATTGAAAATAAATGGCACCAGATATCATTTCAAAAAATACCCCACCCACCCCCCACCCACCCAAAAAACCCAGGATGTATCGATGCGACTGATGGATGTTATATGACTGAAAAATGTTAGAGAAGAGGGATTTTGTTAAATTTAAAAACATTTTGCACAGGACCGTCGTTATGGGACAAACCATGGCAAGTTGAGGATAATACAACAGTCATCATTTGTGGACTTTACAACTATTCGCGGGGGCCCAGAGTGGCCAAGTGGTCTTAATGCGCTCACCATTACGGATCACTTCCATCTCACCTCTGTGTGGGTTCTAGTCTCGAGCTCGTCCAGTGTGGGTATGTGAGAAAGCTTGCCACTAGCGTCTTGTGGGTCGGTGGTTCTTTCCGGGGTGTTCCCTGGTTCTTCCTCCATCATTAATACTGGCCGCCATATGCTGAAAAATGGTGTTAAACCCTATAACAGCAACAACAACAACTATTCGCGAAAGTTACTATAGACGTGTAGACTAGTCGAAGTGAGCGTTATGCATAATAATTTATCAACTTCTTCTCTGTCTGTTCTTGCCCTTACTACTAATCCCCCACGAATTTAGCCGATATGTGACAAAAATGTTAACTGCAGACCCAGGTAAGTAACAAAATTAAATGTACGTTTTTCATACAGTTTTCTGTAATTATGGCATGTAATATATACTCTTTTTTATGCTCAGATTACACTTTGTTGCCACTTATTTTAGTAATAATTATGCTTACACCTCTTTTTGGGGTTGGCACATGTGAACCTACAACAAAGCAGTTCAGGTTCACATTTAATACAATTTACTTTTCATCGTGTACCCTGGGAACCGATCATTAGGACTGACAGGTACCCAGTAGAAATTTTCCAAAATTTTGACATCTCTCCTTCTGGAACAGTCCTCAGGGCGATTTCTCCTAAACTTTTAGGATACATTTTTCCAAAATATGTACATTTGCAATATATAAAATATTATAAATCTGGTTTCAGATTTTATTTATACTTTTTTTTTTTTTTTAACTTATTGGGGGTCAAATTTTAGAGTCTGAAATGCATATGTATCATGTGTATTACATCAAAAATTTTGAAGCATCTCGTACATACTCTTTATTCGAGTCGGAATTTCCTCTGACACGGCAATGATGTTTGTCTGACTTCTTCCTGTTGCTGTCGATGTTTTGCACTTCTTTCAAATGATTGCTAAATTTCTTGTGTTGATTAAAAGTGTGTGACCTTCAAGAAGTTTAATCTGTAAAAAGAACATCAGAGATCAGTATAATTGATCATTTTTTATCTATGCAGAACAGAAAGAATGCACTGAAATGGGAAAAAGATGTGGTTGGCAAAAGAGACCTAGTATATATAAGCATTAAGAAAAGCTGTAATCCTTATCCAATTAAATCTTTATTTTAAATCTACAAATCAAGAGACTTGACAGACAGGGCAAATGTCTTTTAGGAATAAAATCATGAATTAAGCTACTGCATTTGATTTGGTTCTCAATCGCGTATGCTGAACTTGCTCCACCCAATCAGCAATAAAATAATACGAAGAACATTTATGTTTGTCCAAATTCAGATAGGATTTAAAATTCCGAGTGGCTGGGTTACTAATTGTTTCAATCGATAATACAAGTGCTCCTCACTGAGGCGCCCGCAGAATTGGGGTGGGTGGGGGTGGGGTGGGTGGGCAGACACGGTTGCACAGTTTAATTGTTTAAGACATAAATCAGTTTTGAGACAGTTTTGTTCAACACAAAGGAGGTCGATTAGTAATCAATAATCATGTGGTGTATATATCATTTTAGTAACAAGAGGCAAAACCTTGGTTTATTTTTAAACAACCGAATTTGTGCTTACACTTATAACATCGATGATTCAGGCTATCCACTTTGATCATTCCATGTGCGAAAATTGCAAAAAGAAATGAGTAAATGTAACTGACCTTTTTCTCGGCAAAGAACCAATCTTTCATAGGCTTAATGCTTGAATCTTGTAGTATGCATCCATAACTCACGTCAATGTCTTCCGTTTCGTACTGAACATTAACATCGAACCTGGTCATTCTCTACCCAAGTCGTTTCGTACCCAAATGAGTCGTTTCGTACCAAAAGCAATGGTCGTTTTGTACCCAAGGTGCTGGTCGTTTCGTACCCAATGCTATAGTCGTTTCATACCTAAAGATCAAATGTAACCACCGATATCATGAAAAAAAAAGATATTTCATACATATTTCAAACTGTTTAAAGCTGTTCAATGTTTCATAACAGGTATTACCATGTGAGAGTAAGTATCTTTGGATCGCGAAGATGAAGCATAGTAATATAATAGCATATGCAATTTTCATTTCATCAGAATAAACTATTTCTGTGTTGCCCTTTTTTTTCCTTTGTGATATATATATATATAGAGAGAGAGAGAGAGAGAGAGAGGCATACAAAATTACAAAGGTAATTACACGAACGATCAATCAATGCTAAAATGAATCTACATGTTAGTGAAATAATGGCTATATATAAATGGATAATAATAATATTAGGAACATAATTAAGGGATAATATTAAATGAATTCTACATGACCTTGTATACTTTAACAGGAAGCATAATTTAAATGGTAAGTAATCAAATGTTAAAATCCATGGATATGTAGTAAGTTGAAGTTTTACACGTGTTTGATTATTTATTTGTTTTTGTTTTACTTTAAAATAATTACACGAGGTATCTGTTTTAAAGCAGTCTTTTGATCCGGAGAAATCTTAATAAATTCCATGTCAAGAATTATTTGACATTAATACTATATTTACCTCACTTGTTTAGTGGTGATTTGCTTTATCTCCAGAAATTTATGTTTTACTCAGGCACTAATAATTTAGTATAATGATCAGAAGGTAAACTTGAAGTTATATACAATGAATTAATATTATCATTAAGCCAAAAAGATCGTTGAAAGTGTCCAGTGTCCAAAACTTTGCACAAGTATGCTAATGCGGCCGGCAGTCTACCAAAAAATGGCATGGCAGTCCGTATAGCATACCACGTTCAACACCTTTAAAAGCAGGCGACAGAAATTGAAATTAACACCAGTATTGGTCCTTGGAGAAGATAAACTTAATGAAGCTACAATGTTTTATCTGCATTTAGCCCCATTATTAAAAGATCGCAGAATTTTTAGTTGCTTTGAGAGGATAAACATTTGTAATTTTTTTCAGTCACGTTTGTCATTACTAAATAATACCAAGAAATACGACAATGTTTGTTAATTTGAAAAAAAAAGTTATTTAAACCTGGCCAACGTTTTCTTTTTATTTTTACCGGCAATGTGAATTTGTGTTAATTCTTTTTAGTACATAGATGCTTTTACACAGTGAAAACAATACAATTACTGTAATTATTTGTGTTTGGTCACTATTTTGCCTGGATATGCTTTGCTCATGCAATTTTTAAGGTAGGAAAAAGATTAGGCATAGGCCTAGAGAGGGGGAGGTAAATATGACAATACTGTATATTTGACCTTGTAAATTAATGGGTATGAAACGACCAGCACCAACTTGGGTATGAAACGACCAGCACCTCGGGTACAAAACGACTAGCACCTTGGGTACAAAACGACCAATTTCCACTGGGTACGAAACAACTTGGGTACGGAATATCATGAGCCCATTAATAACAGTACCGACGTGAACATCACTAGATGTTGGTATTGGTTTCTTTTTGTTAACAATTTACACACTTTTGCAGTCATATAAATATTTAAGAGCAAACATGTTGCAGGAGAATATTAAATAGCTTTCTACCTAAACAGCGTGGTCCTTGCTAAGTGCACATGGCCCGCGCGCAAATTTCTGTTGGGTTTTAAAGTGCTATTCTACATGTACATTGTAGGCCAGCATGCAGCATCAGTCGAGTTCATTTGAGGCGCCAGAAAAGGTTGAAATATTAGAAAACATTTTGTTTTACGCGCAGGGGTTCGTATCATTGATTAATATAAATATCAGTCATACATGTAGTATAAAATAATACCTTTATTATTTTATACTAACATATGACTGACAGTTAAACTGTAAACAACGATACGAGCCCCTGTGGTTGTACACTCCTTTGTACATATTTACTCTGGCATTTCTTAATGTTATATTAAATATATCAAATGAATGGTATGTTTATCATCAGCTGTTTCGTAAAAACTGAGCTATAAGTGAATTCATACCATTGCTAAGTTAATTAATATAGCCGTAGTTAATTCTGATGTTTTTACAGTATCTTGGGCTAAGCCATGCCCCTTAGGACACTCTATTGGTTATAACAAGCCGATTCTTCCACCGTGTGCTCTGATAACCAGGGTCACAGACAAGTTAACGGAAATGTCAGTGATTTGTCTCGTGATTATTTCAGTAGCAAATTTATTTTATAAACTTTGAAATGACATGATCAAAACATTTAAAAGGCTGCAGATAAACACGATTTTTCATTACCAAGAATATACATGTGCAAAAGAGTGCGAAACAGCTACACAAACACGACATGATTAGGCAGTTTCTTTTGGATTTATTAAATTTTATGTACAGTACATATCGTTCAGTGACAATGGTAATTTAGTTTTAGCAATAGTGAATCCAATGACAGCTAAGAGGGAAGCTGGATTCGCATTTCCATACAATAAAGTCACCAAAAAAAAGACTAACGGAGCACATCGTTGCCTGTAATAGGGCCTAAGCCCAATTGCACAATTCAGTCAGTATAAGATTTTATTGACTTTTGAGCGAATGTTAGGCGTGGAAGAAAATCTCTAAATCTTCTGGAAAAGGACTTGTGAGTTTATTAAGCCAAAAGGACTGCGCATCAGTGTTTATATTTTCCAGATATGTGGCTGTGTATTTCTTTTACAATTTTACAGTGGAGTTTGAGAAGTTTGATAAATTCTGAATAAGTTGTTTATATCATATGCTGATTTTATGTAGCATTTATTTTGGGGCAAAAGGTTTATTTCCTTTTTTATATTTGTAAACTGCATATTTTTGGAAGGGAAACATTTCACCTTTATATGGATTACTGAACATCAACCAAGAACAGTTATGCAAGGTATTAACTCTTTTCTCTGACAGCTGTTAAAGTTTAATGGGTAGTCTGGTTATACGAGACCTTAATGCTGAATTGTTTCGTTTTATGAACAGTGAACATTAATATGTTCAAATACAAGGGAACTGTTGGGTCAAAATAAAACTAAAACTCACTGTGTGAAAATAAACTGGCAGATATTTTAAAATAAAAAAAAAACAAAGTAACAGCAAGTGCAAAATAGAAAGGATGTCTGTTTGACAATAATCGGGATGCTCAACATTCAACATTTGCACAAAATATTTAAGTCCAACTTGTTCTTGTGATAACTTACATGAGAAAATCCAACTTTGAATAAATTTGAAATAAGTGTTTAGTCAGAATCAAAGTACAACTTTCTCATGTGATAACTCACATTAGAAATAGGAACTCTGCCTTATTTTCAAACATGGTTATATGTAATGGAAAATAATGTTTTCAAAGTTCTACTTTCTCATGTGAAAATTTAAATTCTCATGTGAGCAAAATCTGCACATGTGAAAATCAGGTTAAGTTTTCCTTGCTCACAAGATCAAACAAACAGCACACACGAGCTTGCAAAATCTACCTATTTGCATACATTTCTAACAAGGTTCTCATGTGCAGCTTATGAGCTGCTCATGTGAATTGGTGAGATTTTTCTGTATGGGTGATAAAGAATTCCAAAGAGGAATTGACCTTGGGTGGAAAAACTGTATTTAATTTCTTGGAAAAGGTAAAATAATTAGAGTGCTGTCTAATCCTGATTGTTCACTTACGAAAATCATGGATCAGTGACCTATTCAGTTAACAGCTGGAAGATCCTGCTGAAGCAAATTGAAGGCAGTATTTTCATTGGAATCCATAGATGTTAAACCTGCATGACTGGCTATTACATAAAGCAAGCCTTCAGAAAGAAAAGGTTCTTAGAAAAAGTGGTGAAGAAAATTGCTTCAGTAAGAAGACCCACTGTTTTGAAAGCCTTTGAAGAGAAAGGACAGTTTTCTTCCAGTGTTGCAAGCAGTAATGTATCTTCCTTAAAAGTCTCAGTACCAAAGATTGCTGTCTTCCTCCTATGACTCTTCAAGAAGTTAACTGTCATCAGAATGAAGGGTTACCACTCCACAATTAAGACATGATCAGACATCATGGATGGAAGGATATAAACCAGAAAAAATATCTTGTTGATCTTAAGAACTTTGACTTGCTTTTGCTTTTTGTTCAAAGTGGAATTTCCCAGTTCTGATGGGACATCCTTTAAACCATTTTTTAGAGCCACCATGACTTGCCTCTTGCATAAAACTGGCTTCCTAGTTTTTCTAGCAACAACAGCAGGCAGAATCAATGAGATACATGCCCTGTCACTCAGCATGATCTATCTGCAAATCTACCACGTTGGTTCAAATTCACTCATGAAGGCCCCAGCTTTCATGACAAAAACAGGCTCTCTCTCTTGATGTCCTTTGTCTAGAAACTGTTTTAATATTTTCTCGTGGAGGGTTGCCTTTCATCCTAAGGGCATTTACAGGACCCCATTTGGGCTTTGAAGTGATAACTAAAGTGAACTGAACCAATCAGTGAAAGGAGATCTCATATGTTCTTACATGTACTTCTCAACCAAGGAAGGAATGATATTTCTACTCAGGCTCTTGTTGTCCTGGATATAATGGTTTATCTACTCAGCCTACAAGAAAGGAATGCAGGACCAGATGAAGCTGATATATTGGCTCCTGAGGTCAGGGTAGTCACCACTGGCATAGCATTTATCCACAACTGCTCCCTAATTGACATTATCTAGGCCATGGGATAGAGGACACGGAACACAATTGCTAGCTACATATGTTACGTGTAGGCTCGTACAAAAGTAACAAAAGAGTGAAGCCAACAAGCTTTGTAAATTTTAGCAAAATAATTTATTTCCCTAGAAAACAAGGTAAAAATATGAAATAGGCCTTACGGTTTGTGAATATAATCCAAAAATTAATCCTAGAATTCAAAAATATAAGTCCAATCACCAAACAGTTCTAATTGGATCCAGGTTCGAATCTAGATGAAGTTCCAATAAGGAAGGCGATGACGTTAGATGAGGTCGTTGTACTGATGGCAACAGTTCCTTGTTGAATCACAATTTATAATGTTCCCATTTAGAATTCCAGAATAGATATCCACTAAATGTCTTTGTCCCAGAATTTTTATAAAGAAGAGCACTTGTGTGTTTTTTCTGGAGAATATAAATTATTAAATCCACAAAATAGAAGAAGTCTAAATCAACTGACATCAGCATAAAAAAAACACCTTGAGCTCTAAAGGTGCAAGATACGACTGGCAAATCTACTAGAAATCATCTGTCTTAACCCACGATTTTAGATGACATGGTGGCTCACATGATGGGGCTACATGATCACTTATTTGAACAGCACAGTAAAATAAATGCCATTTTACACATAGCCCAGAATAGCCCTATCAAAGAATCAGATTCTCACGCTGGAAATAAATAAAAAAGAAAGGCTGTTTACAATTTAGCTAACACGTGGGCCAAACATAATCTTGGTAATGACCAATCATTTTCATTCAGTGTTTACAAAATCGGAACCAAGATTAAGAACCAAGTTAGCAAAAAATAAAAATGAAGCAAACATTTGCGTTCTACTCAGGTCAAAACAGAAGACTGAATTTTTTCAAAAATATCAAATCCCATGAAAATTATCATTACAATAAAATGTAATGAAACAAAAATAAAATAAAAAAGAATTTAAAACTAACACACAAGCAAATTATTCAATTACATATATGTAACACATATGTCAGACCTTTCATCCCAAAAGATTTAATCTGACTTGGTGGAAGCTCCATCAGCAGCACAACAGGCTACCTGCCCAGGTTGTTTAGCAATGTTACAACAATTTGGGTTACCCTGCCTTGCTGGATTTGCAGGAGTGAACAATGAATCAATCTCCATTTGTGTCCTTGCGTAGTACATGTGGTAATGCTCCCTGAAGGTTTAGGGATGTAGAATAGGCCCAGTGTGCACTTCTGCATGTTTTAAGAGGTGACTAATGGAGGCAGATAGAAGCCTCAGTGGCTTAGTGGTTGGCATACCAGGTTTGTGAATGAATGGATGCAGGTTCAAATCCTACTGTTGAATCAGTTTGGGTCATATTCTACCATGGCATGTCTATCATGGCATGTCCTTGGGCGAGGCATTATACTCTAGTTGCCTAAGCAGTAAATAACCTCTGTGTGTTGCTATGCCATTAAAGACCAAACCAAACCATGTTCTGATCCTATCCTGTATTTTATGTAACTCAAGGCTGCTTCACAAATGTTACAGAGCCATAGAACCACTCCTGTGGCCTAAATGGTGATAGCATCTGCCTTGGATGTGGGAGATCATGGGTTCGAAACCAAAGACCAAAAACTTATAAAAATGGTACTAGCAGCTGCCTTGCTTGGTACTTGGTATTAAGAGGTTAGTGTTAAGACACTGGTCAGCCTGGTATCAGGCTAATGTGACTGGGTGGGACATGATGCCCCGATGCTAGACATCACTATAAACTGCCAGACTGCAGACATAGCGATATGACTAAACTTCTTAAAGCTACATTAAAAGTCCAAATCACACACACACACACACACACACACACACACACACAGAGCCAGAGACAGAACCAACTCTTAGTTAAAGGGATGTAACTCATTCTTCCTCTTACTTTGTCTTCTAACATATTAAGAGTGGGTAATATATTTGAAGAAACCTATTTTTAGAGTTAAATATATTTCTTTAATAATACTTAAGCAGTCATTACATGAGTACAATCTCTCCCCAGGGCTTGAAAAGCCTCTGAAACTCCACTCAGGCAAGTAACATCTAACACAATCAGACCAGAAGTTTAGTTTAGAAAAGGTCTTCAGGGAATGCTCTCTGTGAAGTCTGCTAGGATTGTTTTTAAGCCAGGTCAAACATAGTGCAAGGGAGTCAGCATGAAGAACCAGAGGTATCAGAGTTACATTAAATATAGAAAAGAAAAACCCTCTTGCTTGTGACTAATTCCCCATAGGGCAGTTCCATCAAAGAGGCACTACTACAATAGCCTAATGATATACCTAATATAATCGATTATCATCTGCTTTGTATAGTTGAAGATTGTGCTTAAAATCATTGCTCATTTTTTGCAGAATGGTGTAATACATCTATCTTAGTATAGTTAAAGATTTTACTTAAAGTCATTCAAAACACAGCTGTTATTGAGTGTAAACAATAATTTTTATATGCACTTAAATCTTTCTTTCATAATGCATTTTAGTAATGTGTATGTATGTGGGTCTACATAAAAATTACTTTTGAAGAAGTGCATGGAATTAGGTCAGACTTGGTATGGACCTTAATATAACAAAGACCTAATTTGATTTTGATTTGGACCTGGTTTCATAAACTTTGACAGTATCTTGATTTAGATGTTTGCCCTTGCCTCTTGAACCCAGATTTTTTTAAAAATGCCATATTGGCATGGACATTCCAGTTTTCTGGTCACATCTCTGCTTTGCTTGGTATAATTTTTCCCGATGAAATCAGCAAGTAATTGTGATCTGACATTTATTCCAATGCTTACACTGTGCATATTTTTTGCAATATTTCAGCTCAAGGCATTGATGGAAACCTGTGATGAGAAAGATATTGAAATACGGGATATAAGGACTGAGTTGCAGAAGGATAGTGAAAAGATACATACCATGGGGCTGACAATAGGTAAGTACAGTAAATTTTTCATTATACATGTGCTACTTCCATGGACTTTCTGATTATATAAACCAACAGAATGTCACCTAGAAGCACAATTTGTTCTGCATAAATTTATCAGTTATCTGGACAACCAGTTATATTTACAAAGTCTGTGTCTACTGATGAGTCTAGATAAGTAATGTTTTACTGTAATATGATCTTAAACTGTAAATGTAATCTGTGTATTGAGGAGGAAAAAAATACTAAAAGAAGAAAGTAAACATACAGCTATCATAATGCCACACCCTTCTTCTTTTTGACTATAAGGAAATTGATAAGTCTTGCTACAGCATATTGCAACACCAAAATGTACTTCAATAGCTGATTGAGCATTCAGTATGATAGGTTGTTTTCTCTGCAACTGAAACGGTGTCTGCTTCTTAGCTCATGTCAAGCTAGTTGTTACATTGAATTAAAAATATGTCTGATGCTTTAGTGAGTACAAAGGTGTCATTGGTTAAGAAACTTACATTAACAGTACCTGGCATGACATTTTACCATATACATTAACAGAGACAAACATCATTCAATGAATCTAAGAAAGATTGAAAATATATACTGAGCAACACATGCCCAGAATACTAATTCAGAATAAATATATTGATTAGCAGATTGTGTTAATGCCATAAAAGTTAGGCCAGGGACAAGAGTGGGATAGAATTGAGTCTGTCTATAATAATTATAATAATAATGATAATAATGACTTTATTTAAAGAGAGGAACACATTTGACTAAAGCACTAAGCTACTTTGAGGCCCTCATACAAAATAACTTATTTATATACAAACACACACACATATGCATAAATATACATGGCATGCATATACAAAAATATATTCACATTCTTTTCTCTCACCCACATGTACATTTGCCCATACATATTGAATGCACATAATCAGTATACATGCAATGTGCAATTAGTGCCAAATAGATGGGTAGTATATTTAGAGAAACTGATTTATTCTTATGACACATATGGTATTTAAAGCTAGAATCTTGATGTTGTAAATGTTAGGTGTTGTCAAGATGAATTGATGCAAATTTGTGATTTTTTCCATCATTATTTTTGCTTACAAGGGGCTTTGATTAATATAATGCAGAGTTCATATACAGAATCATCATGTCATTGTGCCAAAAGAGATTGGTTGACTTATGGAAACTATTATGAATTTTTATAAATATTCGCATCCTAGAATACATGAACTGCTGTAAAATTTGTCAACACTTCATTAAAATTTTAGCTCTCTGTAAAGGATACTTGTATGTATTTTGATATGATTGGAAAGATCTAGACTTGATGATTTATGTACACAAAGACTAAAGTTATATAAATGTATATAAAATGTCAGGAAATAAATAAGTGAAGTACATAGATATTTAGTAAACATCTTTAGTTGTGATATTTTGTATGATAGTTGTGTATATATACTTTAATTTCAAACACATTATTTCTTTAGATTTTAGACTTCATTTGGACGAAAAATACAGAAATTTCATTTGTTAAACCAAGGTTTGTCTACGAAAAATTTTAGTAAAAAAATATTGATGACTTATGAATCAACTGTGTTCAAAAAATTAAAAAGTATGAAAAATGACACAACATTCAAGTATCCTTAGATGACAGTTATACATGCAGATGAGTGTTCAGAGGTTATTGAGAACACTTTTTCCATTTTGTGCTTTGGGAGCAGGTAATTATCAGAATACACTCAACTAGATTATGCAGTGCTTAAATTTTATCAATTCTCTTTTGGAATTGAATATCTATAGTTTCAGGTCTACTGTTCCTTTATGGCTCTCCAAAGATGCAACCATTCTGGATTTTGCAGAATTAGTAGAATATTTTTGTGGAAATTCCACAAACATAATATTATGTGACAAACGTTGGTACATGATTTCTTTATGTGGCAACAAATGGGGAGAAAAGGACCTCATTGCTGTGTGATTGACTGTTACAATAATGTAGTTTCTCAATGTAAAAAACAGTTATTCGGTAATTAAACAGAAACTAGTTAATATGTAACATGGTGAAAAATGGTGGCAGAGGTGTAGAGGTAAGAAAGATGCAGATAATTCATAGGAAAGACTAATGTTTATGGTTATTGATGTGGCCAAAGATAATGAAATAATTCAGGGCTATGAAATTTTTAGAATGCGTATGCTATTTATTCCAATTGGACTACTATTTTTACTAACTCTACAGGTATAAAGGTTCTTAGGAAGATGCATTATGATTGTACATTAGTTTGTTTCTTTCAAGTAATATGTTATCCAGTCTGGACGGACTTCCTAGATTCCCAAAAATTAATGCTGGGATTCCAGATAAGCATGGACATTGTTTGACATCTCTGAAGTTTCAACCACATTTTGCAGAGAGCATCATGGCATGAAGATCTTTTGAGTTTGTATAAATGAAGTTGATATACCTAAAAATATGGCCACTGTTAAAAGTATTTTAAAAGAAATTTTAAACAACTTGTTCACAAAAACTAGCCAGGAGAATTTGGCCAAAATTTACAGAAAGTATTCTGGCATAAAGTTCCTTCGGGTTTATACAAATGATGCCAAGTCACCATCAAATATGCCAAGATTACTGTTTCAAAAAAAGCCTTTAAACAGCCTCTTTTCAAACACCACTCAACAAAATCTGACAAAATGTCAGAAAGCATCCTGGCAAAAGTGTTTTAATGTTTATGCAAGTAATGCTAACCTGCCATAAGATATGGTTGTCATTGCTTCTAAAAGATAACTCAACAGCATTTGACCAAATTTGACAGTATGCATCATGTCTTGAAGATCTGTAAGGTTTGTACAAACAAACTCAAAAAAAGTCATCATCAAGGCCTTTCAGTTTTGGACAAATGATGCAGATGTGCTAATAAATATGGATAAAGGTAACAAGATATGAACCTTGAAAGAGTTGTTTTTGCATGAGAGTTTTGGGTAGATGTCAGCTAGATGATAATTCACAGGCCCACTTGGGCCTCTTGTTTATTTATGGGTACTTATTAAAATTCATTATTGTAATAACCCAATAATTTAGAGATCCAATGTCAGACAATCCACCTGTGTAAAAAACAAATCTTTGATGAATAAAGGCACATCCACATATTCAAGAGTCAACTAACAATGTAATTTTTTTCCACAAAAAATATATTATCCACAAAAGTGAATACACCAGAATTTGTGTACCATATGCCATATTTCAGATGATCTGGATAAACAGCTAATAACATGTCAAGAAGAAATAGATAAAACTAATTTCCAACTCTCAGAGCTAAAGCAAGAATTAGAAGATAAAAAGGTGAGTATCTTTTAAGCACACATTCTTTGTTACTTTTTAAGTCAAACCTTGTATAACACATTTTTTATTACAAAAACTAAAAATAAGTTAGAGCAATAATTTATGCTTTAAGCTTAAATGCATTTTGTCTCTCTTAATCAATAATGAATTTTAATGCATTTTTATGTAGAATATTCACAAAATAAGACATACTGCAAAATTTGCCTGTTTGGACCACATGGTAGTGACTGATCAAATTTTTTCAATGGCAGTCAGGACTTAAACCCATCCAGTTTCCTTTGTAGTGGACTCACAATGTGCAAGCAGTTTATTATTGCCATTAACTGTGTATGAAACAATCAGTCACTAAGTACTTCTTCTGCTGCCAACTTAATGATATTTGCAGTGGAATGTTAACAAGGATAATAGGGAATTTTTTTCTTTCCTTAGGGACAATGTCTTGCAGCTGAGAAATTAATTCAGGACAAAGAGAAAGAGATTGAAGATTACATAACTCAAAGGCATGAGATGAAAAGAAAATTTCAAGAAGCCCAAGAGACAAATGAACAGAGAATATCAGGACTTGAGGAGGACCTCAAATCTAAACAGAATGAATTGATGGAGTACAAAGATAGGTTGGTAATACCTGATGATAGTTAATCTCAGTTTTTGTGCAACAGTGAAAGATGAATGTGTATGAGCTTTTGTGTAGTCATTACTCTTTTTCCATTTATTTTCTATTTCATACCCTTAAATTTTCTATCCATTTCCAGTTTGTCCAATGGGCATCAATGTCAAAATGTGCAAAATGTGTTAAATTTTTAATCAGATTTTTGAAGTTGATTTGCTCATCTAAGTTGGATTGGATCCTGTGCATACAGATTTCAACTTTCAAAAAAGCTACATAAAGGAGAAATTGTTTTGACAGACCATATATTCTACTCTTTACCAAGGATCTTTAACTTGGGCAAGGTTTGTTACTTGCTGCTGTAATCAAAATGTGCTCAGGAAATTTAACATAGATTCAGTATTTTTCTTGTGATATAATGCATAAATTTTATTAGAAAAATCTTCTGTCAGATTACAAGAAACTGAGAATTACCTGGGAAAAACACAGGCTTTGATTGAAGAAGTTAAAAGCTCAAAAGGTAAGGACTGCCTCAATGGATTTTGAAAAGATTTATGTGTATTTTGCAAACACATGATGCTAGGAACATTTGTTAATGGTTGTTAATTGGTTCTCAGCTATTAAAACACCATTCTTCTCTTTATTGGTTTATTTCAACACAAAGGATGACAACAGTTGATTGAAACCCACTCAAAATTAAACTTACTTTTCTTGAAATTGAGATAATGTATGCTTGTGAGAAAGATTTAATGAGAATCAGACTAGGGTGTATGCTAGTGGAAAGCCTGTCAATTACTGTTAATTTGTCAACAGCAATATGTGTTTGTTCACTGATGTATGTGTGGAAGGGCATATAGTGCTACCCTTGTCTGCCTGGCCAGTCTATCCTTGCTTATATTCTTCCAGCCACTGGTCACTCTTTGTTAGGAGTTTAAGTCCATTGTTGGCTACAGGGACACACAACTTTGTGTGTGAATGTCTATGGGTATGTGCAATCCTTTCCATCTAAAGTAGGTCAGTGTGAGTATATCATGTGTCTTTGATTTCTTTTTTCAATGGAGGTTTGGTGGAACATTTATGCTCTGACAGCATATCACTAGTTTAACAGTCAGGTTTGCATTAAAATTTAATTAGACTCAGGCTGAGACTCAGACTTAGCTTTATGCTAGTGGAAACATGTCACTTGCACTTAAGTTGACAACAGCAATATAGTTAGACCACCGAAATAATTAATCTTTTAACACTATTTTCATATGGTAAATCAAAGTTGAAGAGACTGAAATCTGACATTGCCATATTTTAAATATTGTGATACATGTACTGAAGTGGATAAAAGTGCTGGATTTGGATGCAGCTACAGGTGATGCTCAATTTATTCCTGAGGTTATGGTGTAAGTCTAAAATTGGCATGAATCAAAAGTAATTTTCCCGATAGGATACATGTAAATTAAGGAAGTTCTTAGGCACATTATATCTCTTAAGTTTTCAAGTTATGATTATTTATCCATAGTTCTTAAACAAATTAATACATATACTATAACTGCATATTATCCTTGCTAACATTCCACTGCAAATATCATTAAGTTGGCAGCAGAAGAGGTGCTTAGTTAGTGACTTTTTGTTTCATAAACAGTTAATGGCAATGATAAACTGCTTACACATTGTGAGTCCACTACAAAGGAAACTGGATGAGTTTAAGTCCTGACTGTCATTGAAAAATTTGATCAGTCACTATTATGTGGTCCAAACAGGCAAATTCTTAAATGCAGTATCTCTTATTTTGTGAATATTGTACATAAAAATGCAAAAAAATTCATTATTGATTAAGAGGCTGCTAGACAAAAATGCATTTAAGCTTAAAGCATAAATTATTGCTCTAACTTATTTTTATTTTTTGTAATCTAACTGAAATTATAATAAACAGATATACAGATGATGTTCATTATATGCCAATTGAATTACATACTGTAATTTTAAAGCCATTTATTATATATAAAAAACATTCAAATCTGCGCCATTGTACTAGTTTTTATACCATCGCTGGCACCACATGCTGTGACTTACACGCAGTTCACATGTGTATTATATGTGGTGTCAGCGATGGTATAAAAACTAGTACAATGGTGCAGATTTGAATGGGTTTTTTTTATATATATTATAAATGGCTTTAAAATGACAGCATGTAATTCAATTGGCATATAATGAACATCATCTGTATATCTGTTTATTATAATTTCAGTTAGATTACTTAATATTCTTCATGCACTTTTTTCTTATTATTTTATTTGGCCTTTCATTTTTTGTCCTCATTATTTTGTATCTATTGGTCCAGTTATTATTAATCTTAAAAATTAGCTGAAGTAGATAAAATAAATTGTTTATGACTGGCACAAAATCATTGAATATGAAATAAATGAAAAACATAATTTATACATCTTCAAATGGTGATTTTTATTTCAAATACAGATATGCTGCTGGTAGAAAAGACTGATATTGAAAACCAATTGACAGAAGTAAAGATTCAGAAGGTATTGAATCAAATGCTTTTTTTCAGTGTAATATGGCTTCTGACAAGATTTAAGTTAGAAGCAATAATCTTATTAAAGATTGATAAGATCTGTTTTATTCTAGTAAAATTTATATATTAAATGAGCTTGTTTCCACATTGTCTTATGTACATTCCACACTCAGTTGTGCACAAGGTAGATGCAGAACTGCCATTACATAAATAATGTGTTAGTATATCAGAGTCAGTGTGATTGATTCTTTCTTTGATTTCAAAGGAATTTCAGAAACCCAATTTAATAGCACCAATACAGTAACCATAGGTATTGTATAGATTTATGCTTCTTTGTGTTGAAAAGCCACAGTGAATACATCCTTCTATGGAATGAAATTTTCACTATGATGCAATCCAGCAATGCACCCAGCTTAGGTAGTGTGTAGAACTGTCATGTGTACTGCATATAGCAGTCTTCCATATACAGTTTTGAGAATATCTTAGTGTTACACCATTTGTTCCGTAATTAAATATCCATTCCAGTAATTATGTTATCCCTTTAGAATTTTAATTCTTTAAGGGACATAAAGTGTCTCATGTATCCTACCCTTTATGACATTTGGGTAAATTTTATCCTTTATGACATTTGGGTGAATTTTTATTTGTAAAATATGTACCATATTTACCGCATGTTTTTGGACACAGTTTGTTTTCGGACAGTGTTTTTTTAAAAAAAAATATAATATTTAAATGCCTTGTAATTTTCGGACGTTGCTCCGCTATAATTTTTGGTACAACTTATGTTTTTGGGCACAATGTAAGAAGATCAGCTGCATCGTTTTAAAGTAAAATTCACAGCGTGTTTGCCATTAATTTAACTGATACTAAGTTTGCTTCATTTGGTTGCCAATTATTTAATGTGATCATTCACTTCTATGAACTTTCCTGAGGCATTACCAGGTATGTACCATGGTTTAAACTTCAGGCAGGTGTGACAGTTATGGCTTTGATTAGAAACCATGACCCTTGCTTTATAACATTAAACAATACATCAGAGAGTCAGTATGGATTAGTAAATTCATTGGCATCATGCAACAAAACAAACCCCTTATCCCTGAGGCATTATGTACCACGGTTTAAACATAGTTATTGTTCTACAGGTAATAAACCTCTTTGCAGATGATAAATATTGATTGTGGGTGCTACATGTTCAGTACATCGTGTGCTTTTTTAACGAAATCCAGATGTCTGCCTTTTATTTCTAAACACACCTGTAAAAGAAATACCACAAGTTATATTATTAACAATTATCACCTAGACACCCTGAAATCTCCAACGTGAATCAAAACAGTCTTTGAGCATTCAGTTGTTTCCAGTCGGCCAGCTCTGCTCATTTTGAAGCTACCCTCGGCTAGGTGGAAAAAAAAGAGAACAGAGAACCACAACAAATAGATCACCTTTATTTTTAAAAATACCAACATATTAATCACGCTGACTCATATATTGCAACTTGCTTGTTATTTTCACCCTTCCTAGGCATGCGCACAACACTCACCCCATATGGAGCCTCTAAGATTAGCCATCATACATGTACCAGTATTTAAACTCTCAATACTAAAATGTTTCTGTCATAAATATCTTCAAAATTATATTTCCAAAATCTTTTTATTTAGTTTGTATTAATATCTTAATTACATAGAAATAAAGCTTGTGTGTGTTTGTAAGGTAGATTTTAATGATCACTGATTAGCAGAGGGTTAAACTGTGGATTGCAAGATTACTAATATGGTGGTTCTTTTGGAAATTACGCACACAATCGTGGCTCTAATACATGTATGGCTGCATTTTCTGGTGGATGGACATGTATCAGATAGACAAAATAGGCAAGTAATGCCTGTTTTTCATTCATTATCCTTTCTGTGGTGTTAGACAGAATACTAGCAGCAGAGGGGGTGAACAGACCATTTTTGTTGGAGACCTTATTTATAAAAAATAAACCTTCCTACGAAAATGAAATCTCAAGGTCAATAACGTTAAACCAAAACCTCTAACAATCACTTTGTCAGGCCGATTGGGTTAGCTTATTTTGTTACATCATATGACGCGCATTTTTATTTTCAGGAATGTTTCGTTTACGCGCTGGTCACTCAACACTGGTCGTTCACCCCCTCTGCTGCTATAATTAAATCATTATTGTTATATCAATAATGATAGGAGAATCTCACACAACTAGATTAGCTCGAGAGCAACTAGAGGCAATTAAAAAATATTTACCAGTTCATAATTCTGTCAAGCAGCAACTACAAGAATGTCAGGAGTCTCAAGTGGAATTTGCAGAAGGTACAGAACAATTATTTAAACCGGTTACAGAAACAACAAAGAAAATTGTTACAGCAACTGAGGCAACACAGAAAGCTCTTGAAACATTACCTGTTGATATTGCTGACCGTATTCAAGCAGCTGAACCTGGGGCTCAACCACAACCACAACCACAACCTAAACCACCAAGAACTGAGATAATAGATAAATTTACGCCTGAAGGTATTGCTGCTATCAAGGACCCAAAGCAATTACTTGATATTGCCGCATTTGGATATTATGAAAGACAAAAATATGTAAAACCAAAACATGTTAAATCTCTAAGCTCTGCTAATTGGATCAAGGATGTATATCGCATTGCTACTGATACTCCGGAAATCAGATCTAATGAAGATATTAGAAGTTTTAATATCTTTGATGATACTGTACATAGACATGTAGAAAAAGTTAAACAATTTGAATTACCTTCACCACAACGATCACCACAACTACTACCACCATTACCACAACAATTTGAATTACCATCACCACAACGACTACAACAAGAGCTACAACAACAAGAACAACAATGACAAGAAATGATGAAATGATTGAAATCACCACGACAACCAATCAAAATAACAGAGGAAGAATATCAAGATCCTGGAATCACTAGTGATCCTACCGGCGCAACTGGAAGTGGTTTAGGAAGTGGCCTTATTACTTGTCCCAATAACGTCCTTGCTGATGTTGATTGACTAGAAATTCTCATTGGAGGAAAACGAGCTGGCAATAATTCCCCAGAAATCATTAATGAAGCAGCTGATATTTGTCAACGATTATTTACAGGTGGTGTTATGGATATTAATGTATATCGGTCCCTTATTAATGAAATTAGTGACGATGTCACTTACGATGATTATCATAGTGACTAAGTATGTAATTAGATGCAATTAGTGATAAAATCACTTAATAATAATATGATATACACAATACTCATAGACCAACCATGGTCAGGGTAATAAATTCACGATTACCAGTATACAAAACGACCTACGGAGATGGACTAGGTGATGTTGTTCAAGGTCTATGTAGAAGGATAGCCCCAAAAGCAATACGGCTTGCAAAGCAACTAGGAATGAAAGCTATTGACGTTGTTCGTGAAAAAGCTATTTGCGCTGTTGGTGATGTTGCTAGCAAAGCATTCTCAGCAATCAAGGATAGACTAGCGCGATTAATGCAACGAAAACCTCAGCCACCAGTGAAACTGGCCAGCACTGAAGTGATGCCCGCAAATGTCAGTAAAATAATAAATCAAGCTGCTAATCAAAAACTAGCAGAGTTGGCTAGTGTACCAATGTCAGAAAAAGAAAAATATAACCGCTAGTCTGATAGCGGGAAGCAGTCTTCGTGTTAGACGAAGACAATAATAATAAAGATGTTCAAGCATATATCTGATCCCGCGTTTGACATGGATGCACCAGTTTTAAAAGATGAATCTGTGCGCAATTATCAATATTATTCTTATGATGCACGAGAGCCAAATCAGCGTGGACGAATTGAGCTGCAAGTTCAGGATACAAGCCGATATTTCTTACCCACTGAGGCATTCATTGAAGTAGAAGGTAGAACTTTACAGGCAGATGGTACAGGGGTTGGAATTGGAAATAGACCTGGTTTTGTTAACAATGGTATTATGGCGTTATTTAAAAGTGCCATATACATGATTGACGGAAAGAATATTGAATCAATTCAGAATGATGTTGATATTGCCACGACAATACTTGGCCTTGCAAGATACAGCGATGATTACTCAAAATCAGCTGGTCCGTCAATGATGTTTGCAAAGGATATAACTGATCATCCAGAAAGCATCAATGTAACTATGGGTGAGGTAGGAAATGCTACTAATAATGCAGCAACTCCAGCAGTTATAGCTATGAATGAAACTTTTAACTTAGGATTCGCATCACGTCGAACAATGTTAAATGATGAAGAAGAATTTTCATGTGTGATTCCACTATCACATATTTTTGGGTTTTGTAGAAATGTCAGAAAGGTCATTTTCGGAGCCAAGCATACAGTTGTACTTGTTCGAAAAGACAACGACAGTGATGCAATCTGGCGACGCAATGCAGATGGTGCATGTATAGTAAGACTAACAAAACTTTCGTTGTGGATGCCAGTAATGACTCCAACAATACCTGAAGAAGAACGTTTACTCTCTTTTATGAGTCAAGGTGGTAAATCAATGTTATCATGGTTGACGATGACCACAGATAGTATTTCAAGTGGAGTTGTTGGTTTATTTACATGGCATATAGCATCACAGCAGGGTATTTCTGCACCGTTACATATATTTATCGCATTTCAGGAAAATGCACAAGAAAACACACAAACACGAAATCTGATGGTATTTGACACGCTTTGAGTTAGTGAAGTTTCTTTAAGGATAAATGGGCATCAAGAACCAGCTGAGGATATTACTACTGAGTTTTGATCACAATCATGCATCACGTGCTTACCATCGATTAATGACATTCATGGGGCGTGATCAAACTATTGATTCTGGTTTACAGATATCTCAGCGTGATTTTACAACACTGTATCCAATATATTACTTTTCACTAGAACACTTAGATTTATTCAGGCAATCTGTCGTTAATGTACACTTTCGAGCTCATGTAGCATGGTCACCACCAAGAATAGCCGGTCCACCAGTTATTCCTGGTGGTTACAGAGCAATTGCTGTTATATTCAGCGATAAATCAATGCTACTTGAAGGTGTTGGTGGACGAATGAGAGTTATTGATGCCCCAGTAGAAAACATGTAATTAGATCACTCATGATAATTATAAATGTCATATCAACATGTTAATGTCAGTCTGACTCCTGGTCAGGTTAAAAAGCTACAATCATCATCAAAAAATAATTGTGCGGTAAAAATATCACTAAAACGAGAAGAAATCGCAGGTGGTTCGAATAAGCTATCATTATCAGAACGCCAGTATAAACACTTCAATAAAGCCAAACAATTAAAGACTGGCATACGACTTAATCTATCTGCGAGTGCCATTAAAGAAATCGCTAAAACGGATGGTATATTTCCACTTCCTGCCACATTACCAGCGATAATAGCTGCTGCAGCCCCAGCTGTTGCAAAAGCAGCTGCATTAGGCGCTATTGGAACCGCTGCTGGAATGGCATTAAAGAAAGCAACAGGTCAAGGAATTATGCACACAGAAAACTTAGAAAAAAGATCACAGGCAAAACAACACGGAAGACGTCTAAGAGCACCAAACGTGCCACAGCCGGGCCATCTAAGATTATCAGGCCCAGCATATGGTCGCGGTCTAAGATTGCCAGGGACCCCACATTCGTGGTACGGAAAAGGTCTAAGACTGCCCGGGACAGTTTGATGATTCTTCCTATGTCTAAATTTGATTTACTTAATGCTGCTAAGCAACTGAATATAAAAAACTTAAGAGGTGTTTTAGCAGCAGGCAGGGTGAACCCTACAAATTGGTTTCGAGCAAGTTTTTCATAAAATAAAGGTTCCTACAGGGGCTGAAAAAATAAGGTCAATAACTCTAAACCGAACCTTCTAACTTTATTATTACCATTATAGTTTGAAAAAACGGATGATAAATCATTTTAGTTAGCTCATTTTTGTTATTTTATTTTTGACTTTTTTGTTTTTTAATGTTATAATGTGTTTAGTTTACTCGCCGGGTCAATTAATTTTTGTTGTTTTTCGCCCTGCCTGCTGCTGTAATTTAAACAATTATTATAAATATTATTAAATATGGTCGTTATAGGCGAACCACATTCAGCTAGATTAGCAAGAGAGCGATTAGAGGCAATTAGAAAATATTTACCTCTTCGTGATGCTGTCAAACAACAACTACAATCGCGTCAGGAATCTCATGTTGAATTTGAAGAGGATACAAAACAATTATTTAAACCAATTACTGAAACAACTAAAGGTATTCAACCAATACTGGAGAAAACCGCTGAAGCAACTGGAAAAATAGCAGAAAGAACAAAACAGACAAAAAGGATTTTATGGGGACTTCCAGCTGAAATAGCTGCTGCTCAACCAATACCTGAAGCCGCTGAAGCACCAGTTCCTAAACAAAAAAGTCCTGCAATAAGTAGTAATGCTAAACTTATAGATAAATTTAATGAAGATACTGTTAAAGTAATTAATGAAATTAAAGATCCACAACAATTAGCTGATTTTGCTGTGAAAACTTTCGGTCGAAGAGATAAATTAATGAAACCTGAATACGCTAAATATATTAAAAACCGTGAACAGTGGCGAAAAGTATTATATCGCATACATATGAATGTTGAACAAACTAAAGCTAGTGATCCATTATATCAAAATTATATTGATTACATTAATTATTATGTCGAATCAGAAAAGGAAACAGCAAAAAACTTGTAGAACAGAGAAAACAAGAGAAAGAAGAAAAGAAAAGAGCAAAACAAGAAGAAGCAGCAAGACCAAAGCGAAAATGTACAAAAAGAACACAACCAGCTTCTCAAACAACATTGGAATCACAACCAGATCCTCAAACAACATTGGAATTACCACCACCATTATCACCATCACCACGTAAACAAGATCCCCAATTAGTATTATCACCATCACAATTAAAAATGGAGGAGGAAAAATCAAAAAGACAATTAGAGGAAGAAGAAGAAAGGAAACAAGCATTAGTTGTAGAGAAGGAGATGACTGAGAGAGAGATAAATAAAGATATTCAGCAAATACAACAACAATTACAATCTCCTGTTGCATCAAGTAAATCTGAAGGGATTGAAAAATCAATTAAACGTGCTCGTGATCGTATCAAAGTATTAGAAAAAGTATATGACGAATCTATAAGTAAAGGAGAGTTTAGTTATTTACCAGTATGGCGTGGAGAGATACAAAGATAAAATAGAAAGATTTGAAGAAAAGTTAGAATCTGAAAAGAAGAAAGAAGGAAAGGGTCTCTCTACCGGAGGTGATTTTACTCCGTGTCCTAATAATGTTCTTACCGACGTTGAACGACTAGAAATCCTCATCGGAGGAAAACGAGCTGGTAATAATTCTCCAGAAATAATTAATGAAGTAGCCGATATTTGCAGACGGTTATTTACAGGCGGTATTATGGACGTTGATGTTTATCAGTCTCTTATTAATGAAATTGCCGATGACTACTACAGTGACTGAGTACGTAATTAAATACAATTACTATAATAAAATGATCGTACATAGTACTCAACGTGGACCAACCATGGTCAGGGTAATAAATTCACGATTACCAGTATACAAAACAACCTACGGAGATGGACTAGGTGATGTTGTTCAGGGTCTATTTAGAAGGATAGCCCCAAAAGCAATACCGATCGCAAAGCAACTGGGAATGAAAGCTATTGATGTTGTTCGTGAAAAAGGTATTGGTGCTGTGGGTAATCTCGCTAGTAAAGCGTTTTCAGCGATCAAAGATAGACCAGCACGATTAATACGACGAAAACCTCAACCACCAGTAAAATTACCTAATACTGAAGTAATGCCTCCAAATGTTAGTAAAATAATAAATCAAGTTGCTAATCAAAACTAGCAGAGTTGGCTGATGTACCAGTGTCAGAAAAGAAAAAAATATAACCGCTAGTCTGATAGCAGGAAGTGGTCTTCATTTTAGACGATAATGATTATAATAAAGATGTTCAAACAGATATCTGATCCCGCATTCGACATGGACGCACCAGCACTCAAAGATGAGTCTGTGCGTGATTATCAATATTATTCTTATGACGCACGAATTCCAGATCAGCGTGGACGAATTGAACTTCAAGTTCAAGATACAAGTAGGTATTTCTTACCCGCTGAAGCATTTATTGAAGTAGAAGGTGAGATCATAAAAACAGATAATACTGAATACAACGCTGATGTTAATGTTGGTTTTGTTAATAATGGTATTATGGCATTATTTGATAGTGCTACATACATGATTGACGGAAAAAATATTGAATCTATTCAGAAAGACGTTGATGTTGCTACAACAATATTGGGTTTAGCAAGATACAGCAACGATTATTCAAGATCAGCTGGTCCATCAATGATGTTTGCAAAGGATATAACCGACCATCCTGAATACAGAAATCAGATTTTTTGACGGCCCAATGATCGAGCTGCTCCTCCTGCTGCTGTTGCTATTGAAGATCTACCTTTTCCAAATCCAAATTTCAACTTAGGAATTGCAACACGTCGATCAATGTTGAAAGGTAATAGGAGAGCATTTTCATGCGCAATTCCACTTTCACATATTTTTGGATTTTGTAGAAATGTCAGGAGAGTCATCTTTGGAGCTAAACATACGGTTGTACTCGTACGAAAAGCAACCGACAATGATGCAATGTGGCACGTTATGGGAGTTGGCGCTGATGCTGATGCTATAAGGGTTGCAACTGCGGCACTTCATGGTAAAGTAATTCTGACAAAACTTTCATTATGGATGCCAGTAATGACTCCAACAATACCTGAAGAAGATCGGTTACCCTCTTTCATGGGCAGCGGCGGTAAATCAGTATTATCATGGTTGACAATGACCACAGATGATATCCAGAGTAATATTAATGGTTTATTTACATGGCAAATAGCTTCTCAGCAAGGTGTTTCTGCACCACGACATATATTTATTGCATTTCAAGATGCTGCACGAGTAAATAATCAAACGCGTAGTATTATGATATTCGACAAACTTGGTGTTTCTGAAGTGTCTCTGAGGATAAATGGACATCAAGAACCATCTGAGGATATTTTATTAAATTTCGATCAAAATCATGTAGCACGTGCATATCATCGATTAATGACGTTCATGGGACGTGATCAAAATATTGATACTGGTTTACAAATATCACAATTGGATTTTACAACCTTATATCCAATTTATTACTTTTCGCTTGAACATTTAGATTTAACCAGACAGTCAGTAGTTGATATACACTTTCGAGCTCGTGTGACAGTAGGAGCTATTGCCAATTACAGAGCAATTGCTGTTATACTCAGCGATAAATCAATGTTACTTGAAGGTGTTGGTGGACGAATGAGAGTTGTTGATGCTCCAGTAGAAAACATGTAATTAGATCGTTTATGAATATTATAATGTCATATAATCACGTTAGTGTTAGTCTGACTCCTGGTCAGATTAAAAGGCTACAATCAGCATCAAAAAATGACTGTGGATTAAAAATATCGCTAAAAAAGGATCAAATGACCGGCTCAAATAAATTATCTCTTACAGAACGTCAGCTCAGGCATTTCAATGAAGCCAAAAAATCAAATAAAGGTATAAAACCTAATCTTTCTGCGGGCGCTATCAAAGACATAGTTAAGACGGGTGGTATATTTCCACTTCTTGCTGCTATACCAGCATTAATAGCCGCTGCAGCCCCAGCTGTTGCAAAAGCAGCTGCATTAGGTGCCGTTGGAACCACTGCTGGAATGGCATTAAAGAAAGCAACCAGACATGGAATAAGAAGAACATCCAAAAAAAAGGGAAGGGGTCTAAGATTGCCAGGGACTCCACATTCATGGTACGGAAAAGGCCTAAGATTACCAGGGACAGTTTACTAATATATCCTATGTCCAATTTTGATTTACTAGATGCTGCTAAAAAATTAAAAATAAAAAATTTTAGAGGAGTTTTTATGTGTGATCAATTACCAAAAAAACCAAACAATATTGAAACCGGTATTATTAATCTCGATAAAAACTCTGGTCTAGGCACACATTGGGTTGGATACGCAATTGATCCACGTGGAATTATTTATTTTGATTCATATGGACTAGCTCCACCAAAAGAATTCTTAAAGTATATTAGCGGCGATCAAAGTACTCCAATATGGTATTCAACGTTACCAACACAAACATTAACTGATCCACCAATATGTGGTCGAGAAGTACTTAACGTACTTGATGCTGTATCAAAATCGACAAAACCACCTCACAAAGTTGTACATGAATATACTACGACGTCAAATTTAAAGAGACATTAGTAAATATAATGGTGGATATTTACGGAAGATCTTCTCATGGTAAAGCTCAGCAGCAAGCTGATTTATCTAAATACGCAACTCTCGATCAACTCAGAAATGAGATTGACGATTTATTAAATATAACCAGTGTTGATCAAAATGAAGTAGTTGTTTTTCAGGATAAGGAAGGACGATTAAAAACTAGTAATATACAACTGCCAGATGTACTTATACGAGTTCCTGATGCGGTTGTTAATAATATAGTTACTTTTACTGATCAGGGTAAAAAACAAGATTCCGGTACGTCAGTCAGCGATTATATTAAGAAAGCTGGTGATTTGTTCACGGGTGACATTATTATGAATCAAAATAAAATTATAGACCTTGGAAACCCAGCCGCAGATACAGACGCCGCAACAAAGAAATATGTCGACGATCAAGAATCTAAGTACGTATTAGTCAACGGCGGTATCATGTGTGCATTTCTCAACATGAATAATAATGGTATTAACAATCTTAGAACACCGGAATTAGATTTTGATGCTGCGACGAAGAAATACGTCGATGATAAGGAAATTCCTCTAAAAAAATTAAATGACGAAATGACTACACTCAGTGCTACTTTTTCCAGACATGTAGAAACGTTCTTAAATTTTCGTAGAAATATAAACAAAACCATTAAAGATTTTTTTGGGGAACAACCAACCGTTGACATAAAACTCTCCGACGTTAACATGAAACTCAATGATATTGTCAGTGGAATACCTAGTATTGTTCAAAAAACTAATCTGATTAAAATTCCAAACGGACAAATTAAAAATATCGTATATACAATAGCATCAGGATCATCAACATGGACACCACAAAATAACACTCTCGAACATACCGCAGAAGTAACTGGGTTATACAGGCTGTCCATGTACGGTTTGGAAATTACTGCGGCAACTTCATTATCACTGAATGTATATCATAATCCTCTATTGGTGATGCTAACCAAGAACATCAAAGAAATCTTTACGTTAATATCAACGGAAATACCTCCGAGACGTTACTGGTGGTGCCTAGAATTCGTAGCTGAAACTTAATTAAATTACGTTGTTAGTATAATGGATCAAAACCAAGGATCTCAGTCCTACATCGTCGTTCAATGTCATAGATATAATCAAGTATGTGAATGTCTGACCAAACTAAAAAATATCATCGACAATTATACAATAAAAGTAAAAAAATATCGCAGACGTATGGTTGTCATTGATATAATTGTTTACTCAGTTTCTGCTGTTGTTGCTGGGGCCGGATTATTATTATCAACAATAACAATGACAGCGCCTGCAGTTGTAACAATCGTCGTTTCAACTTCAACGACTGTCGCAGGCATTCTTAGTATTATAGCTAAGAAGATATCCGCATGTACAAATACTAAATTACATGAGTATATAATAAAATTACATACAGCAACAACAGCCTATTCTAAATTATCCTCGTATCTTTCTGCGTATCTCAGCGATGGTAAAATATCTGATGAGGAGTTTGCAACGATAATAAAGACCTATGATGAAGCATTCAGAATCGCTGATCAAGTCACTCACAACAACCAAGACGAATTAAATAATAACAATAATAATAATGACCGACAGGGAGTTACTTCAGCAGATCGTCACTAATACAACTCCGTCAAAAACTACGATGATTTCATTAAGTTCGACCAATCCTGAATTTAATGTCAATTTTCCAACATCAATTCCTGCAAAAGAAATAGCATTAGCACAATTGCGAGTTTATTATAGCTGGCCAAATATTAGATCAAAACCATTTGGTGGACTACAGCCAAATAATTCGCTGGTATTCGCTAATAAGAATAAGCCTGATGGAACTCCTGATTGGCAAGTAGTTAGCATTCCAACGGGCAGTTATCAAATAGAACAGGTTAATGATGAGTTTCAACGTAGAATTAAATCTATTACAGGAAAAGAATCAAAAATAGCAATCACTGTTTACGAACCAACATTGTCGGCGGTGATTGAAGTAAATTCCCCTGATTATTCCGTAGATATTTATCAAAGTTCGATTAGATCAGTATTAGGATGGCCTGATGTTCCACCAGTTTATCAAGGACCACCAGAACCACAACGATCTGATTTCGTCGTAGATGTTGAAAAATTTATAAAACTTCCAGAATATCGAAAAACTTATCCGTTTATAGAGAGTCAAGATGCTTATCGTGGTTATGCACAGTATACTCATTTTATAGATTTCGTTAGGGGTAAAGGTACAACAAGAATAGCAACAATTAATGTTGAAGAAATTAACTCAAAATCAAGACCAATTAAATCTGAACATGGACGTGTACTTAATGATCTAAGAAATTTATTTTCCAGCATCAGCACTTCCTACAACGATGACTTAAAAAAATCAAATAATTGAAACAATACAACATTTGAATCAAGTTGCATCAGACTTAGAATATGTAAATAAGGATATCGTTGACAGAGAAAAAACATTAAACGTACCGGCAGATAGATTTCTTAATACTTACATAGTTAATGAAGACGGTCCTATTCAGCGTGTAAGTTATAAACATTTATTTAAAACAGTATTTCTTAAATATTATGGAATCACAGAAGAACAACTACCAACATTTGTAATTCTGGGATTTAATTCTGAAGAGCTAAAGAAATCAGTTAATGATCTTATTGATGAACACTTTAAAAGAATATGTGATTCATGGAAAAAATTAATACCTACACCAACCATTCTTAAATATAATAATGATCCACATGGTGGAGACCGCCATATCTCACCTGGCATTATTAATACAACATAAACGATCGCGGTCAATCTAGTATGTGACGTAATTGATGACAGCTATCAAGTAGATCTTTCAAAGTCTAACCAGGCTCAACAAGGGTATATATTATATGCATTTAGTCCTCAAGTACCGCCCGGGTGGTTAATTATATCTGAGCCAATTAATCCAATTTATCTACATGTACATAATCCATTATTGTCAAGAATAAATTTCAAACTTGCTGACCAGACAGGATACATTTTGGATCTACGAGGAGAATCACTTAATATTAATTTGTATATACGCTCTTAGAACGTCTGAGTAAATAATCAGGGGGAAAAAAATAATCTGATTCTGAAATAATCTGATGGGTAGTTTACTAATCAAAATTAATAAAATCTGAATAATAATCAATTTCTATGATTAAAGCAATTGTATATATAATAAAGCAAGATAACTCTGCTATCTCTCTCTGCAGGGTAAATTAAACGATTATTTCCCTTACTACTACGTTCGATTTACAGACAACGAATACATCTTGTTTTTCGTTAATTATTTAGTGACTTATTTGTTTTCTGTAAGCAATTAGCTGTTAGTGAATCAGTAATTTGTAATAGAAAAGGATATTTATGCACCTTTTGACTCTGATGACTTTAAAAATTCACATCAGTTTTATATACCAAGTACGTAGAGTTATTTTTAGTTCTAACACATGTATTTTGACCTTAATGAACGATAACTCATACGTGCGATTATTTTATACAGTATATTTGAAAAATTGAAATAAATTCACGCTTCAGTTCTACATTCTATTAGTAATACAAGTTCTGTGAGACAGCGCAAATATTTTATATATTTAAATTTAACTGTATTATTAATAAGAGAGCGGTGGCCGAAGTGGTAAGGCGTTTGGACGTAGATCGAAGTTGTGCAGACTCTCGCATGTTCGAGTCTTAAAAAAATGCTAAAGATATATTATCTTGCATTTGGCGACGGATGCTATTAATTGGGGGAACCCGGAGAATTTCCTCGAAATCCACAACAGACAAAATACACTCTCCTATCATACACCCTTGTGGTGGGTATACCTTTTGCACTCCCCGGGGTTTTGTATGGGGGGAGAGTGTACAAAATCTGTTGGACGTAGACAAGATTCCCTCGTCATCACCATTGTATATATTCATATTCATACAATCATATATTCATTAGGATAAGTTTATATGTAACCTCTGATCTTGCTAGGATGTCATATGGCAACCTAGGAGGTCACATGGGGTTAAACTGTGCTGTCTGTTTCGTCTTTCGAATTTTCTCTGATCCTGCTAGGATGTCATATGGCAACCTAGGGGATCACATGGGGATTAATTCAAATGCCCCTGAACTTGCTAGCATGTCATATGGCAAGCTAGGAGTTCATATGGGGTTGTGTTGTGATTATATGTTTTGTAAATATTTTTTATTTTAAAGAAATATTTATATATATAATGAACCAAGAAAACATTAATGATATTATTTCTGCTATTAAAAAATTGAAACATAACGGAATAAATCTCTCTGATAATGTCGATCCTGAAAAAATATTATGCGATTATGAAATATTAAAACAACGAAAAATCAACAATAAATACACACTGCCTTCCAATTATAAATTCGTAAAATCAATTTATCAGTCTATGTTGGAATCCTTGGCAATTGTAAATGACAAACAGGTAAAGCTATTTGCGCCTCTTGCACGTTCGATCGAAAATATTAGATCCGAACTATCTCGTGAATACGAGAAAAAGAAGATTGTGGACAATCGTGTAATGCAATTATGAAAAATTATGTTATTTGATTCTGTCAAAAATGGGAGTGACACTGAGAGCGACGGTGAAGGTACCCATGGCAAAATATAGAGTCGAACTATATGCAGTAAAAAAAATATTTATTTATTCTGTTTTTTGTTAAGAGGATGTGGTTATATAATATATTAAAATATTACCCGCTGATCATATTTGAATGAATATGTAGATTTGCATATTTTATCAGCTACATATTGTACCGATTGTGGATGTATACCAAAATATCTGGCAGCTGCGTTTATTGAGGGAAAAGTAATTTCTTGGTCTGTTTCTGTATTTATGGATTTAACAGCTCTCTTTTTAAATACTTTACATCTTCCTGTATTTCCACGTGCAGAATTATGACTCTGTGTAGTGACTTGCAGATTAGATAAATGATTATTCTGGGGATTCCCATCAAAGTGGTCAACTACAAGTCCATCTTTGATCAATCCAAAATGACACTTGAATATGAATCTATGAGATAGATATTTTTCCCCCCCAGCGGTAAATCTAAAATATCCAGAAGTATCAAGACTGCCGACTGGTTTTTTCAATCTACAGTTTCTAATTACACCAGCTCAAGACGCTTCATAATTTTTAATGGTTGGATGTTTCACAAATTCATGTTTCTCATAGTACTCAACTTTCAATTGTCTTATAATATCCTTTTGGATCTGATTTGTCTGAGTAATTTTATATAATAATATTATTTGTCTAAATCATTGTTTTGAAATCTGGTCAGATAATCTTCTACGGTTTTTATAGGAGATTTACCTGACAATGTCAAAGTATTATTTTTTTTGTCATAATATCGTTTTAGTTCTCTATAATTTTTTCCGCCGCATTTTAAACACAGCTGAGTTTTTCCTCTTACTCCAACACCGCATTGCACACTTCCATTTTTGATACTTTGTGCATGATTTCCGCAGTATTTATTCACGCACGATTTATTACAAGGAGAAGTATGTCCAATTTTGAGCCAAGCACATTTGTTCTTTGTTTCAATCATTATATATATACTAAAATGTTAATTTAAATATTTGTCTTAATTATATGAATGAATTATCGGCAATTGAACCTAAAAGAGCTAGATTTGATCTTGACAGACTATCAGAATATAAATTTAGTACTTTGATGCAAGATCTGGCATTAACGGATGAGGATATAACCGAACGTATCCGTGAAGCCAAGAAGGACTTTCGTAATAGTGGTGCTGCTCATGTCTGGTCAACATTCAGAGTCAGAAATGTTACTAATATGATGAATGACAAACGAGGAAAAGCGATTATTAATCACCTTGATGATCAAAAATATTTTATTTTAATAAAATTTATTGTAAATACAGAAGAAGATACTTGGATTATTCGTGATAAGCGTGATCCAATACGCATACAGTCAGGAAATAATATTGTTCTTTTGAGTAATAAATCTAAACCCAGAATATTGACCGGTATTGACAAACCGTATTATGAATGGGGATACCCTGTGACTGCGGTTGTATATGCAATATATCCGCTGAATAATAAACCTGACGTCGGGGATCTCAAACCAATGGGACTGTCAGAGTCAAGAATAAACTGTGTAGCTGAACGAGTTACAGAACATTTCATAAACGCGATACGTGGTAATGGTTTAACAGATTTACAACGTAAAAAAATAAATACGTGGGCAGAATCAGTTAAAGATACTGGAGCATCTATCAGAGATGTTGCTGATCTAGAAAAGAAATTAAGATTTCCAATAACAGTGAAGACGTTAACCGGAGAGATTTTATATAAACCAAAATACATAAAAAATGGAGCTCCTATAGATATTATTGATCATAATTTGCATGCGTGGACCTCAGCAGTAACAATATTTCCACGAAATAGAGTGGTTAAATTTTATGATGGTCATATATTTGATTTTATCAAAAATATCAGTAAAAGTGACCCTGTATCTGTTTGGTTATTTCAAAGTTCAGAATATGATTATTACGATCAGTTTGTACGGCCTAATGGTGATATTTACCGTATAGAATCTCTTAATGTAGAAATGGAACATCTTGCGCTGAAATATACTTCTGACGATGTTAAAGTTAGACAATTATTAAATAATTGTTTTACTGTTCCATCTGTAGCAGTTCATTTCGCTCAGGAGAAAAATTTATGGAAACCAACACGATCGGAATTTCTTGAAGATATCCATAAAAGCTGCGTAGAATATGGACACGGAGGATTGTGGAATACTAAATATAAGTATAATGACGTTATATCCTTCGATATGGTAGCATGTTATCCTGGAAGTTTTCTTGGATACGGAGAATGTTCTGAATACTTTAAGAGATTTGGACATCCATCACACGAGATGACCAGGGTTGCGATAAACGGACATTTACCAGAATTTGACTTAACCGGATTTGCTCATGTAGAATCATTTGAGTTTGCAGAAAATCTCCATCCGATTACTTATGCTTGGTTTGGAAGACATTTTTCAGAAAAATGTTGAGTTCCAATAGTACTATTGCGATATATGCTTGATGCTGGAATTTTAATATCTTTACAGGTGAGTGAGGCAATTATATCATATCGGTTACAAAAGCAAGTTTGGTTACCAGAACCAAATAGATTTAATATTGATGATGCCAGGAAAGAATTTCCTGATCTTAATGAAGATGACATTATTAAAATTACTAATAATATACGTAAATGCAGGGACAAGCACGATGAAAAACTTGCAAAAGATCTTGGTAGAAAGATAATTGGTAAATTTACTCAAGAAGGAGCATATGATCATAAAAGACACTGTACAAGATTGATTATGGACGATGCTGAACTCGATTTTATAATCGCTGATACAACGGAAAAAAACACATTTATAAATAGGAGTAATGCTTATTTATCAGACGGAACCAAACTAGGTACAATTGTGAGCTATCTTGATGGTGACTCACCGCAATTTACTCATTTAAGATCATCTATGTTGGCATATGTTTCTATAAATCTACTGTCTATGATAAATAGATTTCCTCGTGATGCTGTCAGAGTAGCAACCGATTCATTTTATATAAATAAAAAATATACAGATTTATTAAAACTGCTACTTGGTAATGGTGAATGGGGATCATGGAGAATAAAACAAGAAAATATACTTAGTTATTCTGAATCTGCCGACGTTGAAATTAAGGAAATATATTACAAAAATAATAATCAAATATCAAAGTCATCAGCACCATCTGTATATGATCCTGTGGCTAGACATAAAACTGTTTATCTTAACGGATGCGGTGGTTCAGGTAAAACAACACGTGTGATTAAATTAGTCATGAATAATAATTCAGATATAATTGTTTTGACACCTACATATAAATTAGCCAGGGAAATAAAAGAACGAGGAGTAAAATCATGTACATATCATAGTTTCTTCAGATGGTGTGGAGACACATGGACTCCTGAACGAATGGGTGAGAAATATATACCTAAATATATTATATGGGACGAGGTAGACACGGTGTCGTTAGAAATATTAAAAACATTTCTTGATTGGTTATTGACAAAGAATACTGCTGTAATTATGTGTGGTGATCATGGTCAACCACCACCCTTTATTGGTCAGTCTCCACATGAATGGCTGAAGAATAACGTAGATTATTATGAAGAAATAAATGATGACCATAGAGCTATTGACGAACCGCTGAAGGAATTTAAGAGATTAATCAGACTACCACCAAACAGAGTACAATGTGAAATAATGCTTAAAGTAATTCCAGAGACTACAATGAACGATTTTCTGAGTTTATGGAATCCCGCTGATTTAATAGTTGCAAGTAGAAAGATAGTTCGTGATGAACTACAGGAGAAATTATTTCTGTTACATAAAGAAAAGTTTTCAGATCTACCTGTACATTTGTGTTATCGCCCCCCAGATACTCGAAAACAGAATATTGATGTTGAAATTCCTGGTGGTGGAATACAGAATCTTGTCTTGAATGATATTATTTTAGTTGATATTAATAATGTTGAGAATGCGCTGAATATGAATAAATCACCGTGGACGTTAGGATACGCTATAACGATTCACTCGTCACAGGGGTTAACTATTTCTGATACAAATATCTGGATTATAGATGATCGGATCGAATGGTCAAATTTAGTCTATCTCGCAGTTTCTAGAGTCAGAAGAATATCTAAACTACACAGGATTATTATGAATTTTACAGAAAATAATAATCAAACTGTTAATAATGACGTAATAAGAAAAAACTATCTGGTTATAAGCAATGTGACAAAAAAAATAATCGTGACTTTGATATTGATACTGAATTTATTATAATACTAAAACAATGACAGAATAATCACTGTGTAAGCTGTAAGCTGTAACTGTAATATGTTATGGCAATATTCGAATAATAATCCAAGACAATTTACCGTAGACAGAATTAATAGTGATCTTGGTCATATACGTGATAATGTGATGCTGACCTGTCTTGAATGTAATCGACGTAGAGGTTCTGGTTATGTAATTGTATGCGGTGGTAATTGTGTGTCTTCAGGGATTACTTGTAATTGTTCACGTACAAATCCACGTTGAGGAGCTGTAGAATCTAGTCTGTAGATTGGAGGTCTACCAGTGGATCTAGCCACACTAGAAATTGTATGTGTAGTCACGCTCCAGATAGGATCAGTTGCTCTTTTTTTTACCACCTTCAAGTTCACCAGGTTCATATAAATATCTCACAGTTACATTACCTAATACTGGTTGAGAGAAAGATTCACAGCGTTGTCCGTAGCCATTGCTACAGGGTATATATTTGTTTGTAATCGCATTAGAAGGTTTCATGGAAGTTGAATGAGTAATTTCATTATTTAATGCAGCTATCACACTTGGTAACCTTGCAACCCATTCACGAGATCTCTCACCGGACTCTTAGTCAGTGGATATTTCCTTTGCATATTGGTATCCAAATAACCGCTCGGCAAGTGTTTGATTAAATCGTTCAACGATTGCCTGATCACGATGAATTTCAGTATGTCCTCGTCTGATTTTAACGTTATGTTTCTTCATCAACGATAATACTACACCAAGAAATTCTTTGCCAGGATTGACCTGTAATAACTGTGGCCATCGCAAAGGTCCTCGCTGATAAATTCATTCAAACGCAGATGCAACTTCAGATGCTGTCTTTGTTGATAATGGTTCCGCTTCTTTATATCTACTTGCAACATCAACGACAGTTAATGCGTATTTGTACATACGTGATTGACGTCTACCAATTTTAATGGTGTCATGTGGTAAAAATAAAATATCTGCTTGATGAACCTCATTAGGGACGCTGACATCAAAATGTGCATACTGAATGTTTTTAGGTGGTGGTAGATAAATTTGCCATATTGCCTGTCGTGCTAACCACGCTGCAGCAACAGAACATGGAACTTTTGCTACTTCAGATAATTTAGTAATAGCTGATCTGCCTCTCCAATATCCTCTTGGGCTATAATAAACAGACTCCATTATATAATTAATTACCAGCACCTAACATTATTTTACTTTTCATGGCAGATTTTATCAAAAAACTAGCGAGTTTTTCTCTAACAGATTTATTGGGTATAGAATTTAACGCATGAATCAATTTTACATCTGCGAGATGCCGTTGTTGTAAATCTTTACTTTTATACGCAACGTCATGAACATGACACGCTTGATCAATCTTACTTATTGGATACTCTCCTGATCTTGGTTACTCTCCTGATCTTGGTTGATCTTGATCATCAAGTCGGATATCAAGTCGAGTTCCAGGACCACAATAATTATATCCAGGAAGATGTTTCTCACCAGGGTATTTAGCCCATGGAGTTCCTGGTAATTTCAATAATGAAGCGGCGATATCTCCACCTGTCTTTATTTTGATAAATTTGTATTTCTTTGTGCCACATTTTACACATTTGCCTGTCAGAGCACGTGGTTTATTCTTCATTGTTATTGTAGTTAATTCAGCAGTAGGTGTAGATGCTCTACATCGAACACAAATATAGACTCATATTATTAATAATATGGATACAATTGACTTTTCGGCGACACGAAAACAGGAACCAGTAAAACATCATCCAGCATTACCAAATTCGATAAGGATGATTATAATAGGTCCATCTGGATCAGGTAAAATACAACTATTACTAAATTTAATAATGAGGTGGTTGAAATGGAGTAAACTGTATTTAGTAGCACCATCCATAGATGATCAACACTGTTACGAGGTACTCAAGGATTTTAATGAGAAAGCGAAATTAATTAATGAAGAAGATGAAAATAATGATGTTATCGATTTTGTCATTGACATTGATGAAGCACCGTCAATAGATGACCTCGATGGATTTATTAATAATTTAGTAGTATATGATGATGTAATGCTGGATAAACAAACAAATCCAGCTAGAATATTTTCCAGAGGTAGACACAAGAATACAGACGTTATATACGTCACTCAGCGTTATACACAAATACCGAAGGTGATCAGAGACAACTGCAATATTTTAGTTGTATTTAATGGAATAGATAATTATACGTTAAAAAATATTTACTACACATGGTGTTCAGGGGATATGGATATGATGAAGTTCAAAAACTTTTTTTCTCAAGCACAGGCTATTCCATTTGGGTATATAACAATAAATCTACATGATCCAAGATCTAGATATCGTATAGGTCTAAATAAAATCTTTGGTTAATTAACGATAGCAGCAGGCAGAGCGAAAAACAACAAAAATTAATTGACCCGGCGAGTAAACTAAACGCATTATAACATTAAAAAACAAAAAAGTCAAAAATAAAATAACAAAAATGAGCTAACTAAAATGATTTATTATCCGTTTTTTCAAACTATAATGGTAATAATAAAGTTAGAAGGTTCGGTTTAGAGTTGTTGACCTTATTTTTTCAGCCCCTGTAGGAACCTTTATTTTATGAAAAACTTGCTCGAAACCAATTTGTAGGGTTCACCCTGCCTGCTGCTGTTTTTATGTGTGATCAATTACCTACCGTTGCAATGCAACATGAAACTGGTATTATTAATCTCGATAAAAACTCTGGCCCAGGCACTCATTGGGTGGCATATGCAATTGATCCAGGTGGAATTATTTATTTTGATTCATATGGACTAGCACCACCAGAAGAATTTTTAAAATATATTAGCACAGTATGAAGTACTGCTATGCAAAGTCAGAACGCATCACCAACACAAAAATTAACGGATCCGCCAATATGTGGTCGAGAAGTACTCGCTGTACTTGATGCTGTATCAAAATCAGCAACGCCACCTCATAAAGTTGTGCATGAATATACTACGTTGTCACACTTAAACAGATATTAGTAAATATAATGGTAGATATTTATGGAAGATCTTCTCGCAAAGCTCAGCAGCAAGTCGATTTATCTAAATATGCAACTTTTGATCAGCTCAGAAATGAAATCGATGATTTATTAAATATCACAAGTGTGGATCAAAAGAAGTCGTTGCTTTTCAGGATAAACAAGGGCAATTAAAGATAAGTAATATACAACTGTCAGATGTATTTATACGAATTCCCACCGCGGTTATTAATAATATCGTTACTTTTGCTGATCAAGGTAAAATACAAGATTCCTGTAAGTCAGTTAACGATTTTATCAAGCGAACTGGTGATTTATTTACTAGTAACATTATCATGAATCAAAATAAAATTACATACCTTGGAAACCCAACCGCAGATACAGACGCAACAACAAGAAAATACGTCGATGATCAAGAATCTAAATACGTATTAGTCAACAGTGGTATAATGCTTGCATTTCTCAACATGAGTAATAATGGTATTAATAATCTTAGAACACCAGAATCAGATTTCGATGCTGCAATGAAAAAATACATCAATGATATCGCTAGCGATCAAGTGACATCATTAACAACAATCAACGATGAAATTACCACATTTAAAACTGATTTTTCCAATCACGTACAAACGTTCCTGAATTTTTATAGAAACATAAACAGATCTAATAATGAATTTTTTGGAAGTCCACCGACTGTTGACATAAAACTTGCTGACATTAACACAAAAATCAATGGTATTGTTAGGGGAATCCCTAATATTGTTGAAAAAACAAATCTATTAACAGAGTTACTTACTAAAATTCCTCACCAGAAAACGTTGCGTTCTCTTGTGTACACAGTAGCATCAGGATCATCAACATGGACACCACGCGATAACACTCTCGAACATACCGCAGAAGTAACTGGGTTATACAGGCTATCTGTGTACGGTTTGGAAATTACTGCGGCCACTTCATCATCACCGAATGTACATTATAATCCTCTACTGGTGATGCTAAATAAGAACATCAAAGAAACATTTACGTTGACATCAACGGAAATGCCCCCGAGACGTTACTGGTGGTGTCTGGAATTCGTAGCTGAAACTTCAAAAGTAATTACTTAATTAAATGACAACGTCATTGTATAATGAATCAAACCCTAGTGACAGGGTCACTTATCGACGTTCAACGTCACAGATACAATCGAGTATGTGAGTGTCAAACCAAACTAAAAAATATCATCGACGATTATACAGTAAAAGTTAAAAAATATCGCAGACGTATGGTTGTTATTGATATAATTGTTTACTCAGTTTCTGCTGTTATTGCTGGAACTGGATTATTACTATCAACAATAACAATGACAGCACCTGCAGTTGTAACAATTGTCGTTTCAACTTCAACGACTATCGCAGGCATTCTCAGTATTATTGCTAAGAAGATATCTACATGTACAAATGATAAATTACACGAGTATATAATAAAACTACACACAGTAACAACATCTTATTCTAACCTATCATCGTATTTTTCGGTGTATCTCAGCGATGGTAAATATCTTATGAGTTTGCAACGATAATGAAAACCTATGATGAAGCATTTAGAATCGCTAGCTATTCTAGTGATAAAATAATTTGTGATAAAGTGGAAGATTGAATTCTCGAGAGAACGCTCTGCGTTCTATTAAAATAATACAGTAATAATAATGTCAGCGTTAGAACTATTACAACAGATCGTCACTAATACAACGCCGTCAAAAACTACTATGATATCATTAAGTTCGACCAATCCTGAATTTAGCGTTAACTTTCCAACTGCAATTTCAGCAAGTGAATTAGCGCTAGCACAATTACGAGTTTATCATAGCTGGCCAAATATCAGGTCAAAATCGTTTGGTGGACTACCAGCAAACAATTCACTGGTATTTGCAAATAAGAATAAACCTGATGGAACTCCTGATAGGCAAGTTGTTGGAATTTCAACAGGCAGTTATCAAATAGAACAGATTAATGATGAGTTCCAACGTAGAATTAAATCTATTACAGGAAAAGAATCCAAAATAGCAATCACTGTTTATGAACCAACATTATCAGCAGCGATTGAAATAAATTCCCCTGATTATGTTGTAGATATTTATCAGACATTGGTCAGATTGGTGTTAGGATGGCCTGATGTTCCCCCAGACCAAAGGTCAAATGGAATTCCAGAACCAGCGCGGGAAGAATTTAAGACAAGCAAAAAAAGATTGAAGGAGATTCCCAATTACAGAAAAATGTATCCATGGACCTTCAATGAATTTTTTATTGATAGCCCTGAAAGTATTCCTAATCTAAAAGAAATTTACACAAAAGGACCTCCATCATGGCTTTTTAGTAAAACACATATCACTGCTGTAAATAAAGCAATGAATGATGAATTTAATTATTTTTTCAGTGTTATTAAAAATCATGTTACCAACATAATACAACATTACAGCAACAACGCAAAAGAAATTATCCTTGAAGGAATTCGACATTTAAATTCAATATTATATGATTTTAATTATCTTAAGCACATTTTAACTAGAAATGTATATTATCATCTCAGATCAGTAATTGTTGTCCCTGATAATGCTAAAGAAATAGTATTAAATAATCTTATATCTGAAGTAAATATTCCTGATTTTATTAATATTGATGAATATTTTCCAAAAATACTTGAATCATGGAAAAAAATAGCCCTGCCACCGGTTATTCTTAAACATAATAATGATCCATACGGTGGAGGCCGTCATATCTCACCTGGTATTGTTAATATAACATCAACGATCGCAGTCAATCTAGTATGTGATGTAATTGATGGCAGCTATCAAGTAGATCTTTCAAAAAGTGGTACTGCAGAGCAAGGATATATATTATATTCATTTAGTCCTCAAGCTCCGCCTGGGTGGTTAATTGTATCTGAGCCAATTAACCCCGTTTATCTACGTGTACATAATCCGTTACTATCAAGAATACATTTCAAACTTACAGACCAGACTGGACACATTTTGGATTTGCGAAATGAGGTTCTAAATATTAATCTATATGTACGCTCATAATGCGTCATTGTTAAAGAAAATAAAAATATCCAAATCTAACTCGGATCAGAATAATTTTTTTTTTTACTGGGGTAAATAGTAATTTACCAGAATCTGAATAAAATAATTATAAGTAAATAATCTGTATACTGAGTTTTGCCAGGGATTTTGTTTAGCCATTATCACATTGACTCCACCTTCATTATCACTTTCATTTTCACAATGCTGTTTTAACTGTCTTATACGAAAGTTTACAATCTTTTTCTGTTCGTATTCATGAGATAATTCTAACTTAATTTTGTCAATAGCTTGTGAGAGAGGTACAAACAGCTTTACCTGATTATCTGTAACTGTTGCCAGTGACTGTAACATTGCCTGCTGGATAAACTTCATGAATTTATAATCAGATGGCAAAATATATCTGTTCTCCAATTTTCATTGTTCTAATGATTCAAAATCACACAGAATTTTTTCAGGATTAAGATTATCAGATATATTTATACCGTTCTGCTGTAATTTTTTAATCGAAGAAATAATAACATTAATATTTTCAGAATTCATTTTATTATAAATGTTTGTTTAAAATAAAAATAAAATCAGAATAATATTAATAAAATAAAAATAATAGTCCTCTCTTAGGACTGTTTCAAGATGATTATATACGTATGATTATATACATATGATTATATACATATTATTATATACATATGGTTATGATTATATCTTAATTAAGGACAGCACAAAACACAGAATCTTAATTACAGTAGCGTATTTACAGCAAGCATATTTACAGCAATTATATACATAATCTTAATTATACAGAAATTATATACAAGGTTTTTTATAGACGGCACAGTTACATATAAACTTAATTCTAAGAACTTTAACTCTAGGACAGCACAGTTACATATAAACTTAATTCTAAGAACTTTAACTCTAGGACAGCACAGTTACATATAAACTTATCTTAAAGACAGTACTACGGGCCTTCTCTACATTCAATACAAATTTGCACACTCTCCCCCATAATCAACCCAGGGAGTGCAAAAGTGCACCCACCAAGTGACATGGTGGGAGAGTGTACAGATTTTCTATTGAAACGAAGGTCTGGCTAATGCCCCCACTAAATAAGAAATTTTGGCATCAAATCGCCCTTCGCCGACAGTATGCCGGTCACGAGAATCGAACCACGGACCTTGAGTACGAGAATCCAGCGCGTTAGCAATCGGCCACTGGACTTCATTATATATACATAATGAAAACATTATTATATAGTTAAAGCGCAGGCACTTAAAGTATACAGAATAAAATCACAATTATTGTAAAATGTGGTGTGGATTTCTTAATAAAATCACAATTATTGTAAAATGTGAATTTATTTTCAGTTTCCAAATACATTGGAGAAATATATACATAAAACCCGCATTTCTGCTGAGTTAAAAGCCTGTATTCATCAGACGTTGCTAAGGATACTAAAATAATCGATAAGTTATATGAACAAACATGCCATACTCATTTCTAAAAATGGCCTCATGTATACATACATGTATTTTGATAGGTATTTGCTGCTGGGCCGCAAAGCATTTCATAAGAATGTGTAACATTCTAAACATAAATATTATTGAGATTTTACACAAACATGAATATTGTTGAGACTTTACATGATTCATAGAGTATTGTGCGCATGTGTAACATACAGCATCATTATTTATACAACAACGAAATTATTGAAAATTTTCAGTTGTTGTAGGGTCAAAACCCCAAGGGTTCTCTAATTGATTTTCATGATTTTTTCATAAATTTGACAATGACTTACTAAAAACTAATAAAAAAATTAGAAAATTTGATCAAAAGTCACTTCATATTATCAAAAAATCAGCAAAAATAGGAAAATTTTGACCAAAGTTTTTTATAAAATCGAAAAGTCATGAAAATCAATTAGAGAATCGCTGGGGGTTTGACCCATGCAACGCTGCAAATCTGACTGATTTTCATTGATTTTTTGGCCATTTTTCATGCAAAAAACAAGATTTTTGACCAAAAATCAACATAAAACAATAATTTTTGAACACAATCAACAAAAGAATAATAAAAATGCTAAGCATTTCTAAAGATGATTTTATCATCTTATTTTTATTTGCAATATTGTTGAGATTTACATGCATAACTAAATTCATTGGAATGTTTTTACAGTCGAAGTTTGGACAATCAGAGAATGTGATATGTGTTTTGTATACTATTAAATTTGAAAGATATATATAATATTACTTATGTGGGTTCCATTTTGACCAAAATTCACAATATATTGCTGTCATTAGCACGACAACTGCAAGATTTACTAAGTTATGCTTGACGGAGTTGTCTCGCTTAATCATCTGATACCATAGGAACATACGCGAATTTGATTTTCGTCCAAATCTTACTGAAAAAGCAGATTTTGTGATATTATCTGCCACGCATTTTACTGAAGGTGGTACTATGTTAAAATATTTACCAGCAGAATTAATTGACTTAAATATAATTTCTTCGCCATCTGTATTTACAGATTTAACAGCCCTTGCATATCGTGCGCCGCCAGAATTTCCGAATTTGCAATTTTGACTTTGTGTAACAATTCGCAAGTTATCAAGCGAGATATCAAGTTTATCACCACTGATGTGATCGATTACAAGTCTATCTTTGATTAGTCCAAATAACACTCAAACACGAACCTATGTGATAAATAATTTTTATTTCCACTGGTATTAAATCTGAAATAACCAAATTTATCAACACTACCGACTGGTTTCTTTAATCTACAGTGCCTAATTACACCATCACGAGATGCTTCATAATTTGTAATGATTGGATGCGTTACAAACTCATTTTGCTCCATTTATATACTAATATTATTTGTTTAAATCATTATTTTGAAAATCTAGCGAGATAATCTTCTTCGGTTTTCATAGGAGATTCACCTGAAGATGTTAAAGTGTTTTTTTTTTTTTTTAATCGTAATATCATTTCAGCTCTCTGTATTTTTTACCACCACATTGCACACACAGTTGAGTTTTTCCTCTGACTTCAACACCACACTGCACACACTGTTTTGGTCCTAGACTACCGTGTCTAACACTTTGCATATGAAAACCGCAGAATTCATTTATGCATGCTTTGTTACAAGGAAAAGTATATCCGATCATAAGCCAATTACATCGATTCTTTGTTTGAATCATATACAAGTAATTAAAATTCAATTTAAATACATATTTGTCTTAATTATAACAATGCAGGAATTATCTGCAATTGAACCCTCCGCTCTCTCAGTGGGAGCTAGATTTGATCTTGACAGACTGCCGAAATATAAATTTAGTTTTTTGATGCAAGATCTAGCTTAAACGAATAAGGATATAACTAAATGTATCCGTGAAGCCAAAAAGGAATTTCGCAACGATGGTGCGGCTCATGTGTGGTCGACATTCAGAATTGGAAATACTGTTAATGTAATGAATGACAAACGAGGAAGAGAGATTATTGACCACCTTAATGTTCAGAGATATTTTTTTTTAATAAAATTTATTGTAAAGACAGACGATGACACTTGGATTACCCGTGACAAGCGTGATTCTGTCCACATGCAGTCAGGAAATAATATTGTTCTCAGTAAAAATTCCAGACCAGGAATACTTACTGATATTGACAAACCGTATTATGAATGAGCGTATCCTGTGACTGCGGTTGTGTACGCAATATATCCGTTAAATAATAAACCTAACGTTGGGGATCTCAAACCTATGAAACTGTCATTGCTGACAGCATCAAGGATAAATTGTGTAGCTGAACGGGTTACAGAACACTACACAAACGCGATACGCGGAAACGGTTTAACAGATTTACGACGTAAAAAAATAAATACGTGGGCAGAAACAGTTAAAGATACCGGAGCGTCTATCAGCGACGTTGCTGAGCTGGGAAAGAAATTAAAATTCCCAATAACAGTGAAGACGTTAACCGGAGAGATTTTGTACAAATCGAAATATGAATCAAGAGGAGCTTCGATAGATATTATTGATCATAATGCACATGCATGGACTGTGGCAGTAACAATATTTCCACGAGACAGAACGGTTAAATTTTATAATGGTCATGTATTTGATTTTATCAGAAATATCAGTAAATTGACCCTGTATCTGTTTGGCTGTTTCAAAGTTCGGAATATGATTATCATGATCAGTTTGTACGGTCTAATGGTGATATTTATCGTACAGAATTTCTCCATGAAGAAATGAAAAATCTTGCATTAAAATATACCTCTGATGATATTAAGGTTGGACAATTAATGAATAATTGTTTTACCGTTCCATCAGTTGCTGCTCACGCTGCTTAGGAGAAAAATTCATGGAAACCGACACGATTGGAATTTCTTGAAGATGTCCAACACAGTTGTGTGGAATACGGACACGGTGGATTGTGGAATACTAAATACGATTATAATGATTTTATCTCAGTTGATATGGTAGCATGTTATCCTGGAAGTTTTCTTGGATGTGGAGAGTATTCTGAATACTTTAAGAGATTTGGACATCCGACACACGAGATGACCAGAGTTGCGATAAACGGACCCTTACTAGATTTTGACTTAACCGGATTCGCCTGTATAGAGTCGTTCGAGTTTTACGTGGATCTCCATCCGATTGTTTATGCGTGGTTTGGAAGACATTTTTCAGAAAAATGTTGGGCTCCAATAGTACTAATATAGTACTTGTTTGATGCTGGAATTTTAGTGCCGTTGAGCGTGAGTGAAGCAATTATATCATACCGCGTGCAGAAACAAGTTTGGTTGCCAGAACTGGATATATTTAATATTAATGATGCTAGGAGAGATTTTCCTAATCTTAACGAAGATGATATTGTTAAAATTACTAATAATATACGTGAATGCAGGAGAGAAAGTGATGAGAAATTTGCAAAAGATCTCGGCAGAAAAATAATTGTTAAATTTACGCAAGGAGGATCATATGATCATAAACGAATGTGTACAAGATTAATCATGGACGATGCTGAACTCGATTTTATAATTGCTGATACAACGAAGAAAACACATTTATAAGTCGAAGTAATGCTTATTTATCAGACGGAAGTAAATTAGGTATAATTGTGAGCTATACTGATGGCGAGTCACCGCAGTTTACTCATTTAAGATCTTCCATGCTAGCATACGTTTCAATAAATCTATTATCGATGATAAACAGATTTCCTCGTTATGCAGTCAGAGTTGCGACAGATTCATTTTATATAAATAAAAAATATGCAGATTCGTTAAAACAATTGCATATTAACAATCATGCATCATGGGGCGAATGGAGAATAAAACGTGAAGATATAATTAGTTATTCTGAATCTGCCGACGTTGAAATTGACATGTTACAAGAATAATCAAATACCAGGATTGTCATCGGCACCATCTGTATATGATCCTGTGGCTAGACATAAAACCGTTTATCATAATGGGTGTGGTGGTTCAGGTAAAACAACACGCGCGATTGAATTATTTAATAATTGTTCTGATATGATTGTTTTGACACCAACACATAAACTCGCCAGGGAAATAAAAGAACGAGGAGTAAAATCATGTACATACCATAGTTTTTTCAGATGGTGCGGAGACGCATGGACTCCATTGCGGATGGGTGAGAAATATATTCCTAAAATTATTATCTGGGACAAGATATGCACGGTGTCGCTAGAGGTATTAAAAATATTTCTTGATTGGCTGTTATTGAAGAATACTGCTGTGATAATGTGTGGCGATCATGGTCAACCGCCACCTTTCATTGGATCGTCTCCACATGAGTGGCTGAAAACATTTGTAGATTATTACGAAGAAATAACTGATGACCATAGAGCTATTGATAAATCACTCAAAGAGTTTAAAAAGTTAATAAGACTACAGCCAGATAAAATACAGTGTGAGATAATGTGTAATTCCAGAAACTTCTATGAATGATTTTTGGACTTTATGGAGACCTGCTGATTTGATAGTTGCAAGTAGAAAAATAATTCGAGATACACTTCAACAACAATTATTTACGTTACATAAAGAAAAATTTTCAAATCTACCTGTACCTTTGTGTTATCGCCCAGCAGATACTTGACGACAGAATGTTGATGTTGAGATTCCTGGTGGTGGAATACAAAATCTTGTGCTAAATGATATTGTTTTAGTTGTTGTTGATGTTGTTGAGAGCGCGTTGAGTATGGATAAATCGCTGTGGACGTTAGGATACGCTATAACGATTCACTCGTCACGGGGATTAACTATTACTGATACAAATATTTGGATTGTCAATGATCGTATTGAGTGGTCAAATTTAGTTTATCTTGCAGTGTCTCGAGTCAGAAGAATATCTCAACTGCACAGGGTTATCATAGATTGCGTAATAACCGAAGAAATCACTAACAACTTTATCGATATCAATAAAAAATTAGCGAGTTATAAGCAATGTGACAAAAAAAAAAATAATCGCGATTTTAATATTGATGCTGAATTTATTATAACACTAAAACAACAACAGAATAATCATTGTGCAAGTTGTAACTGTAATATGCTGTGGCAGTATTCAAATAATAATCCAAGACAATTTACCGTTGATAGAATTAATAGTAGTCTTAGTCACACACGCGAAAATGTGATGCTGACCTGTCTTGAATGTAATCGACGTAGAGGTGCAAGTTTACAAAAGTGAGCACGGTGGTAATTGTGTATCCGTAGGAATTATTTGTAATTGTTCGCGTACAAATCCACGCTGAGGAGCAGTTGAATCTAATCTGTAGATTGCAGGTCTACCTGTGGACCTTACCACGCTAGAAATTTTGTGTGTGGTCACACTCCAGATAGGATCAGTTGCTCTTTTTCTACCTCCTTCAAGTTCACCAGGTTCATATAAATATCTTACGGTAACATTACCTAATACTGGTTGAGAGGAAGATTTACGTTGTATTGGTATATATTTTTTTGTGATCGCATTAGGTTTCATAAAAGTTGCACGAGTCATTTCGTTGTTTAACACAGCTATCACACTTGGTAACCTTGCAACCCATTCACGAGATCTCTCCATGGACTTAAAGTCAGCGGATATTTCCTTTGCATACTGGTATCCAAATAACCGCTCAGCAAGTGTTCGATTAAATCATTCAACGATTGCCTGATCACGATGAATTTCAACATGTCCTCGTCTGATTTTAACGTTATGTCGTTTCATCAATGATGATACTGCACCAAGAAATTCTTTGCCAGGATCAACCTGTAGCAGTTGTGGCCATCGTAGACCACCACGTTGATAAATTCGTTCAAACGCAGATGCATCTTCAGTTGCTGTTTTTGTTGACAGTGGTTCTGCTTCTTTATATCTACTCGTAACGTCAACGACAGTTAACGCGTATCTGTATGTGTATTGACGTCTGCCAATTTTAATGGTATCATGTGGTAAAAACAAAATATCTGCTTGATGAACTTCATTAGGGGTACTGACATCAAAATGTGCATACTGAATTTTTTTAGGTGGTGGTAGATAAATTTGCCATATTGCCTGTCATGCTAACCACGCTGCAGCAACATCACGTGAGACTTTTGCTGCTTCAGCAAGTTTACTAATTGCTGCTTTACCTCTCCAGTATCCTCTTGCGCTATAATAAACAGATTCCATTATTATGATAATAATCAGTTGATTAATTACCAGCCCCTAACATTATTTTACCTTTCATACCAGCTTTTATCAGAAAAGCAGCTAATTTTTCTCGAAGTGATTTATCTTTTACATTATTTATGGCATGAATTAATTTTATATTGGCAAGATGTTGTTGTTGTAAATCTTTAATTTTATACGCGACATCATGAATGTGACACGCTTGATCAACTGCGTTTATTGGATACTCTCCAGGTCTTGGTTGGTCTTGGTTATCGAGTCAGATATCGAGACGAGTTCCAGGGCCACAATAATTATATCCAGGTAAATGTGTTTCACCAGGATACTTTGCCCATGGAGCTCCTGGTAATTTACCTAACGAAGCAGCGATATCTCCACCTGTCTTTAATGAAATAAATTTGTATTTTTTGTACCACATTTCACACACTTGCCTGTAAGTGCGCGCCTGTTATTTTTTGTTATTATTGTCGTTAATCCACTGGTATGAGTGGGTGCTCTACATCGAACACAATATAAATCCATATTATTATTATATGGATATAATTGACTTCTCAGCGACACTAAAACAAGAGCCAGTCAAACATCATCCAGCGCTACCAAATTCTATCAGAGCAATTATACTTGGCCCATCTGGGTCTGGTAAAATGCAATTATTACTTAATCTGATAATGCGATGGCTCAAGTGGGATAAATTATATTTAGTAGCACCATCTGTAGATGATCAACGATGTTACGAAGTGCTTAAAGATTTTAATGAAAATGCAAAGTCGCTGATGTGTCCTGATAATGATGCTATTGATTTTTTTAACGATATCAATGAAGCTCCATCCATAGATGATCTTGATGGATGTATAAATAATCTCGTAGTATACGATGATGCAATGCTTGATAAACAATCCAATCCAGCTCGGATATTTTCGCGAGGCCATCACAAAAATACAGACGTGATTTATTTAACTCAGAAATACACACAAATTCCAAAAGTGATCAGAGATAATTGCAATATCTTAATTGTGTTTAATGGAGTAGATAATTATACTTTACAAAATATTTATTATACTTGGTGTTCAGGGGACATGGACATGATTAAGTTTAGAAACTTCTTTTCAAAAGCACAAGCTGTTCCATTCGGATTTATAACGATAAATTTACATGACCCAAGATCTAGATATCGTATAGGTCTGGATAAAATTTTTGGTTAATTATAGCAGCAGAGGGGGTGAACAACCAGCGTTGAGTGACCAACACATAAACGAAACATTCCTAAAAATAAAAACGCGCGTCAGAGAAAGTAACAAAATGAGCTAACCCAATTGTTAGAGGTTGTGGTTTAACGTTATTGACCTTGAGATTTCCTTTTCGTAGGAAGGTTTATTTTTCATAAATAAGGTCTCGAACAAAAATGGTCTGTTCACCCCCTCTGCTGCTATAAGACTTTGTGAGAGTAGGAGCCAAATTACATTGATATTGATATTTTACTGTAAATATATTCTATTAATCAGGCAAGGCATATTAATTGCCTCCGCATGATAAAAATATAATGTGCTGCTGTGTTGCAATATTTCCAAAACAAACCATGAATTGCATTCAGCTTTCATTCACATGCTTATATTGTTAAGATTCTTCAAAATTCACTCACTATATCATCATAACTGAAAGACAATGTTAGTACATTTAATGTTAAGCACTGTACAGAAGTTTTAATGTTCTCATCACTAATTTGATTTGCTTCCATAATGAATGCTGTTTTCAATATTTAGTTAATAAAATTCCAAAACTTGTATAAACTTAATTTTTCAGTATCAGTGTAATGTTGAGAGATGCATTATTAAGGCGAACATTGTAGACAAGTTGAGACAAATGTTTCATATTTATTTTGTACTTTTCATCATTACATGACATGAAATTCAACAGTACTTTCATTTCTTATACTGTCACAATCATTCATCAAAATATATGTCCTAACAGTGATTTCTCAATTTAACCAAATGTGTTGTTAGATTTACATATAAAAACAAATAAAACACACTGACATGTACATTAAAGAAATCATTGAGCTTTGTATGATTAAATATGGACAGCAGTAACTCTGAGTTACTTTGATTTAAATGAAAATGTATCAAATATAACACTTGCATATGTGACTTTCTTAGTTTCTCTTTGTCATCTGTCATTGTCATGTTCTGATAATGGAATACACATATGCACACACACACACACATTAAGAACAACCTCTAAAACAAACTTGCTTCAATTAAGTTGTAGCAGTTTTTATTGACATCAAAAATCTCAATATTTGTATGACATGGTTTGTAAAAAATATTTCAGAAGACAGATTGCTTGAATGATAAATGGTTTATACTAAGACTGCTTTGCTGACTGAAAAAATTAATTTAATCCCATGTACACTTATTGATATATAGCAACCTTCATAAACTAGGTTTGCCAGTGTTACACTATCAAAGCTTTCTCATTTTCATCCTATTTGCAGATGGCTTACTTAGATCAGATATGTAATCTCAAACAAGCTGTCATGAAATATAACCAGACAATTCTTGCTTCACAGACACCAATTACCGGGCTCAGGCCCAGACAAATAGATGTTTTGTACAACCTGAGAGAGTCCAAAGACTTAGTTGTTATATTACCCATAGGATAAGGAAAACTTTGATTTCTGAACAGATTCCTTTCTACCTTCAGTGCAAAGTTGTAGTACTGGAACATCTCAATGCCATTCTTAATCAGGTTTGCTCCCACTTGATGGGCATGTGATACGTGTTAATGAACATTTTCAAGATCACAGTACCTTATGCATGGGTGAAATTTCATGTATGGTTGGACACCCAGAAGACATACTGGATAAAAATGTGTTTTCAAATTACTGTTTGAGAACCTTATTAAAGCAAAGGATCATGGGTCATGCTTTCCTGTCACAACAGTCTACACAAGACTTGTATGGTGTGGTAAAGCTATTGAGCAAACTAAGCTACTTCTAGGTGATCAACTGTACAATGGAGAAAAAAAGGAAGAAAATTGCATTGTTGTGCAATACCACTCTCCACAATATAACAAAGTAAATGAATATATTCTGTGCTGTTTTTCAAGTGAAAACAATCACATAAAAATCATTGTTGCAACAGTTGCACTTGGAATGGGGGCAGACCTTAGAAAGGTACATAGTGATTCATGCTGGATCCCCATCTTTAGTGGAAGGTTACTATAATACTCATGCATACCATAAAATCAGTCTTTGTTATATGTATATTAAGTCTTAAAATACATACAATTTGATACCTGCATATTTCTACTGCCTCAGATATAATAGTTGGAGTCTGTTGGTCCTTTAAGAAAAGGTCTGTGCACAAAACAGTGATAGAAAATTAACTTCTTTCTTGTATTCTCAATTAATTTACCAGTTCAATTAGTTTATTTTAGGAGTCTTGGAAGGAATGCAATATTTAATTCAAATACATGAATGTATAAATATTTCTCTTCTAATCAAGTCTACTGAAAATGGACATCTTTTCCTTATAAATTTTAATATGGAAAATGAAGCAGGAAAACCCATTGTTATATTGACTTCCACCATATCATGAACTTGTCTTTAGGATATGAGAAATTACTTGCCTTTCAAGCATGAATCCAATACTAGGTTTTCATGTGTGTTTGATTATATATATATATATATATATATATATATATATATATATATATATATATATATATATATATATATATATATGCTCATCAAATCTGCTTATAATGCATGGTACATCACATGTAAAGCCATACATTGTTTAGAATGTGCTATTTTAGTTAAATGGTATTCTAGGATAGAACCATGGACTCTTTGTAGAACAAAAAAAATATGTATTTTCATTTCATTTCAGAGTATGTTCAAGAGGTTGGTTGAGCAGGAAGGGATGGCCTTAAAGCTGAAGCCATAATTTTTTACAACAACAGTGACTTGTCTTCAAAACTTCTTGAGAAGGATATGAAAGGATATATAACACTTGAAAATGGCTGAAAATGCCAATTTTTGAATAATTATTTTGACTGTCCATATGAAGCAGCTGAATTTATATGCTGTGACCTTTGTCAAAATGATGTACTTGGAAGTTCATTTGGTATTAAACAGATTGCAGGACAAAGTCAAATAGATAGATACCTTGTGCATATGGCTTTAAAGGAATATGTGAGAGCTGATATATCTGGTGAAATTGCATTTCACCTGAATGATAATTTACTTCAACACATAATTGAAACATTTTATATTATACCTATGGACATACATGAAAATGTTCAGTATTACAACATTCCTAGGTACATTACTGATTCACTGAATGCAATACTTGTTACCTTTAAGAAATAAAAAGTTATTCAGACCAAGCAAGTAAATCTGGACTGCTCTGGTGGCCTATTAGTTAGAGCATCTACTTTGTATGTGGTAGGTCGCAGGTTCAAACCCTGGCTGAGTCATACCAAAGACTTATAAACAATGGTACTAACAGCTTCCTCACTAGGCACTCAGCATTAAGAGGTTAAGTGTTAGTACTGGTGGCCCGGTATCAGGATAATGCTACTGGGTGGGACATGATGTTACATGTCTGCGGCATGGTTTCCCTGTGCTAGACATCACTATAAAATGTCGCACTACAGACATTGTAGTGATATGACTGAAAATTTTTTAAAGCTGGGTTACAAATGCAAATCACACACACACACTCACACACAAGTAAATGTATGACCTGTCACCCTGCTTGATTCAAATCCATTTTAATTTTCTGTTGACTATGACCTTGCCAACAGGACAGAATAAAGGTGGGCATGTGTGTAGGTGAAAGTATAATTTAAAAATAAGACCAATGCCTCCCACCCCATGACCTCGAATTTGGGATTTGACTTTCATAACAAATTATTCATCATTCTCAAATTACCTCAAACTTGTCTCAGGAGCAAAAGGAGACTATAGTTGTGTGGAGACAAAAAAGGGCAATATATGACATTAATAGCTTCAGAATTTGGGAATTGTGTCGCAGGAGAAAAAAGATAAGCCCTAAACTTACCTGTTGAAGACACTATCACTACAGAACAAATGAGCGATGCCTATTTCTTGCCTCTGCCAAAGTTGGAAATAAAACTAGAGAAATGTTGTTCAAATTGATTACTTAAAGAAACCACCAATTCCCCATCATCTCACACGTGCATGGGGTGGTGGGGTAGGTAATTATTCTGATGTTATTGATTGATTATCATTGATTAGCAAGTGTGGTACTAGTGCATTATAGCAGCCTGCAGGTGTAAGTACAAAAAAGGGGCAATAACTTTGTGTGTGTGATTAGATTTTTAATGTAGCTTGAAAAAATTTTCAGTCAGTCGCTACGATGTCTGCAGTGTGGCAGTTTATAGATATGTCTAGCACTGGGACATAATGCCACAGGCACTTATCATGTCCCACCCAGTCACATTATACTGACACCAAGCCCACCAGTCCTAACACCAACTTCTTAATGCTCAGCACCAAGCAAGGCAGCTGCCAGTACCTTTTTTATAAGTCTTTGTATGGCTTGTCTGGGATTCGAACCTGTGACCTTCTGCATCCGAGGTGGATGCTCTAACCACTTAGGCCATCAGAGCAGTTAGCAATAACTATTGCAAAATTTATAACAACACTGATTAATCCATGTTTGCATTCACTGAGAATAATGGCAGACAACTCCAATTTATTCTACTGAGATTTAATTTAAAATGGGCTGCTATTCGTATGTATTGTGGCAGATGATGGTTCTGGAAAATTCCATGATGGAGGTTTACTGATTGTTTTTAGAATTTTAATGTTACATTCCAGATTCAGAATCCAGTCTAACTTTGTGATAATTGATCCAGGACTCAAACTCAGGTCTGTTTACTTAATCTACTGGTGCCTGTATACTTTTGTGAGCACTGAAAGACCTGCCTGAATGTGGTACAAAAGGTTTCGCTTCTCGCAGATCAATTATCATATTCAACCCATCAGTATGAGAGTTTCTCTGTGATAGTCTGCCCTCACTTTTACATCAGATACACTGACAAAATTATCAGCAATGTTGTCCATGACAGCTACTGCTTTAGATCTGGCCAGTAGGTTTTTGTCTTTGTTCATTGGGCCCAGTCCTTTAAGCATTTTCTTGGTCCTTTTTACAAGGTGTTCCATTGCTAGATTGGGGGCCCCGAGTGGCCGAGTGGTCTAAAGCGCTTTCCGTTAGGGATCACTGCCATCTCACCTCCGTCTGCATGGGTTTGAGTCTAGGATTCTGCGAATGGGGATATGTGAGAAAGCTTGCCAGTAGTCTCTCATGGGTCGGTGGTTCTTTCCGGGGATTTCCCGGTTTATTCCTCCACCATTAATACTGGCCGCCACGTATAGCCTATTGTGTGCTGAAAAATGGTGTTAAGACCCACAACAACAACAACAACATTGCTAGATCTGCTGGTATATGTCTATCTTTCTTCCCCCAGATGTTGACAAAAAGGCCATAAATACTTTGATATGCAGTGTGCAAACTGTATGATGCTTGCTGATGGCATAATTGGCTCAAGATTTCTATTTACTTCTGCTGTTATGACTCATGAACATCAACATCATGTATTTAAGTCAAACAAGTAACCTGTCCCTGTCAGGTCTGTGTACCACATCCAAAAGCCCCATGTACAGTAAACCAACCTGTAACACAGTCTGGCCAAACTGTTGCACACGATCAGTGTCCACTGGCTATAAAACTCTTTTTCATCGCTTCAGAATATATATAGTTTTAACTTCCTCTTTGCTAACTTTAACTTGAATGGGGATCAGTGAATCCTCGACAGTTTCTTCAACAATCTTGTGCCCTGAGAAGACGCACATTTCAATAAAATGATCCATAGTCTACTGGAGCCACATATCTATTGTAGGTATGTTCTTGTTTGGAGTACTGTTAGATCACAAAGTCCAAAGAAATCACACAGTGCCTCAACAATGTATGATTTGACAAATGACAAAAAGAAATCTTAGTCTACATCATAATGGTTCTTCACATCAGAGTTCACATCATGCCGCCTTATATGAATTTTCTCTCCATTCATAGAGCCAGTTTCAAAACCAAACTAAAAACCTTCTGATAATCCATTGTCAAGAAATTCATAGCTGTATGCCAGAGTTCAAAAGTAATTGGATACAGATCCCTCAGTCTCTTTCTGGCAACAAAAGCACCATGATGTCATCCTTTTGCACCACAAAATCTCTCCCTGGTCAATTGATCGCCACCTATGTGCACTGGAGGACGATCTGTGCATCCACAGATTTCATCTATCGTTTCATTGTATGACTACATTATCTTAGACATCACTATACTGTTGTTTATTGTAAAGTAGAACTGGAAGTGGAACTAGGACTGATTTATTTGCACGCTCCTCAGAAAATTCACCTTCAATTTCACCACAATAGAAATCTTGAAACTTTTTCAGAAAGGGGAGATAATCAACTGCTGCATCTAAAATCAGGGTTGTGTAGTTGGATTTTAACCTTCTCTGATGGAGATAGCTGATCCAAGGCTAGGTCTTGAACCGATCCCTGTGGCTGGTCTGGTAGATTGGCTAAATTCATGTGTTGCACAATAGTGGCAGATGCAAACCAATGTTTTGTCCCTCCATGATAATATTCCCTTGCGCGTCACACCCCACTTTTAAAATTTACATTGTCCCCAACAATTCTGAAAACTCTTCCTTCCCTGACTGCTGACTGCAGCTCCTTAAAACATGAATTGCCTAATTTCTCAGCTTCTCAAATGGTAGCTTCATAGCTACTGGACACACCCAGAATCTACAATTTATCAAAAACCTGTTGGGAACAAGAAAAGATCAATGAAACCTTGTATCATATTATCATACTGGTGTCGCCTATTATTTATACTAGAGAAAAGGTCTCATATGCTTCAATGTACCTACAGTAAAAGATAAGATACTGAACTTGACCGCTGAAACATAAAATATTGCCATCTGTGATAGCTGACTGCTTATAAAACTGACAAATGTATAATAAATTAGCAGCATGTGAGTGATCAGCCAGAAGTATGATTTGAACCTGAGTCTATGTTTACAGATGCTCAGCCACTAAGCTTTAGTAGCTTATAATGCCAAGCCATGCATCCGAAATAAACCTTATAAATAAACATTGGTAGAAAATGAGTGTTATATCATGGTATTGATGCACAATGTGCATTTGACAAAGTAGTTTGATCATATCCTGTCAGCCATTTACAATGTATACCAGTATTTTTAAATATGATATTATTAATTTTATAACATTTTATTGAAAACTGAATGAAATTTATGAAATTGTTTGGTTCATGTTCGATCCATTAAAGTTTAAATGATTGCTGGAACTTGGTTATGCTGGTTATATTTCTAAGCATTAAGGTTATGCACTTAATATTCAGCTAAAAAGGGTTTGAAATTTTACTCATCCTTTATCTATATATAATTTCATGTTATTACCTGTCATTTAATCTAAAGAACATGTAAATAGAACTGGAAATGGCTTGTATATTCCTCAGAAACTTAATTACATGGTAGAATGAAAGTTTCTTAAAGCTGTTCTTGTCACCTTGTAAGACCTCCATTAGGTATGTTTTCTGTTAGAAATTTGAGAAAGGGTAAGAAAAGGGCCAGAAATAATGAACATGTTAAACATGAAAACAGTTTTGAAAAACAAAATAAAATCATTCATAACTATATAACAAATTCACATCCAAGAATTTGAATAATCACTGACCCATGAGAAGCTACTGACAAGCTTCCTCACCCACATTGGCCAAGAGCAGCAGAGAGGGTGAACAGACCA